>JACMZG010000022.1:28815929-28973429 GCA_018340805.1 Microvelia longipes
GACTTTACATCAGCATAATATTGATTCTATATAGATTCCGCTTAAGAAGATCACATTGTATTAGCATCCAGAAAATGGACTCTAAATAGATTCCATCAGAAATTATATCAGGATTGGTGATCTAAAATGAGTATCATAAATTGGGCTCAAAAAAAGCATGAAATTTGGTTTTATTTATAGTCAAGTTATGCATTCGTAATCGAGTTAAAAAAAGTTTTGAAGATAAATTTATTAATATGAATACATTTATAATTAAAACATAATAAGAATATAAATATAAAATAGAAACCAAACATTCCATTATTATACAAGAAGGTCAAAGAGGAAATATTAAAGAGCCGAAAAGAGGAACGCGGAATGGGGATAATAAATTTAAACCGACAAAAAGGGGAAGGAGAAAAGGGGTTCTGATGCGATGAAGAGAATACTAAACCAGCAGAACTAAGCTAAAATGGGTAAACCTTCAGGGTGGGTTATGAACCTACTCTACAATCTAAGCCTATATGCGAGAGAAATGTTATAATAATGCTTAATTAATTTGAATTCGGTCCACAGGATTTTAAAAGAGCGTTCCTCTATTATATATTTCGAGAATTGTGAATTTTGGGGGAAATAACTCGGCAGAAACGAATTCAAGTGAGAATTATACTGGGAATTAGAACCGGGGGGAGCAACAAAACCTAGGATTATACGTTTTAAGAGAAGTTTGAAAATTTGATTTTAAATACTATGACATTAATCATTTACTATTAAAGCCGTTTTATTTTTTAATACTATTATTCAATAAACGTTCAACATTTCAATAATTACAGACGAGTTTAATCTTTACACGAATTGGGAAAATTGCTTAAAACAATGCCACAAATAAAACTTAAAAAGTTATATTTACCGCAAGTTTTAGAAGCAATGTAATAGTCATCTACTGTCGATAGGTGCTGCTAGATATGAATATATCCCTGGACCATATTTAGCAGGCAGGGCAACCCTCAAAATCTCAACAAAAAGATAAGGAAGAGAGTTGAAGAGAGTTTACATGGGAAAATCAGTCAAAAGGTTCTAAACTTGACGTATTCTGTAAAACTGGATGTATATACAAATATGTCATTTCTAACAAGTCTATTCATTATTAAAGAACTATTACTATTAATTCAGATACATGCTTTCGGTACTCAAACCAACGCTACACAAAACTCGAAAGACATGAGACCGGTACCTGTGCAATATAACCTAATATGGTACACAAATCATCATAGCAGATGATGTGTTTGCAGGTACACAATAATTCCAAGGTTATTTTAATTTTTTAATCAATTTATCAAACAAGGATACAGTACTAATTAGATGTATGAAGTATTAGGTTAAAATTCCTCGAATAACAAAAATAAATGTTGGAAACAAAAAATCAGGATAAAAAGTCAATCCTTCGATATGCTTCAATAAAAACGGAAGAGATAATGTTAGCAGAAGCGGACTGGCCATTGAGGGCGAGAGCGGCAGCCCTCCTTGGCCAAAAATTCGTTAAAAATACATAATTAATCGAAATAAAAATGTATATTATAATTTTTTGAACTGAACTAAAAAATCGCCTTTATATAATTTACAATTCATTTTTTTGTCAAAAATACAACTTATTAAAATAAAACGAGAAAAAATAAAAATTGCTTAGGATTTTGTATTTAAGAGATGGAAGGCTTTAAATTTGAATAGAAATCTTATGAAGGGAATGGTGTGGCGCAAGAATATCTTTCCTGCCCCGTTGTATTCGGATTATGTGGCTAGAGGAAGTCAACTTTATAAAACTCCACAATAGAATCAAGTGTTATTTCTTGGATTATACGATGAGAAAGACTTAGAAGTAAAATCCTTCTATTCTTTCAACACTTTCACCAAAAAATAAAATTTACATTTAAAATTAACCTTCTCTCTTCTCAATTTTTCATCTCTATCTCACATATAAAGAGAACTCACTAAAAATAATATAAAATTGATTAAAAGATAAGAAAAATGTTAGAAAATACAACTTTCTCCACTAAGAAAACTCATAAAAATTACTTTTCCTCCAAAAAATGGTAATTTAATTCTACCCACGATACATGGTAGGAAGTTATAAAATCTAGACTAAAGAATAAATGAATAATCCAAACAAAAACCTAAAATTTTCTTTGTTTTTATTTGACCTAAATAACCTATTTCAATTTCACTGAGATTTTTAAAACACTAGAAAATGTAAAACATAAACAAATGAATATTTAAAAGCATAATCAAATAAAAATATAGAGGGACAAAAATTATAGAACAAAAAAGAAAGCAAATAAGAGATCCAGTTTCCATTCACGAAAACGGTGCAAGAATAATAGTAATAAATACGTAAAAGTATTAGGATGATTAATTAGGCATTAGAATTAAAATAATTATACAAGAATCATTAAAGAATAAATTAATAATATTTCTCTAACTTAAAAATGGACTTTAAAATAACTTAACTTTAAATTGTATAGTTTCTTCTTTTTGACGCATTCCAAATAAACCCGCACTATTTATATTATAGGCGATTAATTATAATGAGTTACTATTAATGTTGCAGGAAATAATTGGTAGCTACCATTAGGGTATAAAATACTAAGAACTAGACTTTTAGTAAAGAAATAAACTGGTTTAGCTTATATAACTATACATTAAACAAAAAAATCATAATCCCGTGTAAGAATTATAATTTTCAACACGTAATAGATATAAAAAGGAAGTCCTTCGAGCCGGATTTGAACCAGCGACCTAAGGATTACTGCCAAAGGCAATTCAACGCTACAGTCCTCCGCTCTACCAACTGAGCTATCGAAGGCACGTCTCTCATACGAAAATATTAGCTTTCTATACCTCACTCTAAACTCTACTCTACCTTACACACTA
This sequence comes from Microvelia longipes, assembly GCA_018340805.1. NCBI lineage: Eukaryota > Metazoa > Arthropoda > Insecta > Hemiptera > Veliidae > Microvelia > Microvelia longipes. The sequence goes on from JACMZG010000022.1 coordinate 28,818,837, forward strand.
CTATTCAGTGTATCGACCCGCATCTGTTTTCATCAGTCTGTCCGATTTATTATAGCTATTTCTCCTTATTATTATTTTTGTACGTAATTTATTTATTAGTATCATTGTTTTACATATTAATGGAGCTATATTATATTTTAAAATAATGAAACAGACAATATAAAAGAAGTTATTGTAAATGTTATTTTTTAAAAGTTACAAATACACCTTTATAATTTTGAATAATAACCCTGTTTTATTAAGAATTTTTGATTATTTTTTCTATAATTTTTGTAGTTCAATCATTTGCTATCAGCTAGAGATTTATATATTTAAGTCACTCACTCGCATTCTTGAGTTTGTTTTGTTATAAGCAAAAGGTTTGTAAATAAACCTGTAATTTTTAATAATATTAATGCTCTGCACATACTTAATATATAATACAAATACATACACAATACATTATCAATTGCTTATAACGGATACGTGAACAGTACCTAATTAAAGGAAGAATAACAAAGCTAACGTGCTGTATATTGTGCAACTTTATGCTTCGTGCATATGTTATATACATATGCTACATGCTGCAAACCTAAAAGTTTAGTTAAAAAATTTAGATTAACTATGTCCCTTTATTGATTTTCAGAGAGAAATCTTGGCTTTAAAACTAAATTTATTTTAGCTCTTACGCGATTTGAAAAGTACTAACATTCAACACAGTAATGTATTGCATATATAATCTAATACTGTATTATAAGGCATAAAAATTCATATTATTTGTGCACGGTATTTACTAAAAAGTCATCATTACATATTTCAAAATTAACCAAAAAAATAAAAATAAAAAATATTAATCACTTAAATTTTATTCAATCCTAAGAAATAGAAATTTAGGTCTAGGCTAATGAAAAAATATATAAATTATTATTTTAAACGTAAACCCGTCATTTATGAATCAATTTATATAAAAATAATTTCAACGTAAAAGCAAATATCGAAGAATAATATCATGAAATATTAAAACGTGTTGCATTTCTCAGAAATTTGTACAAAAATTAAATGATACTATAATATAAACTAAATATTTAACATTATTAATATATTAATAAAGTTACCATATATTACTATATTAGCATTAATAATATATGGTAATATTTAATCTAACCACATGAGATTTTATAAATCTAAAACACATTCAAGTCCAAGATAAAAGTTAAATTAACTAGAGAAAGTAATAAAAATAAAACTCAGATTAAAAAAATCATGAAGTTTATACAATTTTAACGTCTAATTAAAATTCTGAGCAATAAACATTTTACTAATTTCTAAAGAGAGAAATAAGGGCTGAATAAATATTTTAGTTGAAAGTTTAATCAAATTAAAGAAGCGTAAAATGTTTCATTATAATAAATAATGGAATTATATTATAATGTATCGGAATGAAACTTAATATACCCAGAGAACTATTGCAAACATGATGGCCACGTAAAAAATGTATTAGCATTTGACGATTTTCTCGTTTATCATATGTTATTTACTCAATAGTCCATAACTCATTTATATCATACTGTAGTTTTAAACGATTATAAGGGTATTATTTAGAAACGAAACATCTAACGTCGAAATTGGATACCTTTTTGCTATAAAGTTAAGATATAATTTCTAATTTGCTATAAAAGTTTACTTATTATTCCGTAAATTGTATGTAACCACTGACCTCATTCGATTATTCAAACCCTTATTTACCCCCTGGTTCTTTATTGCGGTAAGTCAGTCGAAACGAAACAGAAATGTATGTGGGAATATGACCGATGCTTTGCGGACCTATGGTCAACTTAAAAGAAGTACATTGAGGTAATTGTTTGTTATGTTAGTATTATTATTACTACACGCATTTTTGCTATTCATTTATTGAATTTTTATATAATCTTATGAAATAACGGTTATTTTTTTAAAAAAAGCAAGCTTTTGATTACCAATTTAGTTAGCCTACATTTCATCGCCACATAACAGCTGTTAGTCACATTAAAAATACTTAAAAAGTAAGATTGAAAACTCCCCAATTTTTAATAGAAAATATGCTAATAGAAGGTAAACGACCCGGAAAATTTGTCAAACATTTTTTTCCACTTATGACACATTTAAATAAAAAAATTAAAAAACCGTCACATAGTCATTACCATGAAATAAAAAAAAAAACATTGCGGTTAACAATGATAAATTATATTTTAATTATTTTTTAAGAATATTAATAATTTTAACCCTGATTTATTATAATATAATTAGTTTTTAACTAGCTAAGTAAAAAGGCTAAGGAGAACCATTAAACGCTTTTTCTCTCTCTCACTCTCTCTCTCTCTCTGTCTTACGTCTAGCTAATTTTGTCTTGACGTTTTCTAAAATGAAGCTGCGACGTAACAATATGAGTGACAGAATTCATATTTTGAATTCTGAATTTTGATCTATAGTAAGATCGAGCCAAGGATTATTTTTTGACCGTATTTAACAATTTTTCTGAGTCGTCGACAATTTAAAAAATCCTATTAGTTGACCAATCTAGTTGAATTAACAAATTTGTTTTTGACATTGACTGTTAGAATTAATTCAGACACAGAATTAAATTCTATGTGTGAATAAACGTAGACTGAAGTCCTTTAATCCGCTTAGAATCTAGTTTAAATTTGGCATAAGTGTACATCTATAAGTAATAAATTCACATTTTATTTGGATATTTGTCGCCATTTTTAAAATATCATTAAATGTTAACGACACATAACAATGAATTTATGAACTGTCTTTCGACGTACAAGTTATTTATCCTTAGCTTTAAAATAGCAATAAATTCAGAATACGAGCGAAGCGAGTTCCGAGTTATCAAACCTTAGACTTTGGATCACATTTTTATTCTAAGATCAAGCGTTGCGTGATCGAAGTCGTACCACCTTAAGCTTTAGGTAATGACGGTATTTTGATTCGAGCGAAGCGAGCATGATTTACGTAAGGTACCCATTTGCCCCATTATTTAAAAATAAACTTATAACAGCACAATATAAAGGATGCATTTAAAAAATAATATTGTTTATATCTGTACACACATTTATATTTATTTATGTATTATTTTAATTATTTAAATAAAAATTTATTACTTTATACTACATTAAAAGTATTTGTTGTGCCTTAAAACATTTTTAAAAATCTATTATTTATAACAACTGAATTATTCAAGGCATTTTAATGCCTAAAGTTTACTATATTAATTTTACTTATTATTAATTTTTAAAGAACTTATTTATTAATAAATAAAACAAAAAATATTGTTTAAAATTAACAATTTAAAATGCAAGCTTGAAAATAATATTAATAACAATATAATTGATGGCACATTTTTTACCTATAAAAGAGTTATATTAAATATTTAATCAATAAATCTTTCATTTTTAAGGGATTAAATATTTTGTTTTCTTAAAAAAATCAAGGGAGTAAAAAATAAACCGAGATTAAAGTCACTCGATAATACTTTAAAGGTTGCTTGTTAGTAGGCCAAAGTCGTTTATCATCTTTGCTTCCTTACTCTAAGGTAAGAAGGAAGCATTTAAGTAAAATAGAATCAATAAATTAAACGTTGCACATTAATTTTACGAAGATAAAAATTTATGAAAAGAAAGGTTTTGTTTAAGAAAAAAGGATCAGTTTACTTTACAAAATTTCTAAAATATCAAGGAAAAAATTGTTAACAACAATTTATAGAAAGTTAATGAGCTATATTTATCAATTTTTTGTTGCTATTTTTCTAAACCAAAAATAAAACGGTTATAAATTTGTTTAAAAATTTAAATATTTATTATTCATTATTTGATTATTTATTTATTTCATTTACGAACTAAACTCAAGGTTCTTCAAAGTAATGGTAAGTTAATAGTGTAGTATGATCAGTGCAACTGTCATATAGGCATAAAAATTTATTTAGGTTTATTATTAAATAATTTCTTTATATCAAAGTTTTAATTAATTTATTATTAAAAATTTTATAATTATTATTTTAATTGATTTAATTCAAAGCATTTTTAGCAAAATTTCGAAGAAAGAGTAGTACGAGTTAAGATTTTTAGACCCAGATAATTCCAATAGAAATTAAATTCCATCCACCCACGACCCTTCAACCACTTACACGGAATTTCCATCCCATATTTTAGAATAGACATCTAAAAAAATCGGTTTAAATTCTTATGCATAGTGGGTTGAAATAGTTCCAAGAAATTCTTCAAATTTTAAATTAAACTCAATCTCTAATCGTAAAGCAGCTAGTTCCTGGTAGATGAGATCCTTGCTTCAGACTTTTGTGTATAATAAGTTTTGGTTTAGGTCAGTTCCCTCTCCCACATACTGATAAAACTAAGAGGGAATTTATTTTGACCCAAAATCAAAAAAATGGTCTGATCATATCTAGTATTACTACTTCAGTCTATTTGTTTTTACAATGCTTATAAATGTATTGTAAATAATTGGGCATAATTTGGATGGGGCAGATATTATTTATAAGTTTCTAGAAAATATTTTTTTTAAATTTTCCTTCCTTAGAAATAAATAAACAATATTTTTATCTATGCTTAAGTCTTGAAAGAAGAGTATATATAAATATGAATACAAACAGTGTGTATTCACATATTATTTAAGTGTGAGTTGAGTAGCCTATACAATAAACGGATTATAAGTTGGGATGGTGTTGAGTATAATAGATGGGATATTATGTCATAAGCTTTTAGCGGGAAACTAACCACACATCAACCCGGGTGTAGTGCCAACAGTAACAGACAAGGCCAGTTCTAATCTTCCCCCTCACTTCATACATGTGTCTCATTCGTTCAAGTACACAAGATCGATAAGTTATATTTATATACTAAACTTTCACACTCTTCGTACAACAGGGACTCCGTGGCGCAACGGTAGCGCGTCTGACTCCAGATCAGAAGGTTGCGTGTTCAAATCACGTCGGGGTCACAATGATTTTTATTAGTTTTACCTGTGGTTAATGTTGGTGAGGGTGATGCAAGAGAATTAGTCGCAACTAGCAGTGAGGCGAAAGCCACAAGGCAGGAACCAACCTTTCGCATTTCTCTCAACAAAACCGGCTTCACCTTTTCACCATCATTCCTGGAAACATACAATAATAAAAACTAAAATTAATGTCTGTAAACATTAAATAAAATATTAAACATTATATAAACATTTTGTGATAAAATTTTTATTTTTTTATCACAAAAATGTTCTTGAATATTCATGAACTCTTTTTTCAAGCAGCGGTAAAGTACCTGCTTAACTTCCAAAAACAGCAGAATATGGCGCTATATCTGTCATAAACGAAACCGAAAACGGCACTGTTATTGCCACTCAAAAAGCAGGAACTGGCACTACCAAAACATTAAAACCGGATTTCCACCAAATAAAGTTGTAGGTTGCAGGTACCGAGGATTACCTTAATTTTACCTGATTCCTGACATTTATTTGAATCCTTATAAAATGGAATCCACTAGCGCTAATGTCTCTCATATCAATAAATTTTTAATAAAGTTTTTTGCCAAAGTAATAATTTAGTTAATATATAAATAAATGTTATTCATCACGACGAATAAGGGCACTTTAAAAAATAAGTAATACGTTCAAAATTTAACTGAATAGACGTATATAAGAAAATATATTATTATTGAAAACAAAAATAATAAGACAAAACTCTTTATTAGGGTCCTGTTAGGGTTTTGAGGACAAAACCCACAGAGAGACACAAATACCCACAAGAATAGCAGGTATACTACTAAAACATATCTACACTCTACCAGGTTAAATCTACACGACGGGAAACGGGGTCTTCACAATATTCAACGAATAGGAAGAATTCAAATTTCCAATAATCCTATTTTAACCTATTCTAAAAATATATGTTTTAGAAGAAAAAGGTCGGTTATCTATTTTATTCAATATCCTTCGGATAGAAATGTCATTAAATTAACATTTCAAATAAAATCAAAATGTTATTTAATCAGCATCGATTAAAAGAGAATTTATTGTACTTAATTAAAAATAAAAATTAGAACATCTTATCAACGAAATTTCAAAAGAAAATCGAGCAAATGATATTGAGAGGGATTGGGAGGATTTAGTTGTTCATGAAAAGGCAAAACTTACTGGTCAAGAATATATTTACAACACATATGGATAGTAAATAAATAAATTCATACACACACACACACACATATATATATATATATATATATATATATATATATATATATATATATATATATATATATATATATAATATATATATATATATATATATATATATATATATATATATATATATATATATATATATATATATATATATATATATATATATATATATATATATATATATATATATATATATATATATATACATATATATATTTAATGTGTGAGTGTGTGTTAATGAAGTTATGTTGGTGATAGTGTTCCATGAAGTTTTTATTGGACACGCGATGTTTTATAAACGATACACCTTTTCGTATCGGAATTAAACTGGGTTCAATACCTAATACCTAATCTTACAAATGTCTCAATTTTAGTGAAAAATCCACTCGAAAGTAATGGGATCGAGTGAAGCTTCTCTCGAGTCGAGGCCACTCTAAGAAGTCCAACATAGGGAAAAGTATTGTGTTTGCACTAGAAATCCAACACCGAGATTTCATTTAAATTATCAGTTTCAGATGTAACTCCACGAGTAGTTTTTACAAAGCTGTTTGTCTGAATATGGTGGTTAGAGGTATGAGTATGAGTGTTACTCACACATGAGTATGAGTGTTACTCACACATGAGTATGAGTGTTACTCACACATGAGTATGAGTGTTACTCACGCATGCACATGAGTATGAGTGTCACTCACACATGAGTAGTGTTACATGACTGTAGCTCCCAGTGTGTAAAGGCCAGAGAATTGAAACAAGCCACACAAATCAATCTTTAGGTCTAGTTGTGCTACCCAGAACATATTTGTCATGACGTCATTAACCGTCTTTAATAATAGAAAAAATACAAAACCCTGAAAAAGAATTGAAATGATTTAAAATGTGGCACGCGTATATAAGCATTTATATCAGCAACAAATGTGGTATTTTTATCTCGTTATAAGCAATAGTTAATGTTTTATTGAATAACAAGAATACATTTGCAAAGAATTGCTAAAAATCGGAATGCCATCTCATTGAGTTAAAATTTAGCACGTGTCTAAATATAATAAACAAGTATCAAAGCGTTATTTCAAAGCGGCTAGAACATTTACAGCTTCTGTCGCTTCAATGTCGCAAAAAGCATCAAGCGTGGTCAGTAAGTGGATAAGCCAAGCAAGTACGTGTGCAAGACTAATTTATAATAAATTATAAAATTTGACATATTTCAAGAGGAAGAAGAAGAGGAAGAATATGGTGAATATTAGCCCATAAGTATGCCATAGGGTGAAGAAAAGTTACCCTGTACCCTGTTTTTTTTTCATTGTATAGTTCTAAATTAATGATTAATAAACGATTTATATTGAGCAATATAAACTATCAAATTTAATAAAATGATAGAGTATAATACCAACTTTAAATATAATTTTGCTTTAACTAAAGTCCTTTTCTAATAATTAAATAGAGAGATATAGTAAGGGATTACAGCGATAAATAAAGGAGAAAATATGTGTTATTCAAGTGTTTAGTGGAATACATAATAAATAGATAATTATAAATACAATAAATTTCCATAGAAGTACTTTTATAAGAGATAATGCAAATTTATTTATTTTAAATATTAGGATTTAAAATTAACTCTTACAGTAAGTAATCTATTAGGTCAATAGAACAATGTCAAGACAAGTAAGACCACGAAATAATAAATAGATCAGCGCTTTTAATAAATTTGATGAGTATATCAACAAAATAAATAATATTTCTTTTACATAAAATATTCAGAACAATTCATGCTAGCGAATTTTTATAAGAAAATATTTTTTACTTAAATCAGCAAAATTAGAAATAGAGGAATTGTAATTAATAAAAAACGAATCTTTTAAATGAGATTTAAAATTGAATAAATATTTTTATCAGGCAGCTAAATAGTGAATTATATTAAAAGAAAGAGAACATGATTAATTTCATGGATTAAAACTAAATAACCTTCGAGTTTAACAACGTTAAATAACAAGCGTTAAGTAATATAAATTTTGATGCACAAGATATAAAGCTTTCTGCGTTATTTTAGTCCAGGAGCTGAATGTTTTTATGCCTTAATAAAGTATGAAGAAAAAACATAAGTCTGCCTATCCAAAGTTAAAGATTTCATATGAACGCACACGTTTAAAATTTGGCGCCGTGGAGGATTAGAAGGAATGGTTCTGGAATGTAGGGTTTGGACAAGAGGATTAGGAAGGGAGTCTAATTTGGAATGAAAGGAATTGTATCGAGAGGAAACAATGTCTTTGACGAACGGAATTTTGAACCAGGGAGCATGAACTATTTTGCGGAGAACTTTTGACTGAAGGACTTGAATACGTTTAAGATTTGATGGTTTCGTGGAACCCCATACTTCAACACCGTATGACCATGATGGTTTTATTATGCTTTTGTAAACGAGTAGTTTCTTATCTAGTGTAAGATTAGACCTATTATCGAGTAAACGTTGGAGGATTCCGACATGACGGTTCCCTTCCAAACATTTTTGTTTAGTGTGATGTGCCCATGTTAGTTTGCTGTCGAAGTGTAAACCCAGGTAACGTGCAGTGGTGGACATAGGATGAAATTTCCAATGAATTAAGTTTATACATTAAAATCGGATAACAACAACCAAAGATATTGCATTAACAAAACCACCATACAAATTGTTCAGAAAAGTCAGAAAATTTCTTTATATACTCTCTATACGTTTAGAGCATTTTTATGTCACTAAGCAAATGCTATAACTTTGGTAGTATCAATAGTTTTTGATTAATAAAAACTCGATTTATTAGAAATTTTATCAGCTTTAGGAAATGTGCACTTCAAGTTTTGAACACAACTAACAGGAAATCACTTATTTCAAGAAATCTATAATTTGTACAATTTTCTCAATTTTTTTTATTAATTTAAAAAAAAATTAAAGCAGTAGAAAATAACCCAGGTTTTTTACGCCTCGCTCCTGGTCTATTTTATTTAAGTCAGAGAAAAATTTGACCACAGTTAATGGCAAAACTTAGGTAATTAGAGATTTTATACACAAAGCTTTACTAGTTAAGACAGTAGAAAATTTAACAACGTTAAATGACACGAGTTAGGAAATAAATTTTAAACAAAAAACTTAATAAAGCTTTATATATCATTCAATTTTACTAAAAGTCAGTAGAACATTTAACCATATTTTAGATCTTTTAACTTCCATAAAAAGTATGAAATTAAATTTTTAATTAAGCTTTAATCCAAATGGAAAAAATAAAATATTATCTCCATCAGGATTTTCCAAGTCGACGAAAAATTACAATGGTTTCCACTAAACTAAAACCTTCAAGGCTCGTATCTCTCAGCAATAATAGTTTTTTATAACATTTAAAACCTACAAAATACCTCGTTGAAATTTATAGTTTTGCTCTTTAGGTTAAAAATTGTTTTACTGTGTTAATCTAGTAGAAGGCTGAAAAAGTAACGCGTAAAAATACAGGAATTGTTAAAAAATAGCATCATACACAGGAAAAGTCCTGATAACTTAGGTGAAAATGAAAAAATAAAAAAATGCAAAAACGTGGAGGTTATACCTAAAAAATAAACTCGGTTAAATAAGAATAGGTTATCTAGGTTTTTCCGCCGGAGCGGTTTTTTAGGAGAAATATTTGAAAGTAGGTTTAACACATACAAAACTTTTTAAAAAACTCTTTTTACTAGGTAAATAATTTATTCAACTAACTGAGTGAAGAGAAGTGGGCTCCTAAAGCTTTTGTCTGGTCGGGTGTGGAGAAAAAACCAAAGCATAAATCTAAACTCTTGAAAAGTCCAAAAAAGGGTTAAACAGTTTTTTCTGAAATTCTCAAACTAAAAAGAAAGGAGGAAAATAGGACCTTGATGAAAACCGTTCCATTATTTACAAAATGGAAAAAATGTTTTAAAAATACAAAAAAAAGTAAAAAATATAATAACTCTTAGAGGGTTTCAACAGGAACAGAAAATAACATTTACAAACATCCACCTCTAGGATGTTGCTTAAAGTGAATTTTCGCTAATAGCTCAAGTCCATTTCCAGAATTACTAGTTTTTTCTCTCTAACCTAGACACTGAAAAATAAAATAAATTATCTCACATTAACCCTTTATACTTTCTTGACTTGAACTGGGATTATTTTTACCTGGTTAACGCCTTAAAAATTAGTTAGATAAAATGTTTGTTAAGAATAATGACTAACAAAAGGCTTTAACAATTAAATTAATAAAACAAAAAACATAAATCAAAAACTTATGGGATCTCTTTTACTAACAACAAAATAGAACTACCTTTATCAGTACTTCAAAATGTCAAAGTACAAATATTTTGATAAAAATATTGGGAGTAGAAAATAAGAAAACTTGGTTCGATTTCAGGGTCAATCAAAGCGGATTAAATTGAAGGAAAAAACTCAAATTTTACTAATCAGCGGAAGGACTAATCCCTTTACGGATTTTAATTCAATAAAATAGCAGAGAATTTAATTTTAAACCTTTTGTTTGCTCGCTACTACCATAGTTGTAGGAGTTGTAAAGGACGGCGTTGTGAACCATGCGGTAGACAACATATGGAAAACATAGATTCCTGAAGAACACCCTACCATTTAGACAGCAAAACTTGGTAATTCATAATAAATCAAAATACAAACTACAGTACACATTCTGTAGATGATAGATAAACTTACCCAATATCTCTGAAAAAGACAGTTTACTTTTATTTTTAAAATTTAGAATATCACTGGAAACCGAGAAACAAATAGATATATTGAAACAAAATTTTAAATTTATTTATAATTTTCTATAAACAAATCACAAGTTAAATGCTTTTTATAAGTTATAACTAGGCAATTTTTAATTATAAATGCCGAAGTATTCTTACAGCTTACATCAGTTAAAAGAAACTTTAATCTGAAATATTTTGGTATACTCTCTAAATTATTTTCTTCCTGAATTCTATGGATGGATTGAAATTCCCGGAAGAGCTGAACCAGAGAAGAGTTAAGGCGTTTCATTCTTATTAACAAAATGAATTCGCAGAGGAATTATTATCTTTCGCGTGTCTCTAGCCCCATGGATAACACGAAAAGGAAGTAAATAGAAAGCACTAAAACTGACAAAGTAAGAAATAATCTAAAATACCAATAACAGCAATAATCTAGCAAGTGTTTATTTCTTATCTAAACATTTTTTAGATATCTGTGAAAATCGCGTTGAATATAATGGTTCAAAAGGATAAAAAAATAAGGAACATGTAAAGAGAAAATGTTGAAGAAGAACAAAGAGAAGATAGGGTGTCAGAGATCCGCTATCACAGGCAACTCTGATCAGAATTCCTCCCTTCTGTATAAACTTTGATAAAAGCATCATTTTAAAGTTAACTCCAAGAAAACTCCTGTCTTTTATCACGAGCTTTTCCAATAGAAAATCGAGAGGGAAGGTAAAACTTAATCAACTGGTTGTCAGTGTCAAACAGAACCCTATAGGATCATATAACAAACATCTTCCCTTAACATGTTCTACTTAACTTGAAAATGTTGAAGTATGGAGTATCATACGTAAGAAAATAGATGGAACAATAACCATAAAAGAAATAAGAAAAATTATGAATTAAAATACTTTTAATTAAACAATATAAATGATTTATTCTTCTAAAATAAATTAGTTAATGTGGCTTGATTGTTGTTAGTGAGCCTGGTCACTAAACTCTTCAAAATAAATATTTCTATTTAAAAACAAATGTATACAAATCATGACATATTTTACATTATAATTGTTTCTTATTTTTAGGGGTCTCATAAAAGCAAAGCCTTGACCTGGAACTAAAACGAATACTACCAGCAAGAGTCAATAGAGAGAGCGTGAGAGAGAAAATAAAACTGGTTAATAAAATAAATTACCTATGATTCAAAGCTTGTGTTCATGAACATCCATAAATAATCATTTATCAATAATAAACACAATTAGGAGACGATATTTCAAAAAAATTGAAGTAATTGATATATCAGTACCAACTGAACTGAAGTAAATGTGCTTATTTTCAGACTCATATTTTTTTCTCGATTCAAAGCTAAAATTAGAAATACGAAGCATAATAAATCAAACACCAGACGAAACCTTAGACAGGGCTATATTTAAAATTTAGGGAAAAAAGACTTTCTCGACATTTCAGACACAATGGCGTTTCAGGAGAAGAAAAAAATCTTGATGGTCTTTGCCACCTCATCTATCTAACTATAAAAGTAGAAAAAAGTAAAGAAAATAAGACGGTGTATTTATTTTTTGTAAACCATTATTTTCAGAGTTTTTTAAAGATTGTTAACCCACATGTTATAGTTTCATGGTTTTTCAAGTATTTTTTTTTTTTCTTGTAAATACTATATCTTTATTCCATGACATGTTATAGGGATGCGGGATTGTAACACAGTAAAAAGATGGTAAAAGATTTCTGTAAACAAATTAAAATATGCAAAGCTTCTGCGCAAGTTTATATTTTGCTCTTTATTCATCATAAACTCTGTTAGGACGAAACGTACACGAAATAAGGTACATAATGCAATACAGAGGTACTTATAGGATAATACATAACAGACAAATTCATAACAAGACGTAAATTATTATTTTATAATCCACGAGGGACTAAAAACAGTAATTTTATTAGACCTTGACCTTGACTTACTCAGCTAAAATTTACAAAGATAATTAAATTAATGCTTTTAACACATTTATGTTATTTTCGATTGTAAATTACAAATAAAATTGCTAATACAGTATAATAGATACTTGCATAGTAACACATGGTAAAATAATATAAAAATGGGTAATCATAAAATTATAATTGACTAATTACTTAACTTTCTCATAATTGACAGCATATTATAAACTTTTCTGACGTCTGTAAGCTGCGTATCAACTTTTTAAATTTGTAATATAATATTATGGATATTACATCTTACATAAAAAAGTTTAATATTTATTAAACTTAATAAATGTATATTATTAAAACAATTCTGTTCAAGACGATGAACAGATGAAAAGCCTGTCGGCAACAGGCTATCAATAAAATCATTTATACGCGTCAATGAGCTGTCAATACGTTATCAAATAGGAAACACGAAGGGTAAAAGAACCTAGTATTACTTTTTTATCGACACAACCATTAGAAAAGTTAACTATTTCAGCTTTAAAAATGTAGCAACAATTTATCATGTTTAATAAAAATATTTTTTAACGTATAAATCACTAATTGATAAATATGGTATGAGATTAGTTTGTTAAAATTAAAATTAAACATCGTAACATTTTGTGAACAGAATTTGCGAGATTGAATACAGTCACCAGCTACTAGTTGAATTTAATACAAAAGCAGCTTTATTGAACATGAAACTTCATCCCATAGTTAGGTGTTGGTCCAGCTTCTAGTAAAGATCAGTGAGTGGAGTAACAGTGGAAACAGTGAAAGTTCTAACTGCTAACATACCGCGACAAGGGTATCTACTGATAAGTGGATAAATTTAAACACAGCCTACATTTATTGAATTCCTTTTGGACAAATTAAATAAATCTAAAATAGCGAAAACGCAGAGTTTCCAAATTCAACCACATTTCAACATTGAAGCATGACAAAACTTTTTTCTACTATCTTGAAGATATTCTATACTTTAAGGCAGAATAAAAAAGAAGAGGAAGATGGTTCTAATGTGAAATTGATGATCCAAGAGAAAGAAGAAAAAACGCAAAAGATTGCTTTAGACCAAAAGAAAGTATGCTGTCCAACTTTTCTAACTTAAAATCCTTAGCTTGAATTTCGCTCCCAGATAAATACAGCTTTTTGTACCAAAACATACTTTATTATAGTATTTTTTCATTATCTTGATTTTATTTATTTATTTATATTCTTCTTGAAGTATAGGATACTTTATATTTTCCTTAAATTTTGTAGGTCGAATATATGTGCATCAAATAGAATATGCAAATCTGAGGTATAGGAAAGGGGACTTAGACCTCCCCCCCTCCAACATGAACGTGGGGGGGGGAGATAGGTCATTCTAAAACCACATATCGGGCACGACTAATGAAAAATAAATTGTTAAGCTACCTTTGATCTTCAAAGGTACATGGATAAACTAGAGATTAAGATTTATAAAAGCTCGAGTATTTATTAAAGAGAAAAAGTAAAAACCAAGAAATAATTAATTGGAATTGAACTATACTCCGAAATAGGTCAAAGCTTTTAAAAGAATTTTTAATAACTTCGAAATAAGTAAAAATATCTCTTGTATATCATAGATTAGAATAAAACATGCATCAAATAAATCGAAAGTAGATATACTAAACCCTTAGGGGTTTAGTATCGGTGAATTCGGGATTAGTCCCGAATTCACCGATAAGTTAGATTAAAATGTTAATATCAATCAATCCAGACCCATAATCTACAGATAAAGCAAATATAAACGTAAATTACGTCTAAAGATAATTTTTCAAAACATTTAAGTAAAATAAAACTTAATTATCATTAAGCATTGACGACTATTGCAGTAAAACAATCATAGCCTAAAAAATGCAATCGCAATTCTCTAATTTTTATTTATCAACTATGATTTTGTCAGTCGTTAAAGTTATGATCTAATTCATCACTTAATCACTAGATCTAATAATCATTACAACAAATAATAATAATAAGAATCAATATCAGAACAATAATGAAGTTATAGAAATACGAATGCTAAAATCTATTACTTCTTTTTCAGGTATTGCGACCCCCAAAAAAAATATATAAAATGAAGGTTCCAATTTATTGTTCAGAAATGTAAAAGCATTAACAGCGAAAACGAAAAACTGAATGTAATGCGTTTGGCACAGAATATTGATTTTGCAAAAAAGGAGGAAATGATGACGATAGGAAAATTCATTTTTTGATTTGGAAATGAACGTAAAAGAATAAAATTTTGGAAAAAAACGAGAGGACAACTCTAAAAGGGGAGTGAAATTTGATATGAGGGGACATTTTGAAATCTGACGACAAGTGGAAAGGGAGAAGCAATTTCACTATAAAACCGGGAAATAGAGGAAATTACCAATCCTCTATGAGAAGAGAGGAGTGTCAAAATATTATTAGGGGGTAAAACAACCAAAAGGGTTAGGGGCAACACTGGGATGGACAAACATAAACATCACCAATCTATTTGCCCCTAAAATAGCCTTTTACTCTTCCAAATATTTATGTAAAATTGACCAACATTTAACAATAACATTTAAACTAAATTACACAATTCTCTTTAACTCTATAAATCATCGCACTAAATACATACTGCTGTGACGGTGACGCGTTAAAAATTTAGGATTATAAATAAATAAACATCAATAATCCAATTGAGTTGAAATTTAGTAAAAGTGTATCAGTTAATAAAATAAATAAATATAATAAGTTTTATTTAAATAGGGCTTGGATCACTAATGTTGAGCTGCATCGAGCAGGGTCAGTACCAGTATCTAGATAGGCGACCACTGGTAATAATATAACAAGTCATTAGCAATAGTCTTTAGTAAAATATTGCCTCAAACTCAAACTCATAGAATTTAGGTCGTAAGACGAAAATATAAGAATTAACTCGAGTCAAAATGAAACGTGTTTGAACAAATGGGTGTCTGTCTTTTAGTATAGGTCACTAACACATCAAAAGAATTTAAAATTTGACTACATATGTTATTAAATAAATATAATAACAAAAAGTTTTAAGGTCATACCACATTAAAAAAATCGTAATTTTTCAATTTACTAAAAATAAATAAAAGCAAGAGATAAGCAAATTGAACAAGCGAAAATAATACAGAACGAAAATGAACTATAAGACCTCATAACCAGGAAGTAAAATACAAATATTTTCTAATACAAAACTATACATTACTTGACTACACAGCATCGGTGGTTCAGTGGTAGAATGCTCGCCTGCCACGCGGGCGACCCGGGTTCGATTCCCGGCCGATGCACAATATTTTTTAAAACATAAAATGAAATTTTTTATATCTTTATTTTTTATACATCTTTGCTTTATCAGATAATTTGTTTCTATTTTTAACATAACAAGTGTAAATACCATTTATTATTTGGGACTATTTGTAGTAGAGTATAGCTGAGTACCTTTCATGTCTGTAATTAAGTATTAATTAATAAACATTAATAATGTAATATTTTTTGCTTGCTCATTTTAACCACAGAATATACATTTTTTAAATCAAAACATTTATAGAGCACAATTTTTTTTTAATTTCTAATAGAACCGACGGTAGATGAGGCCTCGTTTACACACACAGGAATATTACATACACACAACGTAATGATTTATTGTCAAGTGCAGGAAAGAAATACTTTTAATATGGTAACGATTTGACTACTTTTTATCTAATCTTGTTTTATTATAAACAATGCGTATAAGAAAGAACTAGCAAGGCAATGAATCATGCGAATGTCTTTTCCAAAACATAAATCAATTTTAACAGTTTAATGTAAATTTTACAAATAGTGTTAAATTATACATAGATTTTAACTCATTATTTTAACATAAAAATAAATAATATGATAAAGCAAAGATACTATAACTTTATACAAAATTTTATTCTATCTGTTTAAAAAATATTATGCATCGGCCGGGAATCGAACCCGGGTCGCCCGCGTGGCAGGCGAGCATTCTACCACTGAACCACCGATGCTTATACTGATAAGGATTCAATTTTAAACTTTGTTCTAATTACATATTTTACAATACACGTTGTATTCGGAGTTTTAATTATACAACACTAGTAATTTGTAACCGCTCTCTGTTTCTCCTAACTATGATATCCCACTCTTGCCTCTAGGAGGATATAATGTTAAAAAATAAATAGTACAAATACTACGTAATACTAATACGTTGTATTAAAACAAAATAAAATAAAACATATATACGACCATTGTTTAAATTAAACCATTAATAATCATAAGCATCGGTGGTTCAGTGGTAGAATGCTCGCCTGCCACGCGGGCGACCCGGGTTCGATTCCCGGCCGATGCATAATTATTTTTAAATGTATTGATAAAATGTCGATAAAAAGTTTCAATATCTTTCCTATAAAGATAAATAATAATACTCATATAATTTTAAAGTAAGGAATTTTAAATCGAATATATTGAATCGAAATTTAAGTAATTAAAATATAATTTAAACAATTGATGATTTTGAGAATAGATCCGAAATAATAACACTAAGTGTTTTTTAATTATTTTGGTTGTTATTATTTTTATTATTTAAATAAAAATGACAGTCATCCAAAAAATGTAGAACTATATTTACAAAGCAGGCTTTTGTATATTGATAATAAAATACCGTGGGAGCCCCATATTGAAAATGTTTCTAAAAAAATAGGCACCGAAGTATATATGTTGGTTAAAACATCCAATTGTTTATCAGTAAATTCATTATTGATAATTTACTATGCATATTTTGTTAGTCATGTTTCCTATGGTATCGTTGTTTGGGGTAATGCTCCTTCAGTCCAGAATCTCTTTCTCCAACAGAAAAAAGCTATCAGAATTATTTATAAATCACATCCTAGGAAATCATACAGAGAAATATTAAGGTCTAAGAGAATTTTAACGCTATATTCCCTTTTAGCGAATTTTCATAATGAAAATGACGCTTATGAGGTTGTTCGGATGACGGAAATTGAGGGTGGGAGTGAGTGGAATCGGTTCCTATTGGCTTCCTGATAACAAAAATATATGTCCGAAAAAAGTTTATATATATATGTATATATATATATATAATATATATAATATATGTATGTAAGAGTTTCTACCCCTTTCGTATGGCGAACGATAACTCTCGAAGGCGTTCTCAAATTGACGAAACTTTGCAAATCGCGAGATGTTGAGGAGGTTACGAGGCCTATTGTTTATAAAAACATTATGACGTCATCAACCAAAGTTATGACGTCATGAAAATTTTTTTTTTTTGAAACTTAAAATGGCTTTAAAACAAGGTATCTAGTATTTAGGTAGACGGCTAGCTGAATCGATTAAGACCAATTTCAGCTCAATCAAACCATCACAAATGGCGCAATCGGTATACATATATATATAATCTTGTATATATGTATACGTCTAGGTCAAAGACTCGTACGATATCTGTTGGGTTCAGTAGTGTTAGAGGGTGGGGGTATAGTATAAAAGAGAGACCTCTACCTCTTGCTCCATCATGGTAAGCCTACTGTCCCAGAGAGACAGGGCAAAGATGGCTTCCACTGAACCACGCCGAGCTAAGCAGACCCGTAAAGAGGAAGAACATCGAAGTAGTCTTTATATGGTCGATGTCTAGGCATAAGAGTTTTACAGTCCTTGATTTACCCTCCCCCAAGCCTTACCTTGTAAATCTGTTAGTATAAATGTAAGTCATTCAATTTAAATGTCATTATGTAACCAATATAATAATTATCTTTATTAATATGTAAAATTTAACTTTGCTAAATTCTTAATTGTCTCTTGTTTTATTAGTTTTAATTCGGGCAACGTCCGCGCTTCATCTACAATCACATCTTAACTTTAAATTAAGTATCTTCAGTATTCAACTAGTAATCACCAGGAAATGTACACTTTTAATGAAAATAAAAGAAATTTAATCTCAAGAAAAGACCGCCATAACCTGAATTCATAAAAATACGTAATATCTTCTGTTTTGTTCATAAATCAATCACTCTTTGCTGGGTTGGCGATGCATTTATGGAAACACGCTATCTTCTGTTTTGTTCATAAATTCATCACTCCTTTGCTGGATTAGCGATGTATTAATGGAACGGTGTGCATTCAAAAAAACTTCAGTGGTTTTCACGAATTAGAATGGTGATTGTTTGATCTTCTAATTTTGCACAAGTAATAATTATCCAGCTCAACTAATTTCTTGTTTACATCGTAATTAAATAGCTATTTGTTTATATATTTCTTCTCAAGCCTACCAGGTAACGATATTCATTCCTTTTAAGTATCAACAACGGATTACTCTGCAAGCCATGCGGCAAGACGGCCTCTCATCAACACAGACCACGCCGCGAACGTTTCGTCATTACCAGTGAATGCATTCATTTAGTTACGTAAAGGCCTATGGGGTTTGAATTTCTATTAGCATTAATTAGTAACATCTAATATTGTACTTAAAAACTATTTAACTAAACAGATATCTGTCAATTTGTACTTATTTAGTTTGGTTACCTTGGTTACATAATGTTTGTTTGATGCCTTGTATGATTAATTATTATTAATTAATTACAGTTTATGTCTGTTATACCATGATTTGTTTCTTTGTCCATCTCGGACTGGTCCTTCTTTATTTTCCTTTAACTTTTGGTCACTTTGGTAAGCCATGTCAGCTATGGAGCCCATGGTCCCAACATAATGGTCATGCTTCGATGCCGGATACTACTGCCTTATTTATGTTAATTTGAGTATTGTAAGACTTATGTGTTTATGATTTAAACTTTATATTAGTATTAAGTATTATTATTTGTTTGTTTATATTTCAAATTGGTGTAAACTTAAATTTTATGAAACCTAGTCTATGGCTATACTTAAAGTTTGAGTTTTGGATTGTTACTTTGTGCACCTACGCTTTGTCACTACTAACAGACGTTGCCACTCCGTCTAGTGAACAATTAAATAATATAACGATATATAGGATTTAGGGCCTTTACGAAATGTATTATAAGGTACCTGTCTACGCACACCTGCACTTAACTTGGTCTGACTAAAGTGTTGACAAGTTATTTATGTACGCTGGAAGTTACAATTTATAACATTCCTTCTTTTTTGGTTGTACAGTTGTACAAGACTTATTACGTGTGGCATATCCACTTATTTACTGTTTACGCGTGGCATATCCACAGATATTTTTTTAATTTAGCAGTGCAGGTCTTCTTGTACAGATTAACTTTTTTTTCTGTGCTTATTATACGCTTGGTATAAGTTTTATACCCATTTAATTGTAATTACAATTATTATTTTATTAGTATTATTAACTTAATTATTTCTTATCCATGGCCATTGGAATGTTGTATTTGTGAAAAATGTATATATTATTAGTTTTAAGGATCCTTATTACAAATTTACGCTGTTAAATCAGTTCATTGTCTTGAATTGTATTATTTATATAATAAGTTTTTGTGTGTTAAAACTATATTTAATTAACATGCCAGAGATTACTGACGCTCCGCGGAAACAACCCGATGAAGCTGTAAACATTCGTCGTAAGTTGACCAAGATACACAAGGACTTGATGACTGCAAGTGAACAAGGACGGTTAGCAATAACTGATGTATCTCAAGTTGCTCTATTTAAAGGTATGCATATGTCATTAGCATCAGATTATGAGCAATATGAGTCACATTATGATGATCTCTGTGAAATAACATTTGAGGATGGTGAATCAGTAGCTTTAGAATCTGATCACACAATGCGGAATAGTACTCGACGTTATTTCCATGAAGCCAACGGTCATTGGGCTACATTGACAGACCGTGCATCTACTTCTAATGATACATCGCAGACAAATACTAGTGTTAGTCATAGCAACAAATCAAGATTGCCTAAAATACACGTTTTGCAATTCTATGGTGAAAGAAGCAAATGGTTAAGATGGAAGGCAAATTTTACAAGTTTAGTTATTAATGATTCATCGTTAGAAGATATCGATAGGCTACATTTTTAGTTGATAGTGTTAAGGGCAAAGCTGCAACAGTTATTGCTCATGTTCCTATCGATGAAGGAAGTTTTAAAATAGCCTGGGATGCTTTAATGAAAACATACGACAACAAACGTTTGCTCGCTTCGTCATATCTAGAGAGTTTACTAAAAATGAAACCGTTTACTCAAAAACCGTCAGTTGAAGCTCTAACTTCGTTAGTTGCCAAGCTGTCAGAGACAGTAGCAGCTTTTAAGTTGATTGATATTCCAGATAAACTAGAATTTATGCTCTTTCAACTTACGATTCGCTGTCTTGATCCTCACACTAGAGAGGAATTTGAACAGCACAATAACAATAACCCTACATTTGACAATATTATAGAATATTTAAGATCACGCTGTGTGGCAGCTGAGTTAGCCTCTGGGTTGTCCCACACTACTAATGCTAAGGATCTTAGTACTTCCGGACCTTCTACATCTACACCGCAAAACCGTCACAGTAGAGAGGTTAGTGGAAGAACTATGCTTCATGGAAGTATCACAGATAGTTACACCCCTCCTCCATGTTTTGTGTGTAAGAAGAACCACAGATTAGACAGCTGTTATAAGTTTAACTCTGCTACAGTAGCAGAGCGGCATCAATTTCTTAAAAATTGGAATGGGTGCAAAAATTGTTTAGTATCTCACACGGGAGTATGCCGTTCGAAGTATAGGTGCCGCTTCTGCCGATATAAACATCATTCTTTGTTGCATATGGACAATTTTGGAGAAAAGAATAAAACTGAAAGTGGGGTGAGTGATACTAATAAAAGGGACTGTGCTACCACTCACAAAACCGGTCTTCATGGATCATCAAGATCACCTATGGAAGTGATGCTGGGTACAGTTGTCTGTCATATCCAAGGAAAGGATGGAAAGAAATACCCTGCCCGTGGAGTTCTGGATTGTGGCAGCCAATTTTCGAGTATCAAAGGAGTTTGCTCAACGTTTGCAACTTCCTATTAAACAAGAACTTATTGAAATAAGGGGGATTAGTGAAACACCTGTTAAATCTAAAGGTAGAACAGTGTGTACACTTACTCCGGTTCACTCCAACTACCCAGAGATTAAATTGGATACTGTTGTGCTAGATGTTGTTACTGGGGAGCTACCTGGATTCTATATTCCCCAAGAATACTGGGAACCTTATACGGAATACTCTCTTGCTGACCCTGAGTTTTGGGTCACCCGGCCTATTGACCTCCTCATAGGCTGTGATCTATTTATTGAAATTTTGACTGGAGAGATAATATCATTATTCTCCTATATGCCTCGATTGTATGGCACTGTCTTTGGTCTTGCAGTTATTGGTAGAGTAAGAGAAATTACCACAGCACAATCAACTATTGCTTCATGCCATGCCTTCATCGCCACAACTTGATTCTTTACAACGAGAACTGCATAAGTTTTGGGATCTGGAGGAACCCCCAGCTGCTCATTTTCAAAGCCCTGAAGATATTCAGTGTGAAGAATTATTTCAGAAAACACATACTAGACTTGAAGATGGACGCTATATGGTAAGACTTCCCTTTAAAACACCAAATCCAGAAATTGCTAGTACTCGAGGCATGGCTCTTCGACGACTACAGCATCAAGAAGGCAAACTTGAACGAAACTCAAATCTTAAGGCTAAGTACCATGAGTTTATGCAAGAGTACTTAGACCTGGGTCACATGCAATTGCTGAAGTGCCTGGTAAGGTTCTGATACCTCATCATTGCGTCGTAAAGGCTTCTGACGACAATGATATTAAATTACGGGTAGTCTTCGACGCCGCTGCACGCTCTGGCAGTAGTAAATCACTTAACGATCACATGCTGGTAGGCCCTAAGCTACAATCAAACCTTGTTGTGATTTTATTAAATTTTCGTTTACACGCCTATGTTTTTACTGCAGATGCAGTAAAAATGTATAGACAAATTTTAGTGCACCCTGAGGATAGCTTACCAGCACATCCACTGGAGATTTAGTAATTCTGAGGCTGTCCAGGAGTTCGAATTAAATACCGTTTCATATGGAACATCCTCAGCTCCTTATTTAGCACTACGTGTGCTTCGTCAGCTTGTCATTGATGAAGGCCAAGAGTTCCCGCTAGCCTCCGCTGCATTAAAAAATGATACCTACATGGACGATATCGCTAGTGGGACCTCATCTCTAGAGCTAGCTTTCGAGTTACTTCAGCAACTGATAAAGATAATGGCCAGAGGTGGATTCTCCCTGAGCAAGTGGGCTTCAAACCACCCTGATCTGCTAGCTGCATGCCGAGAAGCTGATCCAACAGGGACTCTTTCTCTGAATGAATCTGTCTCATTGGATACCTCTGAAGACAAAGAAAAGATCAAGATACTTGGTATGCAGTGGGACCCAAGACAAGATATAAAAATAGTTGTACCAAACTGCTTGCAGCAAACGAGCTGTCCTCTCTGCGGTGGCTAAGATATATGACCCTTTGGGTTATTTAGGACCCACGGTCATTTTAGCCAAGGAGCTTATACAAGAAGCTTGGTTAGCCAAACTCGATTGGGATAACGAATTTCCCGCTGCCATGAGACAGAAATGGCTTGAATTTATTGAACTGTTACCTTTTCTTTCTGAAGTTAAAATTCCACGATGGGTCGTTCCATACAACAGCTCTTATTGCATACTTATTTTTGCTGATGCGTCTCAACGAGCCTACTGCGCTGCCGCTTATTTAAAGTCAACTACACCAGAAGGATCACAGGTACATCTCATTCTTGCCAAGACTAAATTAGCTCCGGTCAAATTTACTACAATTCCACGCCTGGAACTATGTGCGGCCTGTCTTGCCGCTAGAGTATGGCAAAGCCTCAAACCTTTTTATGATCGACTGGAGACCAAACCTACAGTGTATTTTTTTTACTGATAGCTCAATAGTACTGAGTTGGTTATCTACACCGCACCATATGTTAAAGACATTTGTTGCCAATCGGGTTGCGCAAATTACAGATATAACCATTGATTGTAGTTGGCGACATGTACCAACTAAAGATAACCCTAGCGACTTAGGATCAAGGGGAGTTTCAGCCAATGAATTGGCTTCTTGTAAATTATGGTTTCATGGCCCAGAATGGGTAGTATGCGACTTATCGGAATGGCCACCTGCTACGGTCGGCCCCCCTAGTGATATTCCAGAATTAAAGGTCCCTACACCAAGCAATATAGTACTTGCTGCCAGAAATCCTATTGAAAAATCATGTCTAATTGAATGGATGAAAGGGTTTTCTAGTTACAGAACAGTCATACGAGTAGTCGCTTATATCTTACGTGTAATAGACAAAGCTCACGGAACTCTCAAAAGGAATTCTTTAACCCTCGGTCTAGACGAAATACGCCGTGCTGTACAATTTACGGTTAAGGCTGTTCAACGATACACTTATTACGATTGTAAAATACCTTTAAAGGACCAACCTATACCAAGGAATTTACTCAGCCTCAATCCATTTGTTGATGAGGCGGGAATTCTATTGGTAGGCGGTCGCCTAAAGAACTCAGACCTTTCTTGGGACTGTAAGCATCCCATGATTTTACCTGCCAATTCACATTTATCTTATCTAATACTTGATCACTATCATCGTGCTTTACGTCATCCGGGATCAACTCTACTCATCTCAGCTGTCCGCTCGAAGTTTTGGATCATTGGGGCCCGAAATGCTGCAAGAAATCTTTCAAAAAACTGTGTCATCTGTAGAAGGTATGATGCTAAACCTTGTCAGCCATTGATGGGCGATCTACCAGAAGATCGTTGCCGTGAAACTAAGGCTTTTACCTTCGTTGGTGTCGATTTCGCCGGGCCCTTCGTCATTCGAGAATCTTTGCGCAGAAAAGCGGTTACGAGCAAATGTTATTTATGTCTGTTTATTTGCTTCAGCACTCGGGCATTACATTTGGAGTTAGTCTCGTCACTGAGTACACCTGCCTTTCTGGCAGCCTTTGCACGATTTGCAGGACGTCGTGGTTTACCCTCCAAAGTGTATTCTGATAATGGAACGAACTTCGTGGGAGCCGCACGCCAGCTAAAGGAATTTTACTCCTGGTATCATCAAGAGTCAGTCCAGAACGAGATATCAACTTTTGCTCTAAACAAAGAAGTGGAATGGACGTTTATACCTCCACGCGCTCCATCATTTGGTGGTGTCTGGGAAGCAGGTGTCAAATCCGTAAAACGCTTGCTCAGAACCACTTATGGAGAAGGTGTCTTTACCTTTGAAGAATTAGATACGCTTTTCATTGAAATTGAGTCCTACTAAACTCAAGACCTCTTTGCGCTATGTCAAATGATCCTAATGACATGAGCTTCCTGACAGCTGGGCACTTTCTTATTGGGACATCATTAATTGACGTGCCAAGGCCATCTCTGCTTGACACCTACGAGAATAGATTGTCTCGCTGGCAGATGGTGGAGAAAAAATCACAATTCTTTTGGCAAAGGTGGCGAAAGGAGTATTTATCTAGCCTTCAAGAACGCTCCAAGTGGCGCACTCCATCTCCCAATCTTCAGGAAGGAGATCTTGTACTCTTAGGAGACGATGGAGTACCCCGTAAACATTGGCCTGTTGGACGAGTTGTGAAGGTGCATCCTGGTACTGATGGCATTGTCAGGGTAGCAGAAGTTCCTTCTTCTGCGAATCCGCTCCGTCGACCAGCTCTTAAACTTGTACCTTTATTCCTGCCTAATGACTCCTCAGCCTGATTGATATTCTTTATTTTGTCATTTTTTCTACTTTTCTTTAAAAAAAAAAAAAATTGCCATTATTTTTTTTTGGTAGGCGGTATGTCTAGGCATAAGAGTTTTACAGTCCTTGATTTACCCTCCCCCAAGCCTTACCTTGTAAATCTGTTAGTATAAATGTAAGTCATTCAATTTAAATGTCATTATGTAACCAATATAATAATTATCTTTATTAATATGTAAAATTTAACTTTGCTAAATTCTTAATTGTCTCTTGTTTTATTAGTTTTAATTCGGGCAACGTCCGCGCTTCATCTACAATCACATCTTAACTTTAAATTAAGTATCTTCAGTATTCAACTAGTAATCACCAGGAAATGTACACTTTTAATGAAAATAAAAGAAATTTAATCTCAAGAAAAGACCGCCATAACCTGAATTCATAAAAATACGTAATATCTTCTGTTTTGTTCATAAATCAATCACTTTTGCTGGGTTGGCGATGCATTTATGGAAACACGCTATCTTCTGTTTTGTTCATAAATTCATCACTCCTTTGCTGGATTAGCGATGTATTAATGGAACGGTGTGCATTCAAAAAAACTTCAGTGGTTTTCACGAATTAGAATGGTGATTGTTTGATCTTCTAATTTTGCACAAGTAATAATTATCCAGCTCAACTAATTTCTTGTTTACATCGTAATTAAATAGCTATTTGTTTATATATTTCTTCTCAAGCCTACCAGGTAACGATATTCATTCCTTTTAAGTATCAACAACGGATTACTCTGCAAGCCATGCGGCAAGACGGCCTCTCATCAACACAGACCACGCCGCGAACGTTTCGTCATTACCAGTGAATGCATTCATTTAGTTACGTAAAGGCCTATGGGGTTTGAATTTCTATTAGCATTAATTAGTAACATCTAATATTGTACTTAAAAACTATTTAACTAAACAGATATCTGTCAATTTGTACTTATTTAGTTTGGTTACCTTGGTTACATAATGTTTGTTTGATGCCTTGTATGATTAATTATTATTAATTAATTACAGTTTATGTCTGTTATACCATGATTTGTTTCTTTGTCCATCTCGGACTGGTCCTTCTTTATTTTCCTTTAACTTTTGGTCACTTTGGTAAGCCATGTCAGCTATGGAGCCCATGGTCCCAACAGTCGAAGTTATTCTAAAACGAATGCGACCAGTTTCAGCTCAATCAGACAATCCTAAGTGACGCAAACGGTATTTTTATTTTGAATAATCATGAATATATTTTTTTCAAACTTAAGATTTTACTCAAATAAACAATTTGTTTACAAAACAAAATTTGACATTTTTCTTTAAATTCTATAAACAATCATAAACGTAAGTTAAAGTTTATACCCTTTTGTATAGTGGACGATAACTAAAGCTGATGAAAGATGAAACTATAATCTTTTCTTACCCTATATACAAGGTTACTTTAACAGTTGCAACGTGTAGATTTTTTCCTCACAAAATCAAATTTGTGAGAAAGCCTCTCAGGCCCGCGAAGCGGGCCTGTGAAACGAGTTTGTGAAAATTCGCTAAATACGTGGCAAAATGCCATGTAACAAGAAACGATAGTGAAACCATACATTAATACAAAACAACAACAATGTGGCCGCGAAGCGGCCACTGGAAGGCCCCCGGCCGCGAAGCGGCCCGGCGGCCGACGCCGCGGAGCGGACGAGGCGCGAAGCGCCGAGTCCGCGTAGCGGGTACGGGCCGAAGGCCCGTATTTTGTTACCAGACACTTAACTTCATCTATGCCACCCAACAAGAGTATAATAAAATTAACAGCTTGCATAACTACCCGACTAGACAAAGCAATCAGTTACTTATCAGGAAGCACAGACTCACAAAGACTGCTAGATTTACTTTTAATTACTTACTTAGGACATAACCTATATTATCACTTACCTGACTCCATAATTAGCTTAGATAAGAGGCCCTTCATAAATAAAATTAAAAGAATTCTGTTTGACAACCCTTTGTACTCGGTAGAAGAATTCTTTTCAATTAATGTTTAATTATATTTGTTTTAAAATTATTTTTTCAACTGTATATTTGGTTATTGCATTGACTGTTTGCAATTGTACAGAAATGAATGTTATGCAAATAAAGGTTTTATTTATTTTATTTTATTTTGACTGTTAATAGCCATCATCAGTGCCTACAAACAATGTAAAAACATAATAAGACAAACTTTGTACTTTATTTGTCTTAATATTATTTTACATTCTTGGTAGGCACTGATGATGGCTATTAACAATCGACAGCCTGCTTGGTAAACATAGTGGAAAGACACATACATTTTGTTACACATTTAATTACAACCCCCACGGTTTAAAAAGTTTGAATAATTCATTTATTTATTTTTTCGCAAAATAAGAAATAGTGCCGACACTTTTCACAAGTAAACACATAAAAACTTAAAAAAGGAAAGTTAATAATATTTAATAAATAAATAAAAACAGACAGTCAAACAACGAGTCGACAATCAGTGTATACACTTAGTTTGTATGTACACAGAAGTTTTCCATTCTGTACTCAAAATATTAATTTTAAACGCACTCAAAATATTATTTTTTCAGTAAAAAAAAAATAAAAATTTAAGCATATTCTTTTTAAAACCTGCATTTCTTTTTAAGACCGCACACAAAAAACGCTAAAAATATAAAAGAAAGGCTTCATGTATTTTTCCCACATAACAGGGATTTTTACTTTATTCTTTTTTCTCTCCGGGTTTATGGGAGCAAACAGGTCTATAACATGTTTTCTGGGAAAAACAAATACCAAGTTTAATATTCCAAGTAAAGCCGCGTCAACATACACCTGGTATCGAATATAGGAGACAAAATAACCAATAAAAGGTCTACCAACCTACTCACATCGTAGCATACATACAACTGACATACTTACTAACACTGTTATAAATCCGACTAGAAGCGTCAACATATAAACAACAGATTTCACGATTAAGCCTTCACAATGCAAGGCCTAATATTTAATTTCTAAAATCCTAATGAGTTAGCTAAATAAACTAATAATAATTTAACTCAAAAAAAGTCAAGAAGTAATAGACCAAGAGCCCATGGGTGTTTTGTTAATAAAAAGTGTAATGGCTGGAACTGGTCTCAATTTTTCGTAAATACCTTCCTGAACAAGAATATGCAATTCTGCCGACTCGTATCGGATGGGTGTCCCAGGCAGAACACACTTTATAGACCAAGAGCCACGGGTTGTTTTGTTAATAAAAAGTGTAATGGCTGGAACCGGTCTAAATTTTTCGTAAATACCTTCCTAAACAAGGATCTGCAATTCTGCCGACTCGTATCGGTGGGTGTCCCAGGCAGAACACACTTTAGGGTTCAAAGGCTCTGTCTGGGACACCCATCCGATACGAGTCGGCAGAATTGCAGATCCTTGTTCAGAAAGGTATTTACGAAAAATTGAGACCGGTTCCAGCCATTACACTTTTTATTAACAAAACACCCCTGGGCTCTTGGTCTATAATAATAAATTAAAAACAAGTCGATATTAAAACAAAATGAAAAAATATTTTTTTATAGCAGGAAAAGTTAACTTGGCAAAATGTTTATAATGTCAATCGCTACATCACTTACAGTTATAGATATCCGTACTCAAGCTTATAGAGTTTATGAATTATATTATATAATAACATGTAAAAACCATCCAATTGAGAGGTGATTTAATTGGAGGGTTTTTATGAATGAAATTATTTACATTTTTAAGCTTATCCTCACAACTTCGGACAACCTATGGTTGCCCTCAGACAGTAAACATCCATTTTATTCCTAATGGTCACTCATTTGCGTACTTTCCTCGCTCAATGCTGCTTAACAATAGTGATTCAACAAATTTCGGTGACATACTAGCCGAAATAAAATGAAACGGTATACACTAGATTAATACTTACAGGGATGCTATTGAGCCAAATTTCAACTTAATTAGGTGATTTTTCATTTTTTGAAAAACTTATGTATGTCATTCAATAAAAATGAAGTAATACTAATAATAACATATATTTGGTATATCTATAAAATCTAGGTCTTTATAAAAGAACTCATATATAAGTGCATTTTTGGCGTTTTATGGTTGTTTAAAAAGTTTGCTGAGTCAATAATGCCGGTTAATGACGTTATAAGATAATATATTATGCTAATGAGCATATATTATATATAATGATAATAAGGATATATAATGATATATAATAATAATAATAAGGATATATGATGATAATATATACACACACACAGAAAATTTGGTAAGTCTGAGATACGTTTAGAAGGTCACGGGTTTAAATTACCCAGAATCAGATAATGTAGTTAATAATGTAAATCCCGGCTTTGATTATTTTGCAAACACATTACTTTTCCAAATACCTATGGTATAAAAAAAATGTAATTTGGTAAATGATAAAGTAAAATTGTTTATCTTAAAAATTTATGAGTCTTTCCAAGCGCTTTAAATGGACATTTTTAGATGAAAACTGGTACAAAAAGTAATCATATCGTGAAGGGAACGCCTATTAAATATTAGGTGAGTATAGTGCTGTTTCGATGTAGTCTAAGCCCTTAAGTAAATAACTAAGGTAAATAACCGGTAAAATTGAGGAACGGATGTTAAAAAAACAAATAAGTGTGGTACCATTTTCTTTGATTTTGCGAGGGGGAGTTAAGTCTTATGAAACTGGTCATGAAACGATAACCCCACTTTAAGTACTAAAAGTAAGGAAACCGGGTTCAAACCCTAGTAGCTGTTTAGGAATAGCAAAGTCGCCCGGCTTTAGGTCCACGTGCCAGAATTTGATTTCATGATTTATAAAGTTATATTTCACAGAGCTCACATTACAAAGTTCTGTAAGATGCTAATATCAAACTCTTACAAACAAAAATAAATCATTAACTCTTCGAAACTTTACAAAAATCTATAAATTTTGGAAATTCAAATCAAAATGTATAATTTCACCTGGCATTGGGCTTCTCAATTTATGAATTAATGGCCTAAAAATGAAAATTTTATTTATCGTGTACTATGAACATTTGCCAACTTTTTTAATTTGCTACTTTTCTAAAGACCTTAATAAAGGTCAAAAAGTTTTAAATTGTTTTTAAAGTTAACAAAAGGGCCTGGGATCAGAGAGAACTGACTTCATAAAAAGATGAGGTCAGTTAAGGGAAGTTTTAGTTAGAAGGGACAATGGTTTTGCGGTCAGTTTATAATGATTAATGTCACTTTCCTTAGACTCGACAGTTTTCTTTTCATTTAATTGAATAAGATACTTACTTTAACGTCAGAAAGTACAATAATAGTACGTACTATAGAACAGGAATTATTTATGAGGTTTTTTCTTTTTAAAAGTATTTTCATTTATTTATTTGTGCATTATTTACCTTTTTAAGAAATTGGGTACTTTATCTTTTCCTCACGAGATTGAAGTCGCTTAGATTTTTCTCAGAATATCATTTTGGGAGAATAAACTTATCGTCGTATTAATTTGGTCTCGCTGAGCTCGATCTCAAGATAAAAAGTGAGAACAAACGTCTAGAATATAATACGTATGTTCTCACAACGCTCGTTCTCAAAATTTATAATTTCCAACGCCTAAATTAGTATTTCTTGTATCTTGCTGTGCTAAGTATGAAGATAAATAATTTTGTGATAACACAACTGGAGTTATTAATGACACAGTCACACATCCAAACAAACAAACACAAACAGCACACATAAATTCAAACAAACAAACACACATAGTGATAAAAACCCTCTCACAATGTCTTATAAATGCATAAAAAGATAATTCTTATAACATTTCGGTTTCGTATTTTGAGCGAACACAATACAATACTTTTTCTATATGCCTAAAATAAAAAATATATAGAGAGACGACTTTTCCTGTGAAGTCGTAAAACTCTTCTCGTTTCATTCATTTCTTAATCTATGTCAGATACACTACACTAACCCACAAAATAAGAAGAATAACCTTAGGTATGGCAATCATCGACTAAGTTTATTAAAATAGTAAGTGAAGATGCCTATAATGTATAACGGTTGACCAGCTTAGCTTTGGACATTACGAAATGTCTCATGTAGAATTAAAATTCCTCGGATTCCTCAGAGAAATAAAAAAGGAAAGCCATGGTCACTTTAATTTTAGTATGGGCTCGTTAATAAAATAACACTTGGTGAACCTTTTTATACTTAAAAATCATTAAATGGAATTGAGGAATCATGGTTAGATATAAATATCTCCGAACCTATCTAGGTATAAACCAATCTAATGAACTATTATCGGTAGCCGTATCATCAGCAAAATACTTTAAAGGTGAAACATAATAGAATAGAATCATTACTATTATACTTTAAAATTAACTTTGATTTTATGCAGCTCAAAATAATTAGTTTTTAACCAAACGCCGTGTTGCCTCAAAATATTAATTAAAATTATAGTATACTAGTTCGAATAACTGAGACTAAAAAATGAAATTATAAAATTATAATAACACTGACAGTAAGTGGGTTACGACTATGAGACTCCCATAATACAAATATTAAGTGATTTTTTTCAGTCTAGGTATAAAATTAATTTAACTTTTCTTTAAGAGTTTTTTCTTCCTTGCAGCAAAAAACTATGATAGACAAGTTTTAAACTTAAAACTGTTGGCTAGCTGACAGAATGGACACAGGTGTACCAACATTTACAACCCTATAAAACAAAACGTTTACAGCCTGGTCTCTTGTTTCTTTTTATGATAAAAAGGAATGTATAAACATTTTCTTTTCTGTTTCCGGATCTATAAAACTATAAGTGTATAAGACGTAAAGCTTATCAAGAATCGAAAGAGAGGAGAGTCTTTCAGCTTAAACCAGCCAGTACAAGAAACAACTAATTTTTTAATGAAACGAAATTCTGGCGTGGTGGTCCGCATGTCGGGCGAATTTCCTTTTGGATGCGTGTTTTAACAATCCAATTTGCTTAACAACAATCCTGGTTGGAATGATAATTTTTTTACATTATATAAGTTTATAACTACTAAATAATTCTAGCGCGAAGGTCCGCTGTCGAGCGATTTTCATTTAGGTTCCGGTTCATGCTTTAGAACCAAAGCAGTTACTCAATTGTCAAGCACTGCTCGTAACTCATTTTGCCTGTATTTTTCAAAGGAAATGCGCATAATTATCCAGTTGGTCATATAAAACTATGCCTCTAAAATTAGCCGAACGCACTATTATTTGCACTAGTTTAAAGCTTAGTTACTTATATTTAATATAATATAATAACTGATAGCTTAGTCAGTTATCTTAAAACGAACAAATCTAGTTTCAAAATAGAGATTCGTCTATTAATTAAACAATTAAAATAGTAATTCATTAATCAAAGAATTAATTAACAATGAAAAGAATAATAAAATAGTAATCTTAATTAAACAATCAATTATGTAATCATTCGAGCATCAACACTTTACTTTTTAATAAAGTAACCAACCTATATAGGTAAATAACCTATAAGGTTAATTAGAGAGAAAATACAATAAAAAAAGCTTTTCCTTTCTAAATTTGCTAAAATATTTATGCTAAGAAATAAAATGGGGAGTTTGAGTCCGCTAAAATGACATCATTCGTAAAGTGCCCATATAAGAAAAATAAGAGAAAATCAGATAAATGGGAAAGGCATTAACAGAAAATTAATGTCAAAGTTAGGGCGAAAGCTGGAGGCTGTTAGACTAACCCAGCACACTGGAGACGTTCTTACCCTAATAACGAAACTTAGCAAAACAATTATAAACAGCAGGACAAACTAATAAAACAACAAGATATTAACTAAAGAAATTGAAAACAAAGTATCACTTTTAAGTTTATAATGAAAATGAATTGTATCTTTATTAGTTCATATTAATTTTTAATTGGGGTATGCAGAAGGACACAAGAGACACCAATTGGTTCAGGATTGTTAGAGAGTGAAAATCCCCACTAAACAATGTAGTGTAATACTGAAATAGGCCTAACTTATGACTTATACCACCCTAATAATGATCGAATCGAACTCAATCATTAAAAACAATGTCCCCTAACAAATGCAACATTCAGAACAGTCAAATTCTAATCATTCAAATTATCTTCACTAGGTGCAGTGAACTTGCATGCTCACTATGATTCAAGGCTTGCATTAATACTCGTTATGTAGGCTGTAGTTAGCATTTCGTTTAATCCGTTACAATAAACAAAATTGTGATGTAGAAAACCGCAAGCCAGCCGAACTTACTTTGGAATTTTAACTTTTTTGCTTAACAATCCAGTTGCTGCGTTTTGCTCAGGTTTCCAGTACCACACACACACAAATATATTTGGAATAAAAAAATTAAATCTAACTCCTGAGAATTCTTCATGAGCGTGATTATACAAATTCGAAAAAAAATAATTAACACTTAAAATATAATTTGAATAAACAGTTTTGTTATGCTCAAAACCTAGTATTTCGAATTTATAATATATTAATACTTTGAGTTAAATGAACATTCTAATGCGCTTTACAGTACATTAATGAATTAAAAAAATTTACTAAAAAAATAAACATCAAAGTTAAAGAATATTTTATTCCATAAATTTAACACAATATATTAACCTATATGTAGAAAATAAATAAAACAATTTAATGTTAATTTTTTCAGCAAAATATTAATAAATTAAAGATTAAACGATTTTTTTTAAATGACGGAAACATAATCCAATGTTTTATTACGCTGATATGCATTTATCAAATTCCTATTTTGTTTTAACAACTCCTCGTTTGAATTGCAATGCAGTAGAGAAAGGTAATTAATGTTTTTCATGTTTTACTTTGATGGTTAAGTATATATTTAATATGTATTAATATTTTACCAACAATAAAATAATAAATGTATACATTTTTAAGATATGTATGTGAAATTTCAGTTATTCAGAAAAAAATCAGGATATATAAAAGAATATTTTTTTAAGTCATAAAACATAAATATTGACGTTTGAATATACATTCAAATGAAATAAAATAGTTAAAATAAATAAATAAATTGCATATATATAAAAAGATTAGTTTGTGAGAGTAATAGAACTAAATGCGTACTAACTTTTATTCAATCTAATAATTTTTCCACGTTTCTGAAATTGTTGCATTATTTTTCGAGTCATAAATAAAAGTTAATGACGTCACAAAAATAATTTCCGAAAATGGCAATAAGATCTAAACATTAATTTTTCTTTACTAAATTTGGAGATTCTAAAAACACAGACGGATAACTCAGACAAATTCGGGATTTTTTGTCAAACACATTACATTTTCTATATACCTATATTTGATAATGAAGTAGGTATAAATAGGGGCCTTCGACCTCTGGCCCCTTTAAATAACTTTATATGGTGATTTCCAGGTGAAGATTAGATAATATAAATAAATAGTGGTGCCGACATGGAGGTAAGAGGACTGTATTAACATACTAAAACTTTAATACTCAAATGTATTGCTGGTTTACTCTAACCTTTTAATATAGGGGGAAAATAAACGAGGTCATTAAAAAAACAAGTAGCTAATTAAGAAATGGGATGTTGTATATGTTACTTATATTAATTATACACAAGAGTTTTCTTTTGGTATTTAAATGAACACTGATTTATTAATTAAATTTTTGAATAATGAAATTTTAGTCTGTCAATTCTGTCTGCTGTTTTATAACTTGTCTGTCAATTTAGGCTGTCTTCATGTCTGTCAATTAGTCATTTCGGTTCCTTTCCGACATGGGAATTGGCAGGAAAAAATAACGCAAAAAAAGATCTGCAGCATTTCAGGTGTTATTAAGACATTCTGAGTAGTTTTTATGAAGTTGTCTGTCTATATGTAAATGTGTGCGTGTTTGTTATCATCGTAGCTTACAGTGTGTATATGCTAGAGAGTTGGAACATTTTATCTTTAGGTCTAGTTGTGCATCCGGAAAATATTTATACATGTTGTCATCATCTAGTGACACAGAAAATATTTAAACGAGGTCTTAGCATCTTGAAAATCGCGTCTACCGGAAAAAATGCCTTTTTACTCTTCCATATTTCGTAAGTATATAGAAAAAGTATTGTTTTTGCAAAAAATCAGAAAACCGGGTTTTCACAAAGTTGTTTGTCTGTATGAGTGTGTCTGTTATTAGCGTAGCTCCCAGGGTGTTTTTGCGTAAGAGTTGAAACCTAGAACAAAAATCGATGTTTAGGTCTAGTTGTAGATTCTGGAATTTTTTTATGACGTCATTAAACCCACAATAATGTCGCAAATTTATTAAACGAGACAAATAATTTTCGTAAGATTCGAATTTCAGCACGCATGTAGTTATGTATGTGTCAAGTTTCACCTCATTATCGCATTATCACAATTTTTATCGAATGACTTGTATATATGTTATAAAAAATAAAAAAAATAATCCAATCGAAGTGTAGTGTATTACTTACGTAATAAATAAGTAAACATAGTCATTCCAATACGGCAAGTATATATACGGTTTTTATTGGATAATAAAAGTTAAGCACCATCGATGAGGTAAGTGCCTGGATGGGAACCGCTGAGAATAAAAAGAATATATTGGAAATCTTTATCTTTCTGATGACGAGCGAAGCGAGTAATAAGTATGAGCGTAGATCCGATATGGTGAGGAGAAGTGTACTTTTACCCGTTGTTTTTTTAAGAGTATTAAATCTTTATGAAAACCTATATAATTGTCCCAAACTGCCCCTGTATAGTCTAGGCAGCCCTGGCGTTATCGCCATCACTGTGCTCGTATAGTATTACTAAATTTTTGCTATGTTTTACAATAAAATTTCCGGTCGTAAACTACAATAAAAATTTATGCTGGTAATTATAGTTCAAATGAGTACGATACTTTTGGTAATGTGCGGAAGAAAAGAATCACATTACTTATGAGCCAAGTCTATCATCTCAAATAAATTAAAGCTGGATATTTATTTATTTGTACCATATTGTAAAGATGGTAGTTTTAAACCTTAAATACTCGAACCTATTGCTGGTTTACTCTAAATTCATTAATGCCGGACGAACTTTAAACAACCAACTGAAGCCATAAGCATGCTGTATTCTTTCACCAATTTTAAAATAAAATTACGATTTTGTGGTATTAGTCTTATAACTGAACTATCACTCGATTTTGCCATCCAATTGACAGTAATGCATGTCAAAGATTAAAAACTGGGTATGGGGTACCTATGTATATTTACAAGGAATGATTGTATTACTTTAGTCTCGCTGCGCTAAACCTCAGAATAAAGTAGTGATCTAACGTTTAGGGTGTTATGAGTTCGAACTCGCATTACTCATCATCATAATAAATAGCTTGCAAACTTAAGGATAAATTACTTCAGTCTGGCTAGGCTTAATCCTAGAATTAGGTTTTTGACCTACAATACGTTGTAGGTCAAAAACCAGCAAGTTTAAAGTTATACATGCCGTCAAAGTTTGAAAATACCAAAGTTTATATTTTGAAATAGACGTTTTATATAATAATGAACTTTAGAGCATCATTTCACCACTTATTGATATAAATGTGTACCACATTTCATCTCGATTATTTTAATTTTTAACGATTTATTAAGAATTCAAATTATTCCGCAAAATAGAATAACACAGTCTAAAATATTTTATCTTCCTTCAAGCCGAACATCCCGTATGTTTGAGACAAATTGAAACTCTGAAGCATAAACTTAGCGGAGGATATGCGTGACACCGACATACATACATGCAGAGACAGACAGCATGATATAGCCCATTAAGAACGTCATAAAAGTGCCTGAAAAGGACAATTATGATGAAACCTCGGTTTTGGATTTCAGGTTGAACACTTCTCCTTTATACATACGGTAACAGGAGAGTGAAGATAAATAACAAAATGATTCATTGGTACTAATTATATATGTATAACGGTTGAATAATGCATATAAGTCCTACCAAATGTATCCAATTTTGAACTTGAAAGACTAAGTAAATAACAGACGTTTGATATCTCCTCTACGGGAAGATAAAAACTTTTTAAGACACACCAAGCGCAAAACATAAAAATAATAGAATTCCTTTTTTCATCTAACTGGAGGGAGAGAGAAGCCTGAACAGAGTTGTAGAACCTAATAATAGCCTTCGCTGTTATTTTTTACTTCAGCATCAATTGTTTTCTGCGCCCTTTTTCTTTTGAAATACGTGGAAACTTTTAGAATATTTATGGGTTATTCAGGATCATTAATTATTATTTTAAATTAATACTTAGAATTAACAGCAATAGATTTTAACTTTCCCTCATTTATGAACTAAAAAATACCGTTGGTACCGGTAAATACCGGTTTCCTATACCGTTGGTACATAGGAAAAGTAATGTGTTTGTTGCAAAAAATTCAAAACCGGAATTATCCATTTCTGGCGTTTTTTAACGCCTCCTGAGTGGTTTCCGCCAAGCTGTCTGTCTGTATGTGTTTGAGTAAGTTATCCTCGTAGCGCCCAGTGTATTTAAGCTAGAGAGTTGAAATTTTGTACAAAAACCAGTCTACCACTGTGGTTGTGCTATTTGAAAAATAATTTAGTTATGACGTCATTAACATGCAATAATAACTCAGCAAAATTTCGAAAAATCATAAAACGCGGAAAAATGATGCGATCCCATTGAGATTTGTGACTAACATATATGCCAAGTTTCATCTCATTGTCAGCATTAGTTCAATTTTTATTAAATGACTTGTGTACGTTTTTTTAAAAATTGGAAAATGGTCTAATTGAGTTGAAATTTAGTTCAAGTGTATATTATTACCTGATAAATAATTACACTAAGTTTCGTTTCAAAAAAAAGTATATCTATGATTTTTGTTGGGTCATAAAAATTAAGGAGCATTAAACGTGGTCAGTGCTGTATGGGTGATCGCTGAGAATGATACAGATGCATTTAGTATCTGAGGACGAGCGAAGTGAGTCCGAAACAGGAAGGATGAGCGTAGTGACTCCGATGTAATGAGAAAAAGTTCCATGGTACCCCGTACCCGATTTTTTAAAAATATATATAGATTAATAGAAATAGTATAATAAATAGTAATATAAATCGATTAATACAAATTTTGAACACGAGTTTTAAGTATGAATTAATACACGTCTAGTTTAAAGGACCAAATTTTTAATAATGTGAAAAAGTGTTAACCGTAAAAACAAATATTTTGGCACCAAGTTAATTCAGAACCTTCTTAATGATCATCGGCTTTAACGAAAAGAAAAGCAATCCAAGAGACACCTGTAACGGTTTAACTCGAAGTTTATTGAGAGCCACACTTATGCCAATAAGAAAAAAATTGGTGTGGGGTAACTCGAAACTCTTCCTTATCACATCGGATTCGCTACGGTCATCCTTCCACTTCAAACTCGCTTCGTTCGTCCTCAGAAAGTAAATATATCCGTTTATTCCTAGCGGTCACCCATCCAGGCACTGACCACGCTCGATGCTCCTCATTTTTTATGATCCAACGAAAATCATGGATATAATTATCGTATTAAAATGAAACTTAGTGTTTCAACTCAATTGGATTATTTTTTCATTTTTAAAAGAAAAAAACCGTACACAAGTCATTTGATAAAAATAATACTAAATTTGATGAAAGGAACGAAGAAAAGAGTCTCTCCACAAAACTATTAATTTATTCAAAGCGCTTTCAACCTACATCAGGCCATCATCAGTGCCAGGAATAATTATAAGAAAACAGCTAAAAGAAAGACATTATAAACGTAAAAACTAAATAGAATTAGTAATATTCTTCCTCTTCTTTTTCGACTCAACGATGTCGGTGAGCCGTGATAGACTCACGGTGAGTCTATCACGGCTCACCGACATCGTTGAGTCGAAAAAAGAAGAGGAAGAATATTACTAATTCTATTTAGTTTTACGTTTGTCTTTCTTTTAGCTGTTTTCTTATAATTATTCCTGGCACTGATGATGGCCTCATGTAGGTTGAAAGCGCTTTGAATAAATTAATAGTTTTGTGGAGAGACTCTTTTCTTCGTTCCTTTCATTATGAACAACTCCACTAGTGCTCATTCAAAATCACTAAATTTGATAATAAAATGAAACTTGGGACATATGTTAGTCTTGTACATAGCTACATACGTGCAAATCTTAATAAGATCGTATCATTTTCCGCGTATTATGGTTTTTGAAAATTTTTGCTGTCATTTTTACGGTTTTATGACGTCATAAAAATATTATTTCCCGAATAGCATTACTACATGTATAGATTAATGTTTTGTACGAATTTTCAACTCTTTAGCATAAATACACTGGGAGCTATGATGATATCAGACACACACACACACACACATAGACAGACAACTTTGCAAAAACTACTCAGGAGCCCCTTAAATCACTTAAAAAGGATAACAGTTAATTAACGGAAACGGATAATTCCGGTGTCATCCTGGTTTCGGATTTTTTAGCAAACACAATACTTTTTCCTATATACCTACGGTATAAATGAGGGAAAGTAAAAATGTAAGCATTGCGCTATTGTAACATGTTTTCAATTTATCTCAACTAAGGCTAGAAATGAAAAAATCATCATGTGGAACCTTTAGTAGTAGAAAATTGGATGAGAACTTTCCATCTCCTTTGATGCCCTTGAGCTATTGTGAATGATAGGGAGGGCTTTCAGGGACAAACACGGTTAGGGAATTCCAGAAAGTACGAAAAAAAATAAATGAAATCGATATCTAATCGAGATAGCTCAGAGAACCCTGAAAATTCACTAATCGGATAAAAAGACCATCTCAATCTAACAAGTTAATAATAACGGTTCTGAAAATAATTGTTTTCCTGACAATCCAAAAAGTTATTATAATAAAATGAAATTATTCTTCTCTATTAATATTTTTAAGTTTTCAGATATATTTCCAGCCATTCGTAACTTCAATAAATCAAAAGTAATACCTTCAAAATGGCTAGCAATGGCAAAATTAAATGTTGAATGTATCTTTTTGCCATCTAGAGATTAACATTAGGGTTAAATTTCAGCTCTATTGCTTAACCATTCGGTTTATAATGATATTTGAAATGTTTTAACACAATAAAGATCATAAGCAAATGGCATAACCTAAAAAATACAAGCATCAGCACAAGAAGCGAACAATACTTTTGTTTAAACTATTTTTAATCAATTATTCTTTTTAGTAATATTTAAAATGATGTTATCTATACTTAAAAACACTACACGTCGCGATATAAAATGTTGACCTTTTCTGGCACATCTCTGTCGAATTTTAAAAAGCTCATTTACAACACAACTCAATTTCCCAAGACACAGTAAAATCAAATTACATCAAAGTCAAAGTGGCATTAGACTCTAAGAGAAAAGTACAACAAAATATACTCTATATAATTTGATTCCTTTTCTAAAGGCTAATTGCAATCAGTTCTAAAATTTTCTACTTTGTAAAGAACGGAGACAAGTCTTACTTACTATCTTCACAAATAACAATTAAGCAGTAATTGTAAAGAAACGTATTTTACGATGTGAGACTTCTTTATATAAATGCTTTGCAAGAGTCCATTATTTTCTGTTTCTAGCAATATTTACGACGCTTATGTAAGTGTGCCTAAAAATAGGTACACAAAATATGTATAAACTAAGTAACACACAACGCCATATGAATATCAAATGACAAAAGAAAATAAAAATTTCAAAGAAGTAACTCGAAACTTTATACTCAATATGCTTGTACTCAAAATGTATTTCCATACCTATAGCCAATAAACAACAAAGCAACAGCCTCAAAATGCTAAGTTAATAAAAATTT
The DNA here is from genome assembly GCA_018340805.1 of Microvelia longipes. Classification (NCBI taxonomy): domain Eukaryota; kingdom Metazoa; phylum Arthropoda; class Insecta; order Hemiptera; family Veliidae; genus Microvelia; species Microvelia longipes. Next base: position 28,860,370 of record JACMZG010000022.1, read on the forward strand.
AAATTAAATAAATGGATTATTAGTTAAAAAAATTTGTTGTCCGGTAAAAAGTTTTATTTCCAATAGTAATAAAACCAAATATTTTTGCTCGAAGTCTCTTATTTGTTCAAATTTGTTGACAATTTAAAAAGATTTAGTAATTTATAGAGTAACTAAATAATATTGTGACCATGGAATAAACGATTAAACTTATTTACCCTAACTGATTAACATCTTATTTTTTTAAAGCATAAACTGTTAGAGACCTATCTTAACAAAGGCGTTTAAAAACAAAATGACCAATAAAAACCAACATAATTATATCAAAATATAACATAAAATTCCATTATGTTGACCTAACATAATACTCATAAAGTTAAAAGAAAAGAATTATTTTAGTTTTCCTTAAGTTAAAACAATCAGAATGATCTTAAGTAATATCAACACGCAAGGTCCTTAACATACCTGCCTACCTAATTTTCATAATACGTATTTCCAAAGCATATAGACTTCTACAAGTAGGACAGAAAGCGAATTTTCCCTAGGCTTCAACAGTTATAAGAAACCCTTTAAATAAAAGTTTATTTGAAACATGTTCTGTTTTACAGACAGGACATACAGGAACTAAAGACAGTTTATATTTAGTAGAAAATTACAAAAAACAATTCCCACTTATTTTTTTGTGAAAAAAATCTCTAATGAGATGGCTCGTGTATTTCCAGCAGAGTTTCGTAAAAACGATATCTCTGGAACAGATAAATATAATATTATAATCAAACTTAATACAAAAATCAACCTTGGATAGGACACGAACCCTATTAAAAACCAGGTTAAGGCACGTCAATATTCCGGTTCCTTAAGTCAGCAAAATTTAAAAGAGAACGTAAAATTCAAGGTTTAAATTTTTTGGGAATAATATTATTATATAATAATTAGTATTTAAGTATTATTCGTATTTATGTGTATAAATTCAAAATAATTCTAAGCTGGGCGAATTTCCTTTGAAATGCTATCAATCATATTTTTTGCTTAAGTTTTCGATAGATATTTAATAACCTAAGCAGTAAAGACACAACTTTTTATTCAATTTATCGGATTTTTTTTTTAAAAAGCATTTATAATAAGCATAAACTGTGCTTCGAATAAGTACAAATATGACGTGCCGTGTATAATCTATGAAATAAATCGATGCGCATATTCTTTGAAAAAATCGAAAAAATAAACAAGTAGTGACGCTACTGCTTACAGGTTATTAAATTTATACCGACAAATTAAACTTAAATTGGATTGAAACGCAAGAAAGCCCGCATTTCAAAGAAAAAAAGAGAGAGATTTAGAGAAGAAAGAGTTTTAAAAAAGATAATAAATAATAATATAAATACTAATTAATCAGGCAACACACACCTCAATGCAATAGATGTATGAACACAGATTTAGATTTATTGGGGTAATGAAACGAAGAATTTTTAATAAAGGAAAAGCGAGTCTGCTGAATTATCTATTATTATACTTCCTCGTCTCAAAAAACAAGGAAATAGGTATAGATAAACAATACCTATAATCAATACAGCTAGTTACTTTTATTCATTATTACAACTTAATTATTAAAACTATTGATACAGTACTCATCAAAGATAAAATAAATTTATTTACAAATCAAATAGAATCCCAGATTTGCTTAAAATGCAAAAAGGGTTTAATTATCATCAGTATCTCCTCTAAACATAAATTGAAGTTAATAAATTAATAAAAACTGAATCAAGATTGTCTATTAATTTATTTTACATTTTTATTTATTTATAGCTTATTTTTCTCACCGATTCCCTAGGGAGAGAAAAATATGTTATTAATTTAATATAAATAAATCAACTAATAAAAGTAAAAAGCATTTGTCTTTCCACAACGATATAATTGATCAATTATATCGTTGTGGAAAGACAAATGCTGTTTACTTTTATTAGAATATTCCACATCTCAATAATTTTCGGATTAAATCAACTAATAATTAATAAACTATTATTAATAGGATTCGATTACTTGTATTGTTAAGAGGTAAAAACGAAAGGGACGATTTAGCGCTTAAAGATACCAAAGAAGTTAAATGTATGTGCAGTATGTTCAGTTTACTAGTAAACACAGCAATATATTATATCTAAAGACTAGATAAAAAATATTTATTATTTATTTAAATATTTTTATGAAAGAAAGAAAATTCAGCCAGGTTTTCCTGTGTTGAAATAACCAGTTTAATAAATAAATGAGTTAATGCAACAGCAACAAAACTTTTTTAAATATTTATAACCTTTGATATACCTTTAAAATAAATCCTTTATAAGAAAAAGAATTGATTGATTTACAGTAGATATCAAAACAGAGTTAAAAAATAATAAAAAAAATTAAATTAATACTAAGGCATTCAGCCTCTTGCCCACTCCGCGGCATCCACTTCGCGTCTCGGCGTTCCCTGTACCTGTAAATCGTATTAATAGTTTTAAAAGTAGTTTACTGTTATCATATCGAATCTGTTTGTCAAAAAAAGATCTGTTTGCATAAAATTATAAGTGTCAAACGCTGATAATTAGATTTCATTATTCCCGTGTGTTTACCTTACATATTAATAATATATGAAATTAATTTCAGCTTGATCTAATTACTTCTTGAGTTGCAAGGAATTTCTAAATTTGTTGCTGTTTTATTATTGAGGGTTAATGACGCCATACAGTCTTAAATCAAATGTTTAGTTGTAGTTTGTAAATATGTGATTTAAATGAGACCCTGTTTAAATAAGGTGCAAGTGTATGGTATTACAACCCAAAAACCCCTTTTAGTCATAATTTAAAATTTTATTTTTTAGGTGTTTTCTAAAATAAAAATATGCTTAAGAAATGTTTTTTTTCACTTTTCCTCATTTATACCGTAGGTATATAGGAAAAGTAGTTAGCAAAAATTCCGAAACCGGGATGTCACCGGAATTATCCGTTTTAGTCGTTTTTACTTTAATTTTAAATAGTTTTGTTTTGTATTAATGCTTAGAGTCGAATAAAGTTTTTTTTTCTTTTAAATTTTTCAACAAAATGTAATTAAGTAAATCTTTATGTCGCGATAATTTAATAATGATATAATTTTTAATTGTTGTAACACATATACAAGGAATTACATTTTAAGCATCAAAGTTGTTTTGTCAAAATAAATTACTAAATCTTTTTGATGTCTTATAATTACAAGTAATTCTGTTATACTTGGAAAATAAAGGATTAATTTTAAAAAACAAGGAGTAAAGTGATACGGTTTTAGAAAAATTGTTACCTAAACAACACTTTTTATCAGAAAAGGTGATATTTTTATGAAAGAAAGAAAATTCAGCCAGGTTTTCCTGTGTTGAAATAACCTGTTTAATAAATAAATGAGTTAGTGCAACAGCAACAAAACCTTTTTAAATATTTATAACCTTTGATATACCTTTAAAATATTTTTTGAAGAAAATATATAAAAGATAGAATTTTAGTAAACTAAGGTTTGATATCATTGAATGCAAATATAGAAACAATATATTGGATTAAAAAACCATTATTAATTTGTTTATTTTTTTATTACACAAGAATGATAAAACTTTTCCTTTGCCATTTAAATTTTTAACTAGTTTACATAAATTAATGCAGTCTGGGATACTTTCCTCCTGTAACATAATTTACGTTTCTTTTTTTAGTAAATATCTTTAAAAATTATTAAAATAGTCCCTGTGTAAATGAGATCTTTTATTTACTTATAATATACAGTATAATTTACTTTATAATATATAGTATAATTCACTTTAAATCTCTAAATAATTATGATCTTTCGCAGTAGCGAATACATTTTTTTAAAAAATCACTTAAAAGAACGACTAGAAGGAAATATTTGGGTACTTATTTACTTAGTTCCCAGCATAAAGTTGGGACCCAAGTAAATATGGCGAGGCGATATAGGGCAATAATTCACTAGGGTACCGACAATATATTTACTAAATTATATAAAAGAAATTATTTAACAATCTTAATAGGGGATGTTGATAGGCAAAGGGGCATTGTATGGGGTTTAGAAGAAGGGGAAAAGAAAATATTGACAATTAAGTAAATAAGATAATATAGTGCGAAAGTACCCTTGGTTCCCAACATAAAATGGGGACCCAATAAATAAGTGCCAATATTTTTAATGGACGTTTGAGATTATCTGCTTCATGATTTTTGGAATAAATAATAATTTTGGCACCTAGCATTGCAGCTTCAAAGCATGAGAATTTACTATACACTACTATATGCATTGACTATACAAGTAATTAACATAATAGGGTTTGTCATCATTATTAGCTATATTTAATAATAATAATTATGCACGTTTAGATCCCAGCGGTTAATCAGGGATAAATCCTGCGGGAAACACCTATGGTGGTAAAGGTAACCGTTGCGCTCAAAGTGTAATCTAAAGTTGTTATAACTTATTTGTACAAGAAATATAAAAAAACTAACATATCCTAAGAATATTTAATAATAGATAAAAATCAATTAAAAATTGATAGTGTTGTACCCTAAAAATAAATACCATTTAAGGTTCGACAATTCTTTCAATAAAAAAATGTATCTTGTATTTTTTAACAAGCAGAAAAAGATAGAGACGAATTTTAGAAAAAAATAATATCATTTATTCTGCTAATAATATAAGATTTTTTTTGACAATGTGTTATTTTTGGGTTCATATTCTCTACTGTTAATATGAAGAGTAGAACAAGTAACAAATAATTAAAATAAATTTGACTTCTATAACATATCAGGTGAACATAGCTTGTTAAGAAAAAGTAAAGATTTAATATTAGGAAGCATTAATATGGTATAGATATAATAACTAAAGAATGATAGAAGCAGTATAGTTTATATTTGAAGAACGATCACCTTGTAAAAAAGTTCCTCAAAAGATATAAAAAATAAAATGCAACACACCAGTGCCGATTAAAACAATAAGCGTTAAAATAAATGTTTACAGTCAGCATTATGTGAAAAATAATTGCTTCCTTTTATTGATATAAATTTGGACTGTTTGAAAGTTATGAAGAATGCCTGAAGAAATTTTAAATCTCATAGCTCGCAAATTTCTCGAAAGACGTAAAGAACAAATGGAATTGACCAGCTAAACTACAAATGCAAAAGACCAACCCTGATTAACCCTAATATGAGTTAATGTTAATAAAAAAACATTACGTGAAGGATAATTGTTCTTACATCATATGATACTCCCAAGTTTTGCAAAACATGAGTAGTTGACACTATCTCCCGCACAATTTATACTGCGATAATTGTTTTTATTAAATAATATAAAAATTACAATAACAGCATACAAAGTATAAATTTCAATACTTGAAAAAAAAATCATGAAACTTATATTAAACTATAGGAAATAAAGAACCCTTATCTAATCAAAATAATCAAACGAACAATCTAACGTAAAGCAATACTAAAATATAAAAATATATTTAAAAGAAAAAGTATAAAAAGGAAAGTAATAAAACGCAATAAAAGAGTTCAATATCAAGAGAAGACAGGGTCGCCTGAAATATTCATACTTCATTTAGAAAACAACGTTATTTTTCGGCAATGTTCTAGTAGGTCAGTAGAGGCACCCGGCATGGCTCCACTCTACATGCCTTAACAATATTTCTGTGTTTTACATTTTTTGTTAACGTCAATAATTGGGCGGTTATCTTACCTTTAATAATAAAAAATATAAAGATGAAATTAAGGTCCTTTCCTTAAATTAAGCAATAAAATTCAACGATTTATTTATTAATAAAAAAATCACTTGACACTAAATGATAAAAAAAATCACTAAAAATTTATTATTATCACTTTTATATTGTAATATTTTATGAGTCAAAAATAAGATAAAATTCTCGAACGGCGATACAGACAAACCGAAGGGCGTATCCGCATATTCGACATTTGAAAAACTAAAAAATTAAGTAATTGTTCACAGAAGACAGATGATAACACGACCGCTACTTGTGAACGACTGGGGAGCGGTCCTCAGGGCTCGGCAACAATCGAGAACTTTCGCCCTTTTCCGTCACCTCCCTATCCTTGATCTCCACTAGTTCACTTGCATCTCCACCCTTTTTTCATATGTAGGTTTGAATAAGTATAAAGACCCACTTATAACTTGCACAAAGAATTGTTAAGGTGACCCCTCGTTAGTAACGTATGTGTGCCGAATATTCCCTCTGCACGATGCCTGGTTAAAATTGCAACTCATAAAAAATTTCTAAAAGTTACTTTTTGAGTTCACAGTAACAACATTTGTGCAAGATAACAATATCCAATAGAAGCAAAGTTTTAGTAATTAAAACATGCGCATAGTTTTTACAATTTTCAAAATGAAAATATTTTTGTGAATAAATAATCATGATATAAAAATCTAATTAATTATCTAAATGCTCGTGCATTTGACTATTTACAAATAAAATAGAATTTTTAACAAACGCCTCTAGTACCACGATTCTCCTATAGGTTGTCACGAACCAAAATTCGTGGACGAATACAGTGAATTTTGAAATTATAAATTTTCTGCCTCCGCTCCGGAGAGGCAGACTATGTTTATCTTCTCCATTTAAGGTATATTTTTAAAAAAAATTGGTTTAAGGCAGTACAAAATGAGTCACGTTTTCTAGGTCTGCCTGCATAAACCTAAACTTTTAGTTCAGGTTCTAATCTGTGTTTTTAACACAAATTATAACCTAAGCCGAAAATTGAAAATTAACGCTAATGTTTTAGCGAAAACTTGAGTCTGAGAAAGGAAGCACGCATTAAAAAAAATTTTTAGGTATAAACTAATACATTTTAAAGATAAATTGTTTTCGTGGTCGTATTGACTCCAAATCTGTTTCGATTCAGAGTTCCCACGCCAAAAAAAATTGAAGACAACACCCTCCTCAAAATATATTGTTTACTCCCCGTATTGTAGGTTTTAGAGTAATTTAGCACGGGTTTTACGACTTTAGATAACTTAGAGATCGTATCTCATGCAGACTATAGACTGGTTACATTCTATTCAAATAACCAAAAAACTTAGATAAGGAGGACCTTTTCCTGTTAAAAAAGGTACCCTTAATTTCACAAATTTGGAACAAATATGGTTAACACAGCAAACCGGATGATGACGTCACAATAACCTGATTTTGAATAAGTTCATATCCTTTTCAAGGTTGATTTTTGTACTAAGTTTGATTGAAAAAGATTTAAAATATAAATTAAGAAACAAACTGCTGACAAATAGTGAAATAAGATAAACGTTAAGGGTCTAACACACTGTCAAACTTTCTGGACAAATTTAACAAGTTGGTGCTTAACGAATTGGGTAACTTCGAGGATGTAATACTCAAAATTTATGTTTGTCTACAAGTTTTAGTTGATTCTGAAATTTCATATTATTTAATCTACCAAAAGATATGTTTGAAAGTTTGAAATGAATTTATGAGAACATTCTATTTTATGAAAAGTATGTGAACTTTAAAAAGGAGTAAAATTTAAAGTTAAATGTTTACCAAAAACAAGAAATTTGTTGAATGTAAGACAAGATGTTTTGAAACAAAAGATAATTTAAGGAGTTTAAAATTTAATTCTATTTTTGTTTTAAAACATGCCTGTGAATGGCATTAAGTCTGCTTTTCCCCAAAAGATGCTTATATTAACAAGATGGTTTTAAGAGTTCTATTAACGTGAAAAAAAATAGAATAGAGTTTAAATAACATATGTTTAAAACAGAACTAAGATGAGGAAAGCAGGAAAACTTAATTATAAATACAAATTTACTTCCTTAATAATAAATTAAAAAGTACGACTTGTTATGAACATAAAAGAGTAGCATTCCTATGCACTGTAATCTATTAGTGTAATATTTTTATGTATCTTATTTGTATTTATAAATTGGCTCAAGCTTTTTAATTTTTTAATTAGCTCATTTTCGAATACATTTAGAATCATTAACGTGTGTTCACTTTTTATAAAACAAAAAATTATTTATTTTATTTATTTATATTACTAAACACACATTAATAAACCTTGATATACATAATTAATTACTTAAAAAAACGGCAAAATCTGTCCACAAATCCTTTATTAAAAACAGAAACAGCATTTGATATGACACACTCTAACACCCAACAAATTACAGAAAAATGTTTTATATCTATCTTATTTAGTGGTAAGAGCTATCTATCTAAGATCTATCTTATGATCGTAAGATCTAAAGCAGACATTGCTTTCAATGTGGGCTTCTTGGAGAGATTTTGGCATTTAACTTACTTATATAATATAAGTCCACATGTGCAAGTTTTACTATTTTTTTAGAATTTTTCCTTAAACGGCTTTCTACTTGAAAATACATTAATGAGAACCTGGTAGTGTGTATATTTTATTTAGTAGAAACTATTTAATGAAATTCTATATGTATTGATTGCCGCCTCCGTGGTCGAGGTTATAAGAGCGTTAGTATTTGCACTATCCTTCGACACCACGGAGGTCTGAGGTTTCCTAACCCAGGTTACGCTCTCAGTTTATGCATAAGATTTCATCAAATAATGTATCACCAAATTTAGATTATACTATGAACGTAATGGTTAGCACAACCACCTAAGGTGGTTCCCGCAGGGGTTTTTCCTAAAGGACCGCACGGCTATAAACGGGCATTATTAATATTATGTATTGATTATAATAAATTTTAATACAGATGACCTGAAGTTAATTCAACTTTTACTAAAACGTATCTTGAAATCAAAAGGTTTTCCAAAACCATTATGCATAGAAATAGTAATAACGTTTCGTAGTAATTTTAAAAAGTATTAATATCCTGTATGAATAATACCTAATTAGTTAATACTTTTCCTTTAATTATGCAGCAGGTATATAGGAAAAATTTTGTGTTTGCAAAAAACTCAAAAATTCAAGGGAATTATCCGTTAAGGTGTTTTTAAGGCCTCCTAAGTGGTTTTTCACAAATTTGTTTGTCTGTAAGTGTGTGTCTGTTACCACCGTTGCTCCCAGTGTATTTACGCTAAAGAGTTCAAACTTAGTACAAAATCAGTCCTATAGAAGAAGTTGTCTTATCTGGAAAATATATTTTTTTTAATAACGACGCTAACCCGCAATAATGGGTCAGTAAACATTTTGAAAAATCGTGAAACGCAGAAAAATGTTGCGATCGTTATCAGATGTAGCACGCACGTAACAACGTATAAGAATAACCTATGTGCTAAGTGTCATCTCATAAACAGCATTAGCTCATTGTTAAGTACCTTTTTTTAAAAAAGTTTAGTACGCTAAATTTTCTACTAAGTTGAAATTTAGTCCAATATTATATCTTTACGTATAATACGACACACGGCTTAAATCAATTGACAGCGCGCTAAAAATCTATGAGGGAAAGAATTCTATTGGCTTAGACCGACCACGCTCCTTCCCCTTCCACCTCATACCAACCTTGGTATAAAAAAATACCTTTCTCCTAAATAAAATCCTCGCGTCGCTTTTATTTCCCTCATTGTGCATATTGACTACAGCGCAGGGTCTGTGGTCTGTCAACCAAAAGCCAGGATTTTTTTTAGAAAATCCCATGCCTTTCAATAGATGACAGTCTTGACTTTTTTAAGTCACGAATGCATATTGTGTCATATTTTTTTAAAATTTGAAACAATACGCATTCAATTATAAAAACTTGACACAAAAAAAGGCAGTTTGTTTTGGAAAAGAGTAATAATAGCTGACGATTTATTTAAATCGCCAAACTTTCATCATAGAACTATTATGGTCCATTGCATTAAGTAATTAACAACTTTAACTCCACTTAATTCATACTTCCCGAACAAATTTAAAGCAACAATTAAATGGTAAATTTATAAGATACAACAATTATCCTACTTTAAAAGTAAATTAAAAAATATGATGTCAAATAAAAACAAATAATAAAATTCAAAACATAACCTGACTTACAGTGTTGCCAGAGTAGGGAATTTTTTTTGTTACTTAAAACAAGAGATTTTTTGTTAAAAAAAGAATGTTGAAAGCATTGAGATTTTGGCGGGCTGTCAATTGTCTTTAGCCGTGTGTTATATTATAATAAATAAGTACCGTGTAAATAAGTTTAGTGTCAATACGACAAGTATATCTACGGTTTTTGTAGCATCATAAAAGTTAAGCAGCATTGAGTGTAGTCTGAGCCTGGATAGGTGACCGATGGGAATAAAACGGACGAATTTACTATCTGAGAAGCGAATGGGGTCCGAGGAGGTGTTCCAGTATATAATATAAATTTAACGATTTGTATATTCCAAGGGACTCGAGCGAAGCGAGTCTGATGTGATGAATAAACGTTCGAGGCACCCCGTACCCGATTTATTTTAGTATTACATGTTATATTCAATCAAATGTAATACAGTTTAAAATGCATAAAATTCAAGTCTATGTCTACTTCAACGAAAATTGTCAATGTTAAGCTCAAAAGTAAGCGTTAACTTAATTGCATTAAAAAATCAAAATGGGAAACTATCATAGAAGCTTATTTTGTCGCCTGGTGAAGTATTTATGTATGCAGCATGCAGAATCAGTGAAAATTTAATAATATAATACAACAAGATAATAAATAAGTTATAGATTAACTCACCAAAATTAATATATGTTGTAATGAAAACAAAATACGTTACCTAAAACAGAAAACAAAAGCGGCATGTGAATAAGTTAACATTTAAAAAAAATCTAGATAAGGTTATAGTGAGTGATGACAGTAATAAATATAATAAAGTATTTATTAATAAAAGTAATTTTGATTATTTCAGTTATCATTAGCTTATGGTTACTTTCCCTACGTATTAATTCTTTAATAAAAACGAAACAACATAAATATTATCAAATAAATAAAACAGAAGGCAAATTATATTTCATTTTCACTTTTAAGTTAAGAAAAGTGTATAAATAGTAAAAGATTATGGTACAAACCAAAAGATAACAAAGACAATTCTTTCTGTACAAAAACCTACTAAATTAAATTTTCTACTAAGTTGAAATTTAGTCCAATATTATATCGTTACGTAATAAATAAGTAAACCAAGTTTAGTTTCAATACGACAAGTATATCTACGGTTTTTGTAACATCATAAAAGTTAAGCAGTATTGAGTGTAGTCTGAGCCTGGATAGGCGACCGCAGGGAATAAAACGGACGAATTTACTATCTGAGAAGCGAATGGGGTCCGAAGACGTGTTCCAGTATATAATATAAATTTAACGACTTGTAAATTCCAAGGGACTCGAGCGAAGCGAGTCTGAAAAAGGAAGGATGTGCGTAGCGAATCTGATGTGATGAATAAACGTTCGAGGCACCCCGTACCCGATTTGTTTAATTTCACTATTGCAAGACTCAGATTTTTACTCTATTCTTTATCAGGTTATTAAATGTTAATTCACGATGACGTATCGTATAAATACATATTTAAACTCCTAGCGTAAATGATATTCAAATTACCAACAATTAAAAACTTTTTTTCTTAACTCAACTTGCTATAAATTTTTAACTATCTTTACGAATGCAAAATGTTAGGTATTATTAGCATAGGTCATGTGGCATAAAAAGTTCTTTTATTACTACATAATGATATGTTACAGTTATATCTATTAAACAACGTCAGTACTAAGCGTCGACGATATCGTGACTGCGTTTTATATTTTAACAGCTAATTTTCTACTTTTTTTACAAAAGAAAACTTCTTATTCATATAACAAAGTAAAAACTGCAAAGATGGAAAAAATTCATATTTCTCCCTTATCCTCAAGTTATGAATTTGTAATGACATATTATTTTTTTATAGATATCAATTTTTGAGAGTTATATTTCTTGGATAAGAGATGATGTTTGTTTATGCTGCTAAAAAGCGAATTGGAAACTAAGGTATTGCATGCATGTGTGTGTCTATTATCATCGTAACTCTCAGCGTAATAATGCTAGAGAGTTGCAACTGTGCACAAAAATCGGTCTTGAGCAGTTGCTACGCTATCCGAGTCCATTTTACGCTATTAACCCGCAATTATGACTAGGCAAAATTTTCGAAAAATCATAAAACACAGAAAAATGTTGCAATCAGAATGAGAAGTAGCACGCACCTAGAATAAGAGTAGGTAGCACGCACAGAGAATAAGAATAATACGTGTTAAGCGTCATCGCATTATCAGCATTAGCTCAATGTTTAGTTTATCAGAAGACTCAACCTTTTTTAAAATATTGTAAAACATCGAACAATATTGAGTTGAAATTTAATATAAGATTGTTCCATTACGTAATAAATAAGTACACCAAGTTACGTTTTAATGCGACAAGCATATCAACGAACTTTGGTCAATGCTTTATGAGTGACTGCTGAGAATGATACGGATGCATTTACTATCTAAAGACGAGCGAAGCGAATTCAAAGGCATGTTGCAGTATAAATATGGCGAACTGTATTTCTGCGAGGACGAGCAAAGCGAGTCCGAAGCAGGGACGATGAGCGTAGCGAATCCGATGTAATGAGGAACAGTTCCAAGGTACCCCGTACCCGATTTTTTTCATTTTGGAATCAGCTATCTAAATATCTAAATTTTTTACACGTGTTAATATTAGGAGTTTTCCTACATGGTTTATACATTACTTTACTAAAGACTTAATAAATCAATTTCTAGTATTATCTTATATTGGTATGCATACTACAAGTAAGGACTTTCATGCATACAAGTACACATTAAAACAAATTATAATCGAATTATAAATTATAGCATAAATCGAGTATCTATCGACCTCATAAATTATATTATTATTTTATTAATTAATTATTTCAATATAAAGAGATAAATAAATAATAATATGGAAAAAATATAATAAAATTCATTATTGAATTAACTAGAAATTGAATTCATTAAAAAATATATACAGAGCTTAAACATTTGTCGATAAAATTAAAGCTCATTAAATCAAATAAATGAACCTCCTGGCACTCAAAAGGAAGTTAATTAATTGGCTCGAATTCCTTGAAATATAAAATAAATTTAATTTAAATTTTCATCATTTTATACAAGCTAATATCAAACCAATTACCGTTTTCTTTTTTTCAATCTAGTTCCCGTTTGAATTTCAGTTTTTATTGTATTTAAATGGTATTATTAGCAAAGATGAAAGCAACTTTAAATAGTGTCAATAGCAAATACAAAAGATAACTTACAAACGGTAATAGCACATTTAACATTCCAAGATTATTAATATTATTTCTATGATAATAGAAAAAAACCTAATAATGTATTAAACGAGTCATTGTGATAAAAACTTATAATGATTGTTGAAAAGTGGTCATTTCACAAATATATTTTAAAACTAGCAGTGATACCCGAGCTTCGCTGGGCAAATATTTTATTTTTTAAACAACATATTATTAATAATTACTCCTTTGAGTTGTTAACATCTGTAACAGCAAGAAAATTCTTTATTTAAGATGTTTTTGTCAATCTGGTAATTCTCAAGCCGTGCTTTATGATTGCTTAGTAAGTTCCTTGTCCAGTTTGACATAAGAGAAGTTGTTAAAAGTTTAGTCATGATCCGTCAGTTAGGTTAGGTCTGAGCTGTAAACACTCGAAATTTTGTTTAGACCGCACCTATTATTTTAAAATACAGAATTGTATTATTTGAGATATATAAATCTTATTTTTTTAATATTATTTTAGACTCAAATGGTGTTCATTGTAAACAGTCAGCTCTAGGGCTGACTGTTCAGCAGCTCTGAAGCTTTAGTCTAGCTCTATCGATGAAATTCCAAGACATAAGAATCAAATTTGTTTTTCTTACACTAACTCCTTATGGTTATTTAAGAAAGGATTTCGAAGAGTCATATAATATGTTCATTCTGACCCATGAGTTAAGTATAAAGTTTAGTTAAGATGCATCAGTTAGATTCCGATCTTTAAGCATCTAAAACTTATTTTTTTACACTAATCCCCTATTGTTATTTGTGAAGGAATTTCGTTGAGACAAATAATGTGGTCAATATGACCTATGAGTCTTTTAAGTATAGAGTTTAGTAAAGATCCATTAATTAGATTCCAATCTGTAAGCACTAAAAATTTAGTGTGACACTAAACCCAATTTTTTTTCGAACGGATCCCAATAAGACTTAAAAGGTGATTACTTATACCTTCGAGCATTAAATTAAATTTAATGCTCGAAGGTTAAGGTAAGGTTAAGGTCGAAGGTTAAGGTTTTAATGTTTTATAGAAAAATTAATATTCTATAAAACGAGTGTTTTTTTGTCAATATCGGATAACTACAACTAAAGTTATGACATTAGTTAAATTAGCCAAAAATCGGGTATGGTGTACCTCGGAACTTGTCCTCATCACATTGGATTCGCAACGCTTATCCTCCATACTTCGGACTCGCTTCGCTCAGAATACTCATGTTGTTAAATTTATACTCCAACCCGTCCAATGTATAGTAAATACATTCCCAGGGGTCACCTATCCAGGCACTGACCACGCTCCATGCTGCTTAACTTTTAAGATCCAAGAAAAATCATAGATATACTTGTCGTAATTAACCGAAACTTCGCGTACTTACTTACTACATACAGGTATATACTTATACCTGTATGTTTATACCGAATTTCAACTCAATTAGACTGTTTTCTGACTTTTTAATTTTTTTTTAATAAACGTGTACAAGTCATTGGATACAATTTGAACTAATTGAGCTTATAATGAGATGAAACTTGCCACAAAGTCATATACATGGCTACAGGAGTGCCAAAAATCTCATCCGTTTTAAGACCACTAAGGATTTTTTACAAAGTTTTCTGTGTGAGTGTGTGTGCCAGTTACTTGGTTCAAAAATCAATCTTTAGATCTTACTTGTGCTACCTGAAAAATATTTTTTACGACGACATTAACCCGCAAAAATAAAATTCAATAAAAATTCAGCCAACATTTCGAAAATCCATAAAACGCGAAAAATGTTTCGATCGATAAATGATTGGACATGCTTGTAGTCATATATAAGACAACATTATGTGTCAAGTTCCATCTCAGTATCACCATTAGTTCAATTTTTATCAGAAATAAGCATTTCTATTATTTTTAAGCACAACCAGGCCTAGAGATTAATTTTTGTATCAAGTTTTAACTCTCAAGCAGAACTAATCTGCGATGATAACAGACATACATACAGATACACAACTTAGTAAAATCTACTCTGGACACCTCAATAACACCTTAAATTGAAAATTTAAGTGATATCCCAGTTTCAGTATTTTTTTAAACAAAATACTTTTCCTATATATCCTTAAAGACTCTGTAACTGAAAAAGTAAGGGTTAACTTCTCTAATTTCATCTTTAATACTAGGTTGTATCTATACCAGAAGCAAAGTCAAGTAAAAAAAATAAAAAAGACCCAAATGTAATTTAAAAGCTACGAACAAGTGTAGTTATTTCAAGTCTATGTTCCGTTGATAGGGCACTAATATTAAAATAAATCCTTAAACTCAGTTACAAATAACTAGCTTAAATTACTTCCTCCTACATTTTGCTAAGAAAGCATTCTCATCGTTTTATTTTTGGGACTTTAAGAGAACAAACTTTTCTTTAACAATTCCACCAGACTGGTTGTTTTCACAAACTAACATAGATTTTCTTTCTTTTTCTACGCAAAGTCTTTATTAGGAAAAACATCTTTATCTGTGTTCTTCCACCAATTAACTAGTGGAAGAGATAACTAAACCAGTTTTCAAGTCAACATGTAGTTTTCAACATCTCTACACAACTATCTGGTTTATTCCTTAAAATAGAAAGGTCACAAGGCTATGACCTATGTTTTCGAAACCAAACGAAAAAGTCTGGTGCAGGTTACCTCCGTACTTTTTCTTATAACATCGACTCGTATTCTTGTACTCAGAATATCATAATTGCCCAAAGGTGGCATTACTTCGGTTTCGCTAAGCTCTATCTCGTTAATAAATGGAGTTCTAACTTAAGGATAGATAAATCTTAAAAAATTCGAAAGTAGACAGCAAGTTAGAAGTATTACAATAGATAGGCATTGAAACATGTAATATGAAAACTACGAGCTATGTTCTTGCAAGCCTTTAAAATACTAGCGGTCATACTTGACTGTCTAGTTTTAAGGGAATTTTAATCAGAGAATAAGGCTCACGAGGTTGTTCGGATAACAAGATGGAGGATAAGGGAGTAGAAGGGGGCCAATTTATATATATATATATATATATATATATATATATATATATATATATATATATATATATATATATATAATATATATATATATATATATATATAATTACATATGCGTAATCTTCATAAACATGTTTTGTCGAGATATTGACACTCACCAAGTAAAATAATCTGATGAAAATGTTTGACGAATAAAATTAAAACCGTATAGAAACTTAAAAAATGTAAAAATGTCCATTTTATTTAATAAAAAAACTTAACACAATACTTGCAATAGATTACGAAGTTAGAATAGCTCACTCAATCAAGCATTAACGTAAGAAGTAACTAGAGAAACAGTTAAATAAATAACAGTTTGCACTTTAGCAAAATAAACAAACGAGCTGCACCAGACTTTTATTTTTCTTATCTTTTGGGATCCATAGCCGCTTTTTTTATTTAAAAAATTCAAGAAAAAAAATAGGTAATACCTGCCCTTAGGGTTAGTTTAAGGAATACAAACCATGTCGGGGGGGTGCAAAGGCGTGGGACAAGAGAAAAAAATCCTAACTCATAACTGCCATAAATCTTAGAAAATTTAGCAAAAACTCCTTCCTCGAGGCTTTTCTAGGTTTTTTAGTTGTATAAAAACTTAAAGCTTTGACTAAACTCAATTATAAGGTTTTAAAAAGCTGACACGGTGTTATGAACAAGAAAAACGAATTAGAGAGATAAAAATGAAAAGTTAAAAAGATTTTCTTTAGCACCTTAATAACATAATTAATTTATTTAGAAATCAGATCTTAAAAAGTATAAACATAATGATCATAAATTGTACATCCTAATAAAATTTACAACAGTTAAGTTTATGAATGCCAGAAAATTTCCTGCATTTTTCTGGTGTGTTATTTAACCGATTCCTAAGCAAGTATTTAAACATGGATAAGGGCAGAAAGCATCGAGACAAAAAAGAAACGAAAGAAACCAGCTTATTCTACTGTTTGACCTTCATTTACCTTTAACGTCTTTCTCTTAATGTTTCTTCTTTAAAATATCTCTGGTAATTTTAATTTTACTATTTTTATTTCATATTTCTTATTTTTTTGTTTTACTGTTTTAACTATGTTTTTATTTTAGTTCTATAATATTTTATATTATTTTTACTCCATTGTACAGGCACTGATGATGGTCTCACATTAATTTGAAAGCACTCTGAACACATTAATGTTTTATGGAGAGACTCTTTTCTTCCTCTAATTATAAACGATTCCACTAGTACTCATTCTAAATCACAACAAAAACAATTTAATTTCACTAACGATATTTAATTAATAAACTAAAATAAGTTTTATAGTCAGACTAACTTAAATAAGTTGATAGTTCTAAAAATAACAATAATATCTTAATAATTGCAAATAGTAGCTATATATTTAAGCCAATACTGTAAATATCTTTAGGTCAAAATACAAAGTGCCGTTTCTATAAAACACAAAGGCTTAAACGAATCATAGTATAAAAATCGACCTTAAAAATGTTACCGTTCTCATTATGAAATTTTTTGAAGTCATTAACCCACACCAATGTCTTGAAAATTCGTTTAACCTATGTGCTTTAGGTCAACTTTTAGCCGCAAAGTGGCCTTCACCACTTTGCGAAGGCCACTTCGCAAAGAGGTGAAGGCAAAGTTTATATAAATTTCACGACTTGTATAATCTGAGGACGAGCGAAGCGAATCTGATGTTTGAGAAGTTCCGAGGTAGCCCACACCCGATATTTTACCTTCTTAACGTTTATATCCTAATTTATGTTATAAACTTTTTATAGCTATGTTAATGTTTTTATTCTAGTATTTTTTTTTTAGTTTTACTTTATTTTTGTATTATTGATTATTATTAATGATCGAGCTATCGAAACCCAGATCTGTTTATGTAAAGAAAAACGTTTTGTTAAAAGATTTTTGAGTTATGTTTGGTTTTAAATAGCTATTATTTGTGATGAAGCTGTGATTGTTTTTTTATGAAATATTGTAAGACATCATTAACAATGATGAACCCTGCTCATAGAGGTTAGAGTGTATTGGCAGACTTGATAAGAAGGACCAAAGTGGTGATACTAATTGGTGTGGTTTTATTGTTATTAAAAAATTTACCTTGAAATGGGTGGAATAGAACTTTGTTGAATAAAATAGTTAAATTTCCAAGAGATGTTCTTCTTGTTTTTCATTAAAATTATTATTTATTATTTTACTCCAGTTGCAGAAGGTCACGCGGTCACTATCGTCATAGGCGTCATGGAAGATTGAAAGGAAAGGTTCTGGATATAATCGGATATAAAATATTATATAAAAGAGGAATAAATAATTCTCATCGGGTGCAAACGTAAATAGATTTTGTTATTTCCTTACACAACAGTGATGTTATAGATAGTTTATATACTACTATTCCTATAGGACATAAAATATTACACAATAATTAAATTAAATGAGCTGATTATATTGTTTAATTATAGAAACTTGACGAAGGTATCTTCAAAAGACATTTCTACCGGAGTAATTAGTCGTATTTAAAAGGATACCTCAATGGAAAATTAAAACCCCAAAGGAAAATATTTTAATTTTAAATAAATTATTTATAGTATCATTATATAATATAAATATTTTCTACTTTGGTCAGTAATTGCAATAATAAGTCTATGATTATAATATAATCACACAACTAATACAACAAGTGAAAGCAGAAATTATAAGTCAAATTGGAATGTAATTTTCTTTTATTAAAAGGGATATTAAATTAAAAGGAAAAACTAATAATAGTAATAAAAATTAAGACTTAAGTTAATTTCAGTGAATTTTTACCAGAACTTCAATTTAACTACAATGGATTTAGATTGTTATTAACTTTATGCAGATATTACTTTTGCTTCCCTTTCTCACATTAACAAAGGAATAGTAATAAAAAATGAACACCGCCTATTTTTATTAATGTCTACGTTTTTACGTAGACACATAAATACGTTTATAGGTAAATTAAACAAATAAACCCGTAAATACTTAAAATTTTAAGTCTTTGTGTAACATGAGACTATAATGCATAACCAAAAAATTTATCAAAAAATAGACCTTCACGCAAGAAATATTCTTTATGGTTATAAACAGATATAGTGTTAAAAACAACAAAAAACGTTGTTGGTAAAATATATGACCAAAATATATATATACATACATAAACACACACACACACAAATATATATATTTGTGTGTGTGTGTGTGTTTAGGTATGTATATATATATTTTGGTCATATATTTTACCAACAACGTTTATGTTGTTTTTAACACTATATCTGTTTATAACCATAAATAATATTTCTTAATGGTCTCAAAGCCAAATCTCAAATGAATCAAAACAATTTTCCACACTTTATGAATTTTCGAAATTTTAGCTAAGTCTTCATGGCGTCATAAGTCGTTCATGACGTCTTTATAAATATCTGGATAGCACAAGACCTAGAGATTGATTTTTGTACCAAGTTTTAACTCTTTAGCAGAAATACACTAGGAAATACTAACATTGCAAAAACACACCCTTACACACACACATACAGACAACTGTTTGTGAAAATTACTCAAGCGGCCTTAAAAATATCTGAAACGGATAATTCAGGAATGATTCCGGTTTCGTATTTTTTGACACAACACAATATTTTCCTATATACCTACGG
The DNA here is from genome assembly GCA_018340805.1 of Microvelia longipes. Classification (NCBI taxonomy): domain Eukaryota; kingdom Metazoa; phylum Arthropoda; class Insecta; order Hemiptera; family Veliidae; genus Microvelia; species Microvelia longipes. The sequence goes on from JACMZG010000022.1 coordinate 28,880,318, forward strand.
TATAAATGAGGAAAAGTAAAATAAAACATTATTTAACAAAAAAAATTGAAACAATAATTTTTAAAGATTAGTTTGCATTAGTTGTAAAATACAAATTTCGGACCAATTATATTATTTTTAGGAGATAATAATTTATTCATTTCAGAGTTAGTTGTAATTTTTCCCGTTGGATTTCCGAGAAAACTTTTTCCTGTTATTGTAAAGGTAGAGAAAATACCTTGAGGGGCTTTAAACTCGAATTTATTACAAAGTAAGCGTATAGTTACATTTCAAACCAATATGAGTATTTTTTAAATTTTAATACATAAAAAATGAAAGATGAATACAAAAGTAAGTATTAATTAAATTCTACTTTTTAGCGAATTTCCTTTGAGAATTCGCCTAATGGGATAGGCGTCATGGCGGAATTCGAACCTCGGACCACGACACAAATCCATTTCAGAGTTCCCTAATGACGAAAAAATTCGTTTCACGAGACTTTTTATGTATGTATATATTGTTATATATATATATATAATATATATATATATATATATATATATATATAATATATATATATATATATATATATATATATATAAATATATATATAATATATATATATATATATATATATATATATATATATATATATATATATATATATATATATATAATATATATATAATATATATATATATATATATATATATAGACCACTTTCTTGTAAACACTCTATCTTTCGAACGGATTAATATTTTTAACCAAACGTGTACAAAAATCAACCTTCGAGGAGGACACGAACCCAAATGAAAACCAGGTTTTGTGACGTCATTAACCGGTTAGCTGAGTCAGCAAAGTTTTCAAATATCGGCAAAATTCAGAGTTAATATTTTTCGCCGCGAAAAAGGTCAATAATTTTTTTTTTTGAGATGCTAAATCGAATGAAATCGGAAGGAAATGCGCTAAAACCTTTAAAGATAACTGACTAAGCTTAAAGATAAGTAACTAATCTTTAAATTAGTGCAAATAATAGTGCGTACTTCTAATTTTAGAGGCATACTTTTGTACAACCAACTGGATAATTAAGCGCATTTCCTTTGGAAAATACAGACAAAATAAGTTACGAGCAGTGCTTGACAATTGAGTAACTGCTTAGGTTCTAAAGCATGAACCGGAACCACGCAATGGGCATGGTTCTTGCAAGAGCAAGAAATGGGTTGTTTAGCACGGAAACACGCATTCTAAATGGAATTCGCCCGACAGCGGACCACCGCGCCGGAATTATTTATTTAGTAGTTGTAAACTTATATAATTAAAAAGCACGGAAACACGCATCCAAAGGAAATTCGCCCGACATGCGGACCACCGCGCCAGAATTATTTTCTAGTTGTAAACTTATATCAGGTAAAATAAACGACAAAAAACTATTGTCCCTACTAGGATTTGAACCCAGTTACTGTGGGTTTGAGTGCTCGCATCCAAAGGAAATTCGCCCAACATGCGGACCACCGCGCCAGAATTTTGTATGATTATAGAGAAGTTGGACGAATATTATAACCAAATTGAAATATATATGCATTTAGCTGAATAAAAATGATTGTTAATTACATTTTTGGTAATCAAATTAGTACGTTATTATAATATTAATTACTCCTAATTTTCATTTTTTCGGATGTCTGCGCATCCAAGAGATTTCATTCTCTTGGATTTGCAACTTTTTTCTCATAATTTAGTTTCTTGCTTTCTTACGTCTCTAACAGACAACTTTGAGAAGAAAATAAAACTTTTTTGGGCTTTTCAAGAATTACAGAGGTCAAAAAATCCTGTCAGGAAATAATTGAGTTTTTACAAGTCCTTAACTTTTTTTATCTTTTTCTTGTTCTCTATATTTTTTGTTCGTTTTTTGACGAGTTTACCCTATTTTTTGTTTTTGGTAACCCTAAAGAATGACATAAGTTTTTTTCTCGAGTGATTTATAAAAAATATAACGATGTGTGTTATTTTTATATTATTTTTTGTAAATACAACTTTCTTAGTCTTTATTATTGCTGGTCTACTTTAACAAATGTTCTAACCCCCAACAACCGGATAGTGCGTAATTGAACTTTCATCTTTCTTTTAGGTTTTTTTAAAAAATTTCCTCAAGAAGAACAATTCTTCAAAATAACTCTTTCATTACAGTGAATATTATTGTATTAAAATTGATTAAATAAACCTAATCAAAATTAATTTTTAAATAATTAATTAATTAAATAAAACCTATCAATTAAACATTGATAGATAATAAATACCTACCTAGAATCCAAAGAAAATGGTTTACAAAACGATCGCATCTAAACCTTTGCTAGAACTAATGATTTTTTTGTATTTACCAAATTGTTCCATCACTATTTAATTTGTCGTAAAACTTTAAATTCTGAATAGGTTGCTGAGGACCAAAATATGCTGATAAGTTTAGCATCTTCCTTAATATTTACTCTTCAATAAACTTTTATCTTCCTACATTTTTACTCTTCATTAATAAAAATTAAACAATGCTAGACGCATTTTGCTGTTTTAATGTGACGTATGCCGAAAATTCTATAGGTAAAAACATTTTGAAGTAAAAATACGGTCACAAAAATGACGATCCAAGGTCAAGTAAAAATGCAAATGTCAAGTTAAAACTTTGCATATTATGTCAAGATGTAGTTTTCTCTTAACAAAAAAACCTTGCTTACCATACAGCGATGTGAAAGTCTAAAACTGGGACCTTTCCATCTAAAAGCTTCAAATTGAGCTACTTCAACAAAGCTCTGCATTTGAAGCTTCCAGAATCAAAATTTAATTAGAAAAGTATGAAAATGGGGCACTCTTCCAGATTAGGTGTCCCCTTAGGGGTCATCTAAACTAGCTTGGGTGTCATATGGTAAATAGATAGTTTAGGTGTCACTTGTGTTTATTTCCTTTTTGAACATTAATTAATTATAAAATGGACATATTTTCCATTAATTGAAGAGTAATTTTTTACTTCCAGCAGGCAATCGAATTTGTTCCTGAGGCAAATTTAATTAAAAAGTTTCTTATTTGTGGACTTGTAAAACAATATAAATAAAAACAAATTAGTTACACAAAAAGTCCTTTTATTTTTAATATATAAAATAACTAAGCTTTCGACTAAAATTAGTCATCATCAGAGTTTAACAAATATAAAATATAAAATGAAAAAACAATTTTACAGACTACTTCATATTGCACCTTGGTATGTTTTGGTAAGCTATGTTTAAAAAACCGTTAAAAACTGTTACATTAAAGAAATTTAAAAATATCAGTGTTACCAATAATATAAGTTGAAAAAACAATATTTTAAACTAAATCAAGAATTACAAGATTTAAGAGTTCCTTATTAAATTTGAGTAAATGGAGCTTAATTTTTCTACATCTTTTTTAAATTAACATTGTTATCAAATTGACTATATTTATCATTTCTTTAACTTTCCTTTTTGCCAATTAGGTTCATTTTGTAGAATTCGGGTATTGTCAAAATCAAAACTATGTCCTGTATTATGTTTTGTGGTTAGAAAGTCCAGTATTATTTTTATCTTTTTTGCAGTCATATTTATGTGGGCCAGTCTTTTTTTAGATTTTTTGTTTCACCTATATAATATTTGGGACATTGAGAACAGGGAATTTTATATACTAATCCGGATTTTTGCTCTTTCTTGGTTTTTTCTTTATGTTTTTCAAAAAATGGTCGGTTTGATTTTTGACTTTTTGAGCAATTTTAAAGTTAGGTAGACTTTTTGATATTGTCCTTTTTATTTTTTCAGATAAGTTAGGTACATATGGGATTGCAACGAATTGATTATGAATTATAGGATCTTCATTATTAGCATTATAATTATTGTCAATATTATTATTTGAATTATTTATATTATTAGAATTATTGGAATTGTTTATATTATTAGAATTGTTTGAATTATTAGAATTATTATATATTAGAATTATTTAAATTTGCATTTTTCTTTGTTTTGTTTATAAGTTTGTTATTAGTAATTTGGGAAATTATATATTGCAATGTTTTTTAATATCTAGTATTATTTCGTTGTGATATTCAGGATCAGTTAATTAGGGATCTACGGATCAAGTTATTAGCACTATTTATTTTATATGACTGAGGTTGTTTTTGAATTAAGTTGATCATTCTATCTGAAGCTGTTGGTTTTTATAAATTTTAGTTTTTAATATTTATAAAAATATAGTTATATAGTTTTATATTTATATATAGTTTTATATAATATATATAAACTAATATAAATAATAATATATAAATAATAATATATACTATAATAATATATAATATATATATATATACTATATATATATATAATATATATAATATAATATATACTAATATAAAATATATAAAGTTTTATATAATATTATATATAGTTTATATTTATAATTTTTGTTTATAAAACAAAACAAAGAAAAAATGCAAAATTTAAATAATTCTAATAATATAATAATCTAATAATTCAAACATTCTAATAATATAAACAATTCAATAATCTAATAATATAAATAATTCAAATAATAATATTGACAATAATTATAATGCTAATAATGAAGATCCTATAATTCATAATCAATTCGTTGCAATCCCATATGTACCTAACTTATCTGAAAAAATAAAAAGGACAATAAAAAAAGTCTAACCTAACTTTAAAATTGCTCAAAAAGTCAAAAATCAAACCGACCATTTTTGAAAAAACAAAGAAAAAACCAAGAAAGAGCAAAAATCCGAATTAGTATATAAACTTCCCTGTTCTCAATGTCCCAAATATTATATAGGTGAAACAAAACATATCTAAATAAAAGACTGGCCCAACATAAATATGACTGCAAAAAAGCCGAATTCTACAAAATGAACCTAATTTGCAAAAAAGGAAAGTTAAGAAATGATAAATATAGTCAAATTTGATAACAATGTTAATTTTAAAAAAGATGTAGAAAAAATTAAGCTCCATTTACTCAAATTTAATAAGGAACTCTTAAATCTTGTAATTCTTGATTTAGTTTAAAATATTGTTATTTCAACTTATATTATTGGTAACACTGATATTTTTAAATTTCTTTAATGTAACAGTTTTTAACGGTTTTTAAACATAGCTTACCAAAACATACCAAGGTGCAATATGAAGTAGTCTGTAAAATTGTTTTTCATTTTATATTTATATTGTTAAACTCTGATGATGACTAATTTTAGTCGAAAGCTTAGTTATTATTATATATTAAAAATAAAAGGACTTTTTGTGTGGCAAATTTAATATTATGGAAGGAACCATAATATTAAATTCGAAGGGTTGGCGGGAGCAATGACATGTTTTTACTTCGCGATTTTATAATTTTACCTTCGGGAAAGAGAAACTAATTTATTAAATAAATGGACCTTACTTTTACTATTTGGTATTAAATAAATACCAATCATTTGAAATAATTTACAATTAAGTTCTAGAAAAGATACTAGAGATACTAACAAATGAAAGGCAACTTAATGAAAGGTACTATTTCGTGTACTAAAAGGAAAAAGGACACTTTTCTCATTTCTGAAGGTTAAAATCTTAAGAGTTCCTATTTTCTGAAATTTGGGAAACGTACTATATTTTTGAGGTATACATTCACTTAAGGACATATTCTCAAGTTTAAGTTATTGAAATTTTAATGTACACAAAATATACGAAAAATATAAGCATAGCAAATATAAAATGCTATCCATTGAATTGTGGCTAGAAGGAGTGTCCTAAATAATTTAAAAAAATCTACATCTAAATAAAAGTCCAAATAAAGATAGCCAGAAACACTTCTTAAAAATAAATATTGCGAAGAAATAAAAACTGATATTATAAAATATGTTATTATCAATACACTTTGTCCACAAACGAGATTACGAAAAAAATAAATGAAGATACTTTTATTTTAGAGGAATGAAGGGACGGAATTGCACTAGGGTCCGATGTTATTAAAAGGTTACAATATTCCAATAATAATAATTCTTAACGGGTCCACGCGAAACATATTTAACCAAAAATATACTCCCTTTTTATAGGGAAAATGGAGGATTCATTGCTAAGAAAAATAAAAATGTTATCGACGTATACCATCTGATTTCCGCAAAAAAATAACCGGAAGGACAAACGATTAAAAATGGTTATTTGAAAAAACACGTGAAAATATTGCTTTTTTGCTCCTGTATTTTATTAACAGGGGTAGTAACCTCATAAAATATAAACCGAACGTTTACTATGAAAAATAAAGTAAGGGAGATTTTTCCCATTATACGACTTTGCTCTAAGAGAGATTCAGGGTGAGGTCCAATCAATTAAGTCTTGAATTGCTACGGGAGCGATTTCCCCAGAATTTTTATAACAGTATAACATTCCCCTACATTTAGACCACCTATAGAGATAAAGTATCTCACCCCCATCAAACTCTAAATTTTTAATAATTCACTAGTAAATCCTTGGATTGAGTTCGCTATCGCGTAGTGATGCAAAAAGAACATTTCAACATATTTGTTTTTGTTAACATTTATTTTCTCCCTTTTACCGCAGTTTTTATAGTTCGACAACAGTTAAAACAAATGTTCCAGAAATTTATCAATTTTTCGTTACTCAACATATAAGAGTAAAGGAACACGCTAGATTGGATTGTGAAAATATGTTTATTTTTTATTTAATTTATTTTTACTTTTTTGTCTTTATAAAACAACGTTGAATTAGTGAGGCTAAAAGGGAATATGTAGAATTTCATTACATAAATTTAAAAATAAACAAAGAATGTTTTATATTTTGAAATACAATTTTTTGTTTCTATTGAAATACAAATAAAACTCTAAAATAAAGTAACCTTATTTTTTACCACGTTACTTTAATAATGTGATATAATTTACACAAATTTTATCACTCTATACACAACATTTTTGTATATATGACTTCTTTTGGTTTCCGAACAAGCGAAACCCCTTTTCAGGTAGATAACTACATACAATATAGAGTCAGACCTGCATGAACATAATGATTCAGTAGAAAAAATACAGGGTAAAACTTTTAATGCAAAATTATTATGATGTATTTATCTATGTTTATTTCAAACTACACGGATTCAACAAGCCAATATATATACAAGAGATTTGTATGTTATAATTTTTCGTTACAAGTACTTTCCGACTTTAATAATGATATAATTAAAAAAAATTTTATCACTCATACTTATTGACAGACTATTGTTTTAAATAAAGACAAATTAATTACACCAAAGTCCTTTACACAACAGTAATATCAATAAGTATTTACAGTAACTAATAAATAACTATATAGTTATTTATCTACATATCTTTAAAAAATAAAAAATATTAATGTAATTTATTTTTTTTATTTATTATTTTATAGTTACACAAAAATAAAATCTTTAATGAATGTTTTATACTTTTTGACCCAGCTAGGACATTATTGTTTTTATTTCCTCATTTATATCATAGGTTTATAGAAATATTATGTGTGTTACAAAAAAAATTCGAAACCGGGGATGCCACGAAAATACCTGAAACGGATAATTCCGGTATTTATTATTGTTAAAACTCTGATGATGACTAATTTTAGTCGAAAGCTTAGTTAATAATTATATATTAAAAATATAGGACTTAAGTGTAATTAATCTGTTTTTTAAAATAATTTTAAATGACATATTAACCCGCTTAAATGACAGCAAGAATTTCGAAAAATCATAGAACGCGAAAACATAATACGATCAAATTAAGATATAGCACGCATGTAGCATATAAAAGACTTATATACGTGCCAAGTTCCTCCCATATCAGCATTTGTTTAATTTTTATCATATGACTTGTGTAATTTTAAAAAAAAATGTTTACTTAAATTGTACAAGTGTTTAACTTTACGTAATTAATAAGTAAACCAAGTTTCGTTTTAATACGACAAATATATCCATATGGTTAATATTCCACTGAGAAAATGAAAAACTTGATTTTTTTGTATCTGTATTTTGAGAGTAACTTAATAGATTTTCTAATTATTTGCATGTTTATTATATATTGATAGAGATAAAGTCTCTCATTATATATTATATATATATATATATATATATATTATAATATATATATATATATAATATAAAATATATATATATATATATATATATAATATATATATAAATATAATATATATCAAAAGCTTAACTGAAGAGAAAGTCTTTTAATTTTTGATTTTTAATGATGCAGTCCGGGTTTAAGTGCAAACACATACGTCCCCCCCACACTCTTTAAATATCTTACTCAACTAAAAGTAATAAGTGCTCTGTTAAAAACCCCCAGGACTTACATTAAAGCAAAGCTCGAAAAGGTTGAGGAGGGGCACTTAAGTCAAGAGTGGTTGTGAAACCTTTGAGAGTAAACATCATCAAGGTCATTTAGAAATTATGGCTTCGTATATATTTCTATGTTCACGTGTGTTTGATTTCCACCCTCATATTTGTTGTACTATCTATCCCTTCTCTCTCATTTTAAGTGTTACATTCTACAAATAAAACTCTTGAAATATTAGTAAATTATATTGGATTTATACTCCTTCCGCACTTCTTCGATTCTTTTGTGTTTGGTTATGTTTATATACCAAAAATATAAGTATTGAGTTTTAGTGAAGGGTATTTTCAAGCTTTATAGAAAGGGCATTAGTAAAAACAAACGGGGCATTAAAACCAGCACGCGCGTTAAAATTGTTCACACTTTTGAAAATTCATACATTTATATTCAAATTGATTTTAAATTTTATGCTAGAGGTAAAAAACATACAATATCAAAAAATATAACAAATGGAACTTTTTTTAAATTAATACGGTACAAGTACCTCGGTACTTCTTTCAAAACTTCAAACGGACTCGCTCGTCCTAGAATGTCATGGCAAGTGGCATTACCGATCTCGGTACATTTGACCTCAAAATAAAATAGTGCGAGGGAAATGGGAACATCGGACGCGCTCCGCTTGTCCTCTTGGTCATGATTATCCAAGCCTAAAGTGTTATGACTTTGGGTTCGCTTTTGCTTGTCCTCAGAATGGCATGATTACCCAAATTAAGGTGGTATTACTTCGGTTCTCGCTACGCCCTACCTCAGAATTATTAGGGTAACAAATATCTATAGAGTTATAGCCATAACAATTAATCTTATACAAAGTATTTAATGTTTATGTTAATAATTTCTAAAATTGGGTACGGGGTACCTCGGAACACTTCCTCATCACACCGGATCGCTTACCTCATCCTTCCGCATCGCTTGTCCTCAGAATATACCAATTCGTCAAATTTATACTCGTCCTCAAATAGTAAATGCATCCGTTTCATTCTCAGCGGTCACCCATTACAGCACTGACCACGCAAAATGCTATTAAGTTTTATGATCAACAAAATTATGAATAAACTTGTCGTATTGAACGAAACTTGTGTACTTTTATTTAGTAAATTATACTCTTGTACTATATCTAAATCATTTGAATCATTTTTCACATGTACAATTTTTTTAAAAACGTACACACGTCAATCGATAACAACTAATGCTGATAATGAGATGACACTCAGCAACACACGTTAGTCTTTACATGGCCACATGCGTGCTAAATCTCAATCCGATCGCATCATTTTTCCGCGTTTATGATTTTTCGAAATTTTCTGCTATGTCATTATTGTGGTTAATAACGTCATAAAAATTGCCGAATAGCACAACTACACGTAGGTAGATAGATATTGTACGAAGTTTCAACTCTCACAAGAATACACTAGAGCTACGATGATAACAGACACACACACATACAGACAGACAACTTTTAATTTACTTAGAAAATGACTGATGAGGAACCCAATAAACTGAGGAATTACATGAGGAAAACAATAGATTGGCAGACTTCCTCTCCCTCCCCCCCCCCCCTCTTAAAATGACTAATTTTATTATAAGCGTTCGTGTTAATATAAGGTTTGCCGAACAAAGAACATTAAAGAGCAATAGTTAAGGCCTATAAAACAAATTACAAATAACGTGACGTCACGCCGTGGATATACTGAGCACGTAGTGAAATGCCGGATCGAAAATGAACAAGTTAAAAAAGCTTCTTATAAGGTACTTTTTTAACAAAAACATTTTAAATAATTTATATTTGTCGTAGTGGTTTTCTCGGAAGAAAATCCTACAAGAGGTTGAAAATTGCTGCATGGGTATCGTAGTGAAAACCTCAGCTTTTGCTCCTTGTTGAATAATTGAAATAAAAGGTTTAACACAAGGAATCTAGCATGTTAGTGTTTTCTTCAGAACCAGAGCAGAGGTGCGAAATAGTTTTAAAATCCAGACAAACAAGCTTAAACGTTTCTATGTTAAGTGTGGAATAGGGAAAGCCCCTTGAATTATAAATTGGGTTTTAAACTAGCTAGAAAAGCAAAAAGGGAAATCTTTTCATACATGTAATCAAATCTAGAAAACTAATTTGAATTCTTTATTAACAATTTTAAATAAAAAGATAAACCTAATTAAATATGTATTTATCTTTTTAAATAAAAGGTAAGCCAATTTTTTTAACATTCTGTGTCTATTTCAAATTAATATTTTAGAATACAGAAACATTTAATGACAACAAACGATTTTCCCCCTATTTTGCTCACAAAACATCCTGATTAAATTAATTTAAGAATTAATAAAATTCTAGCTCGAAGGTCACCAAGTCGACGTCAGTAAAATTATTGCTTCAAGGCGAAACAATCCATTAGTTACTTTTGTTTTTGGTTAATGTTCATGCAATACTCCCGCTATTTTCACGCTAGAAGGATGAAACTTAGCCCCAAAATCAGACTTAAAGCCTAGTTTTCCTGCCATGAAGATAATCATTTATAGACCCCTATTTCGCCGAATTATCGAAATATTTAAAACAAACCGGGTACAGGGTACCTCGGAACTTTTCCTCATCACATCGGTTTCTCTACGCTCGTCCTCCCTGCTTCGGACTCGCTTCGCTCGTCCTCAGAATCTACAATTCGCCAAATGTATACTGCAGCATGTCCTCAGACTCGCTTTGCTCGTCCTGAGATAGTAAATGCATGCGTTTCATTCCCAGCACTGACCACACTCAATGGGCCTTAACTCTTATGATCCAACGAAAATCATGGATATACTTGTTGTGATTAAACAAAACTTAGTGTACTTATTTATTAGGTAAAGGAATACACTAGTACCAATTTAAAATCATTTGGTAAGTTTTCTAATTTTTCACATTTTTTTTAATCATTTTTTCGCGTTTTATGATTTTTTAAAATTCGCTGAGCCATAATTGCATGACGTCATAAAAAATATTTTTCAAATAGCACAACTACAGATTGATTTTCTTTACAAAGTTTCAACTCTCTAGCATAAATGCATTGGGAGCTACGATGATAACAGACACACAGACTTATAGACAGACAACTTTGCAAAAACCACTCAGGAGGTCTTAAAAACACCTAAAACGGATAATTCCGGTGACATACCGGTTTCGGATTTTTTTTTTGCAAACACAATAATTTCCCTAATATACTTACGGTAGAAATAAGGAAAAGTAAAAATACGATATAAAATAAAATCAAACAATAAAAATCAAATCATAACCTGACGAAGAGTGTTGCCAAAAGGGAGTTGAATGCATAGAGATTTTGGCGGGCTGTCAACTGATTTTAGCCGTGTGTTATACTTTAATGCATGTTATACTATAGTGTATAATCACCACAGATAGTAAATGCTCCGTTTCATTTCCCAGCGGTCACCCATATACACACTGACTACGCTCAATGCTGCTTAATTTTTATGAGCTAACAAAAATTATGAATTAATTGTCGTATTGAAACAAAATTTTGTGTACTTATTTATTTAGAAAAGGTATACACTAAATTTCAACTTAATTAAATAATTTTCTGATTTTTTACAATTTTTTAAATAACGTACACAAGTCAGTCCATAAAATATGAAGTAAAGCTGATAATGAGATGAAACTTGACACAATAACAACTTGTTACTCTTTTACTTGCCACATTCGTGCCAAATCTCGATCCGATCGCATAGTTTTTTTCGCGTTTTATTATTTTTTTTTAAATTCACTGAGCAAAAAAATTATTTTCCGAATAATTTTTCACACAACTACAGGCAGATTGATTTTTCAACTCTCTAGAATAAATACACTAGAAGCTACGATGATAACAGGCACACAGACACACACACACACACACACAGACAGACAACTTTGTGAAAACCACTCAGGAGTTCTTAAAACACCTAAAACGGATAATTCTGGTGACATCCCGGTTTCGGATTTTTTTGCAAACACAATACTTTTCCAAAAACAAACAGAGATTTCGGCGGGCCGGCCAAATTTATGCAGTCCAGAACTCCCGGAGCACCGTTTGCCTTTACTTTGTCTGAATTCCTTGTTTTCAAGTCCATCCATGTCCTTTTATTCTTTTCCCTTCCTTATCATAGTATATCTGCCAAGCATCTTGTGAAATCTCATCGCTCGTATCTCTCATGTCAATGTAATGGTTATAAACAAGGCATCTTTGAATCCACTGAATTTAAAACCAGTATTGATCACGACCCTCCCTCCTCTATATTACGCACCTGACTAATTTGGGCATAGCCAAACTAAAGTTAACCGACCTATATACTCTTAGAATCGAGAAGAATTACATAAAAATTTACAATAACTACAATTCTTCACATCTGTTAAATATTATGCGGGATTTCCCATAACGATATACAATTCCTGGAGAACTAATAAGGACTAACAAAAATTCGATGTGAATTTTATTTATAAAAATTGGCCCTAGGTAACATACAAATTATTTTCTACCTTTAAAATTTCTTTTTATAAGATTCCCTCATCTTCTATTCAAATTTTTAGCCCTTTGAGATTTCTTTTACCTTCTATTTTATTTAACTGATAATGTTCATTTCTTCCTCAGGTCTTTATTTTATAAGTCTTTATTATTCCTTAAATTTTCCCCTTTTTAGCATTTGGGTAAAATACTTTTTTGCGTAAAGATTTTTCCAAGTTCTTAATCCAGACTAAGTGCTTAAGTAGTAGGCTCTTTAGGATTTTTGTTACCAAAATAAAAAAGTCGTCGATTAAGGGGTAATTACCAACAGCAAAGCTGAGAATGACCTACCTAAGTACTCTCACCGGAATACTTTTATAGTTGAATTTTTGCCGCCCTTGTTACTCCTTATTTTAGCAACTATTTATTGATCTTTCTTTTTACTTTAAAATTAACGATGTTAAATTTTTTACCCAAGGGTTTCAAATTAAAGTAATTAAGGTAAAATAGGTTTGATAGCAGAATTAAACTTTGATAACTGTTTTATAATTATTTTACCCTGCGATCCTTAATTAGAGCTATAAAATGGTTGTAAGACTTATTTTACATAAGCACTCAAAGTTAAAACATCCCATTAGCGATTTTTTAAAGGAAATTCGCTGAAAGATGTCTTTTAGAAGTTGTTGACACATTACCTACCATCTCGGAGGTCTTATAAAGATGGTTTGATCCTTTAAAAGTAATGTAATACGCTATTCTTAGCGTACGCTTTAAGAAACGTTATTTCTCTATGCTTATTATGAAAAACTAAAAGACCAACTCCGGATTTAACCCGGATTAGCAATTTTTAAATCTACATTTTAAATTTTGTTTTAAATTATAAATTTTAAAATCCACACAATCCAACCTAATCAAACTGGAAAAACTTCAATATACAAAAATTAAAATAAGAGCACGTAAAATATAGATAAAACAAACGTCAGCAAAAAAAATATATCGTAAAAAAAAAAAACATTCTGTTCAAGCAATATTTTACAAATATAATAAATGGTTACCAAACACGTCAAAACTTCGCGTGAAAGGACTCGAAAACTGAACAAAATATATTAAAATAAGAAAAGGGAATATCGGATGCAAAAATGCAGAATAAATTTAATCTGATGAAATGGAGGGTGAATTTAGAAATGTCGGACAGCTGCTTTGGCTTGGATTGATGGCTTTCCGGTTTTTTGTTACCGTTTTCATCTGGACTACTTTTGTTAGTTTGATTATTTACACAATATTATTATCAGATTAATTATTAAAATAATAAATAATATTTATTTACTCCTTGCACTGTAAGATCTACATCCAGTCACGTTAACTCGCACTGTAAACTCCATTTCCCTTCCTACATAATGTAAGTATTACCATATTGTATAATTGCTTGAATAGTGCTTGAATTGGCCTGACAAAAGCAACTAATTTTTAAAGGATAACTTTTTAATATAAAGTGTCATAGGTTTGTTGACATTATTATAAAGGCAAGTGAAGGATACATTCTATTACAATTATAAAAAATTGTATGGACTGTAATAGATTTTGTATTTTTTTTATAATAAAAAGCAATTGACCTGGAGTCGAACTTAGGTACTTGACATGTTAGTGAAAGAATTTTAGTGAAGGGTCGTTGGTGAAATTAACGATCCTTGTTGATAATTCGATCTATCAAAAGAAGGTTCTCAATAAAAGGAACGCAAAAAAATACAGTTTACAGTAAAGAATATATGCAGCCATACTGTAAAATGAGGCTTCGGCCACTTTTTGACAATGTCGCTTTTATACAGTCTTTTTTTACATTCGGCGCTAGGGCACGCTTCGCGGTACCCGCGCCTCCTAGTGGCCGTGAAGCAGCCACATGGTTGTTGTACTTTATTAGTTCGTCATATTACTGGTTTATATAAGTGGCATACTGCCACGATATATACTGCGCATGGTCCAGCGTGGTAATACATGCGCTTAGCGATTTAAAAACAAACAGCTTGTAAGTAGTGTTGTTTTTTTTTTTAAATGTAAGTAGTGTAATAAATACTTCTTATTTTATCCTTAATAGAATATAACTATTTTAGGAGCTCATTTAAATAACCAAAATTTAGTTTTCGCTTACCCAGGTTAGATTCGAACACAGCAAAACTCTGTAAACAATAAAGAGAAGTAATTAATAATAAAATATACCAACGTTAGTTCTCTGCACTTAAAAGCTGGTCCTTCCGAAGCAGCACCGCCAAGCTGATAATCTATCTCCTATAACAGCTGTGAAAAAAATGAGAGTGCTCTTATGTGAAACAGTCCTCGGTGCACGGGTTGAGCGCTGTTTCAGGAGATTTAATGGTCCCAGTAGGTCACGCGGCTTTAGGATCTCTTTCGCTATCAGAGAGGAGAAAGTCTTAGACTGTGGGTAAGTAAATTGATCACGGGGTTCCTCGAAGAGGCGGTCTCTTCTCGCATTGTCACTTTTCTCTAGGAGTTGATGGTCTTTAGAACACTCTCGAGTACATATCGCCGCCATGCAAAAACATCATTAACTTCAGCCAATATCGTCGGATCTTCGGCTTTTTCCTTGCAGATTGGAGCAGCAGGTTTAGAGATTGCAGTGGGTTTAGATTCGTTCTATAGCTTTCACACCCACCAGATTCACAGTTGTTGAAGTAATGGAGCTGAGGATTATATGGAACAATAAAAGTCAGCATCTATGAAAAGGATTTTTTGAGGCTGCAAGTAATAATAAAATTAAAACATTTGGGTAGTCATAAACCCGTCTAAAAAATAGTAGTAAATACGGTAATAGTAATAATCTTTTGAAATATACTTCCTTTCATTGGGCGATATGCATACAAAAGAGGGCATTCGACTTAAAACAATTTAAAATTTAATATACTTGAGGTAAAGATTTGAAAAATATTTTAATTTTAATAAGTCAAAGGAAAAATATACCTGGTTTAAACGTAATACATAGTTATAAAGATTTTTTAATACAAACTACTCTCTAATAACCCCAAATAATGAACTGACAAGACAGGTCATAAACCCTTATAAAAAGCCAGTTGTATGATGGCGATCAATTAATTTCTTAATATCAAGCGTGAATGAGTTTTCTAAAAAAGCAATAAGAGGGGTTTGTATAAGATAGAGAGGGAAATCAAGAACGAAATTAAAAGGTATTAGAATCAGAAGGGAAAAGGTTAATAGAGCTTGGAGGGTGGTTTTTAGTAATCAGCATGAAAATTGGGAAAGTTCATAAACCCTTTTTTATAACTGGCCACAATGAAGATACAACCTGACTAGATGGAATTATAATTTCATCAAATTGGTTGACCTTTTCATTCGAAAAATTTGGACTATAAGCTCCATCTTGAAGAGCTTTCGAATGATTCGAGAAGGCGAAAAAGAATGAGAACAATATTTTCTCTATTTTTGATTTCAAAAGGACTTAGGTGAGTATACACATGAGGATATATTGTTAAAATATAATACACTCCAGAGAAAACCACTATAATACCGCAAAAATATCTCATTAAAACAAATATAAATCGAGGCAAGATTAAAACCTGAACCTATTTTAAAGGGCTTAACAAATTGAGGTCATCGAATCCGAAACATTTAATGTAAAAAAGTACAATGAAATTGAGATATATCAGGCTCTAAGCATTATTTTAAAATTCATGGAAGCTGGTACACAGTCTCTTTTAACCCGAGAAATTATCAAAGTTAAAATTGGAATAAGTATCACCTCAGATTTTATTCAAGATGGATTTAGATCTTCCCTTTTGATTAAAATTTTGAACCGTCAAAGGTAAATAAATGAAACCACGGCACTATTCATTTTCTGGTATAAAAGATATCTCCCGTTTGATGTGCGTCCCACATCAATACAATCACAAAAATCTTATAGAAAACTGGAAAATAAAAACGTCTTTTCTAATGAGAATTCGCTAAAAAGTAAAAATCTTAAATCAGAAGACATATATTCACATGTAAGAATATATACAAATTTTAGCGCAGAATATAATAGTCTAAGAGCCGGACCTGAAAAATTTTGACTCATTTTGTACTACTTCAAACCAAATTTTTCTGAAAATACACCTTAAATTATGATGAGAGAACATAGTCTGCCAATCCAGAGTGGAGCCCTCCATATGATTGCGCATGCTCAAAATTTTATAAAATCGCACAAATTTCAGTTTTCTTGAAATAAGTGGCTACCTGTAGGTCGTTTGCAAATCATGTAAAGGACATTTTTTAAAGTCGATACAATGTTCTATAAAACAAGTACTTAATCATCAAAATCGTATGACTACCACCAAAGTTATGACTCTTTCGAAAACAGCAAAAAAAATTGTTAATTAATGCAAAGTCAGCGAATTTCATTAAAAAAATGTTGGCATTTTGTGCATATTTTTGGTCATTTAACAAATGTCATAACTTTAGTCTTAGTTATCTGATTTTGACGACAAAATACTTGTTTTATAGAAAATTTTATCAGCTTTAAAAAAGTTCTCTGTATGTTTTGCACTTGACCTACAAGGAACCACTTGTTGCAAGAAAACTGGAAATTGTGCGATTTTCTGATATTTTCAGCGAGCGCATTCATATGAAGGGCTCCACTCTGAATAGGCAAACTATGCTATGCCTTCATAATTTAAGGTATATTTTCAGAAACATTTGGTTTGAAGTAGTATAAAATGAGTCATATTTTTTTAGGTCTGGCTCTTGGACAATAAGGACGTCCAGGTAAGACATATAAGTACCAGAAACTTTAAATAGGATGTTTTGACATAGAAAAAGAACTCTATATCAAATGATGCTCGATGCTACTTAACTTTTATGATCCAACAAAAACTGCATACATGCTTGCATTGAAACGAATATTGGGATACTTATTTATTGCACAAAGGGACATAGTTTTATCGATTTCCCACTCGAATAGATAACTTTCAATTTTTTTAAAAAGCGTATACAAGTAATGCCATAAAAAATCTAAGATTAATTTTTTCGTGAAATGAATTTGCCAAATCTAAAAAGCGACTGATTTTTCTAATTTTTTTCCGAGTCAAATTGCGGTTAATGACGTCATAAAAATTATTTTCCGGATAGCACAATTTGATCTAAAGATTGAATTTTGGTATTACAGACAGACATTGTGGAAACTACTAAGGAGGCCTTAAAAGCACCTGAAACGGATAATTTAGTTGAAATTCCAGTTTGATTTTTTTGAAAACCTAATACTTTTCTTATATACCTACTGTATAAATTAGGAAAAGTAAACAGAATTTAGGTAAAGAATTGAAAAAAAAATTTATGTATAGAAAACTGTCATTTTAATACAGCCTCCAATTAACAAAAAATACCAAGGACAATATAAATGGTGTATTTAGGTCTTATTATTAAAATACAGACAGAGGTATTAGGTGTACAAAGTACCTTGGTTAAGGGTAAAATTAACACTTATTTATGTGTTTAAACGTTCTACGTAAAAATTACCCGGGAAAACTTTTACGTTGGTTATACTTGTTTACTCTAGGGTTAAAGCAAAAGGTTTTTTCAAACCTCTGCTAACCTTCCTGAATTAAGAGCTCAAATTACTTTATTAACAGAATATTCCAAAAATTTAGCCAAAACAGAGTTTCACATTACAATTGTAGTGGTTGTGGTATTAATGACATCAATTATTATTAAATAATACAATTTTATATATTATACATAAATTGTTACTGTATATATTACGACACACGGCTAAAATCAGTCGACAGCGTGGGAAAATAATGCGAGAGAGCCAATGAGGTTATTCCTGGATATTAAACCAAGCCCTCAATTTCAAATCAGGCCAACCTCATTGGTTCCTCAACACTATTTTCCCGCGTTGTCAACTGATTTTAGCCGTGTGTCGTACTTTAATAATTTAATATATAATAATAATAATGCCCGTTTAGAGCCTTGCGGCTCATCAGGGATAACCCCTGCGGGAACCACCTCGGGTGGTAGTAGCAACCGTTACGCTCAAAGTAAGCTTTTTAAGTAAGCGTAACCTGGGATGCGAACCCCAGACCTCCGTGGGTGTCAAAGGTCAGTGTAAAGACTTACGCTCCAACGACCTCGGCCACGGAGGCGGCCCTTAATATATAATAAAATATATAAATAAAAAGTTAGTACAAATTTAATTTTTTCTCGAAACATAACAGTAGTAAAGATGGTTCTGAATGGCGCAATACAAATTATGTCAATTATTAATTGACATCTCACCTCACCTGTCCTCGGACTAACCGTCCAGTGGATTTACAATCATTACAAAAGTAAATTAAGAAGATTAACTAGAGGACTGACACTCATAGGGTTCTTTTAGTGAATATCTTTGGGAAATATTATTGAATTTCCTTCGGAAATAAATTCGCTAATGGGATAGGCGTCATTGTGGGAGTCGAACCTCGGACCACGACACAAATCTGTTTCAGAGGTTCCTTATGACGAAATAATAGGCTTCGCGAGACTTAATAGGAAATGACCATTAAAAAAACCAACCATGAAACCAACTGAACATTAAAATAGTGCAAGTAATGGTGTGCACTGCCAATTTTAAAGGCATTGTTTTGTATAAACCAACGGCATAATTATGCGCATTTCCTTTGAAAATCACGGAAGAAATGAGTTACAAGTAGAGCTTGATAATTAGTAACTGCTCGAGTTATAAAGCATAAATCGGATCCTTAAGTAAGAAACACGCATTCCAAAGGAAATGCGCCCACATTCGTTCGCCCGATATGCGAACCACCGCGCTAGAACTTTAATATTTTATATTAAACAGGCATTAATCGGTAATATTTCAGCTCGAAACACAGTCCTAATGAAGTCTAATGAAAATGAAGTTTTGTTATTTGGATAAGCCGCACACTTATACTAACATAAGCCTGCCACAAACAGAATAGAAACCATCTTTGACACCTTATGGTGTCAATAGATAATTAAGGCATCTCTATTAAAACTTTCACAACTATGTATGAATGCTTTTTAATGAGAATTCAATAATCATGTAGTCAGAGTTTAACATTAAGCATTAAGTATGGGACTATAAATCATATTTACTATTTTAGAGTAGGTGGGCCAGATTCCGCTTACCTGTAATCTGCAAGTCGCCAACATGCCCGGGCTCTTAGTGGCAAGTCAAGAGACAGATGGCTCAGCATGACCCTTGGAGCGGAGTAATTGGAGTTGAGTTTTAAGACCCTGTTATGGATAAACAGGCTAGTTGCTGAAATGAATACAGTTAGTTAATTCTAGTAACATCGTTGTTTAGGGCCATCACATAAGGGCGGAAGAGGTAATAAGAGGTCTAACCGCCAATTTATTACAGCTAGTACAATTGGCTAGTGCTCGAGGGATTACCTATAGTTCTTTGAACTGACAATACAGTCAGTTTAATTAATTAATAATTTTATCTCGCTGCTGAATCCATTTTGATCTCTTGTTGAACTGTAGTTGTTTACTAGACACGGAAGAAGGCCTACGGTCAGGGTTTGTTTGTTTAGTCCAAATTTGTGAATATAATAAGTGCGGTTTTAGTAGGATTAACTAACAGTTTAACATGTTAATGCTCCATTATTAGACGGCCATATTAATGATTGAATAACTTTTAGTATGATTTTGCAAGAGATGGGTGCGCTGCCCAAAGTGGTAATATCAGCGTTCCAAAAAATCGCTAAGCTTAAGAATATAAATGCTTGTTATCGTCAAATAATTGTAATGGTCGTACAAATATAAAAACCTAACCGAGAATCAGATTAAATTTGATTTAATTTCCTTTCTTTAAAGACTCTAAATTTATACCTAAAATATTGATCAGAGTTAACTAAAGATGACGAGAAATATTAGGTATTCAGCGAGAGTAAAATATCTCTGTAATGGAGTATTCCATCTCTACTACCTACAGTACATCATCCACTTGCATACTAATACACAAGGTATTTAGAAAATCTATAATATGTTATATTTTATACTAAAATTTGTTGCCTGCTCATTTTAAAATTAATAAAAAACCGGGTAAAGGGTATCCTGAACCTTCTTTAAGTAACCTTACCTAATACTGTTGTAATACTAATACTGGTGTAATCTAAGTTTGTGGTATTAGCCAAATATCTATTTAACCACTAAATACCAGCAAATATACGATTAGGTTTTTTCTGGTTCAAGATTGTATTAAAAACAAACCTAAACCTATCCTATTAGTAACCCAAAAAATGAAAACTCAAAATAAAATTTGGAATGGGTTAGGTGTATGAGTTTGCTGCAGACTCTTGAGTTCCGTATTTTCATTTACTCCAACAAACACTTCTCAATCACAAATATGCTTTAAGTGCGTAGCCGTAAAAAGAAACCTATAAAAGTTGGTCAATGCCTACAATAACCACTTAAAATAATTTGAACCAAATTGTTAAATATTTTAAACAAAATTTTAACCTTTAAAAATATGATAACATACCATATAAGCTGAAAGTATATTAAACATTAAACTCTTCGAAGTAAAAAGTTTAAGTTATACTCAAGAGTTTTACTCGAAATTAAGGTACCACGTTAGATACCCTTACCCACGAAAAAGTTACCCCTCCTCCAATCCCCTTCGACTAAAAAGTTACAACTCTTAACCCTCGCTTAAACTTATATCAACAATAATTTATGTCACTTCACAAACATAAAACTTTTTTTTATAAAAAAATTAACTTTTTCCTCTTTTTGCCATTATTTATAAAAAATATACTTTTTTTAATATTCATACAAGAGGGTTTTGTGGTTAAAAAGGTTTTAAAATTACTTTTTAACTAATTTATAAATGTTACTTTAGTGTTCGCGCATTATTGTAGCTTAGTATAGATGTGTTAAAAAATATTTGTAAATTATGTTATTCATGACAGCGATTTATAGAAAATATACATAGAAACATTTGTTTATGAAATATTAAAGCAAAACCCGTTCCTTATAATATCAAGAACACCTAAAATAAATACAGGCAGCACTGATTTCTGAAAAAATTTAAGTTTCCTATAACTTCCTTGTATCAATAATTATTAATATGACTATGGATATGGTAACTAGACTCTTTAATTAACGATCTAATACCAAACATATTTAGAATTTGGTCACCCGAAGCAGAATTGTTTATAACTACAATTCTCTAGCTTAGAGAAAGAGTAATTATTTATTAACAGGAAACTCTGTAATATCTGAAATTCTTAGATTTAGTTAGGAATGACTACTGTCGTTAAGGTAGAGAATGCAAAGGAAAATCTAAATACTTTGTATAACTGCCATCCTCTTGCTAATAAAACGCTTATTGCTTTCAGTAAATACTGCGCCTTCAGATGAATCTAAATTAAATTTAAATCGTAGACTTTATTAAAAGACCCTTCAATCTCATCTATTTGAAGATATATTACTCTTTAATCTCAAATCTTGTCTAAATAACAAGGGATGTGTCAAAATAGATTTATTATGTCGCGTTGACAAGACATTTTGGTCTTGGCCCTCAAATAAATAGACAAAATTACTAAAGGCTAACCCTGCTTTAATTTCCGCGACTAGGGTCATAAAGGTCAATTTTAAAGTTGGTTTAATTATTGGCAAAGCTTTGAATTCCTAGAGATCTCACTTAGAAGCAAAGAGAAACGTCACATCCCTCCTTTACTTAAACCTGGTATAGACTTTATTAAAGACCAATATTAAACCTTTTCAGGTTTAACTATTTAATTTTAAAAACAGTTGATAGCATTTTAAAATTTATATTTTTCTAAGAATCGAGTATTGGCGTCAACCTAAAAATCCGAAACCAAGACTTATCGTAATTATATTTTTTATGACTGTCATCAAAGTGTCAGTGTCATAAACCTGAGTGTCTTTATATATATATATATATATATAATATATATAATATATATATATATATATAATATATATTAATATATATATAATATATATATATATATATATATATAATATATATAATATATATAATACATATATATATGTATGTATGTATTATATGGACAGTAATTAAATAAATTATTGTCCATACTTCATTTAAAATTAACTCTAATTACTCTATTTATTATATAAATACATTAAATTAAACAGGATACTTGATAGAAATTCAAAAATATTAAGAGGGAAATTTATTAAATAGCTTAAACTAAAATTTATCTTCAATTTTATAACAAGTAGAACAGCAATTTCAAGAGCATAAACGGTAGACTTTATAGTTTATGTCTTATTTAACTTATATTACACATCAATACTTACCGGTGGTTCAAGAAATACACTTTAAAGATTCTATATCAGAAAATAATATTTTATTTATGACTCGGACAAGTCTAAAAAGAATGTCAGGATATAAGAAAATAATGGTTCAATAAAACGGACGTTTAAGTATAAATTTTCTGTAATAATGGGACCATCACGAGGCTGAGGACAAGCCTTAAATTATTTCTTGTACGTGATATTATAATACCCATTAGGTTTTTTATTAAATATTTTCTTACAAGGGGATTTACAAAAAAAAGACGCAAAAAGTATAAAATCAAAAATACATATCTGTTTATAATGTCTCGAAATAAGTAGTAAGGACCAAGCAGTATTTATTAGACGAGGTTTTTACTTTTATAGGACCTTATTTTCTCAATGACAATGGGAGGCGCATTGAACACAAAATAATTACTAGCGGGTTTTCTTTTAATTCAACTCTATCTCACCGGTGGATGTAATAACGTCACGCGGTGGATTTTTTAGATAAATTTAAAATGTGTTGCCTCTTAAACTTAATTTTCCGAGGCTCTTCTTCTAAAAACCATAAAAGAGTATTTATCTGTTCTCTACATCCTATGTAAATGTCCACAAATAGATTCCCTCAGAAAACAAATTTTACTATCATCGACCATGCATGAAATTTTACAAGACAATCCAAGCTCAGCTAATCCAAGAGTTATAGGTATTATTGTTAGCTACAAAATCTATTTACATAAATAATTTTTTGACATCTCTTAATAATTTTACTTACAGATAATATATCAATATATCTCATCTAACTAATATTTAACCATCTCTGAATAATAAATTTTACCTCTATTTTATCTTGCATTATATTTATATAAATTCTGTCTGCAATTAATCCTTTTATAAAAGTCATGGATTACTTTTTATAATGAAAGTAATCCTTATTATATTTTGTACCTTAGCATATTTACACTATTTCGAACTATTTCTAACTACTCACTGAACTTCTGTCATACATAGAAGGAAAATGACCCAGTAATCGACCTCTAAAAAAGTATTTAAAGCACACTTTTAAGTGTGTTTGATTAATTTTTTGTGATTTAGAAATTCCACTTATGTTCTCTCTGCGGTTACTTCAAAAAATACTTTTTAGGGCGGCTGTAAAAATATCGTAATGCAATATTTGAATTAAATTAAATTAATAGTAATAAAAAAATTCAGTAATGAACGATTTTATTGTTAAGGCCATAAAATAATTACTTAACGTCCGCAGCAGTAAAATTCAACTTTACAGTAAACAAACTTAACATTATCAAACTTAATATTTTATACGAGATTTTATTTTGACAATTTCACACGAGCGAACAAAATTTTAATAAATTTACACAAAATATAAAAAAATTGAATCGAAACCTTCGTAATAAATTAATAGAGAAGTTTCCAGAATTTCGCCTGTTATTATCTCTTGACTAAAACGAAAAACTATTGTTAAATTTTAATGAAACTTTAACATAGAAATTCAAGAAGTAAAACCTTTACACATTCTTACAGAGAAAAACAATAAAATAATTTAATAAAGCAAAATTTATAGTTTTATAAAATTTTATCTTTAGTATGTTATTTCATAACTAAGCCATTCATTATAAGACAAAAATTACTTTTACCCCACTTGTGTACCTATTCTCTCTTTCCACAAATTTAAGTGCTTTTTTGGACTATTTAAAATTCAATAAAATATTTTTCATTCAAAATATCTAAATATATATCTTTATAAAATCTTTATAAATATCTCAATATATTTTTATAAACAAATTTAATCATTTTATAAATCAAAATAACAAATGGGGTACGGGATACCTCAAAACTTTTCCTCACTACATCTGATTCATCTTTTCGCTCGTCCTCAGAATATCCAAATCACCAAATTTACACTGCAACACGTAATCGGACACGTTTTGATCGTCTTTAGACATTATTTAAATTCTTTCTGTTACCAATGGTTGCCCATCCAGACACTGACCATACTCGATGCTGCTTAACTTTCAGGATCCAACAAAGCCTGCAGATATACGCCGTATTAAAGCGAAACATAGTATACGCGTTTATTACACAACGGGATAAATTTTTACTAAATTTCAACTCAATTGAATTATTTTCTGATTTCTTAAAAAACCATATTATTTTATTAATATTTCTTGTTACATAGCATTTCCCCAAATATTAAGCGAATTTTTGTCACCTCGCTATTTTGGTTTCAAGTATTTATTGTTACATGGCATTTTGCCAGGCATTTAGCGAATTTTTATCGCCTCGCCTCACAGCAGGCCTGTGAGGCCAACACGGACAAACGATTTAGCTTGGTTTGCCGTCAACCTAAATATGTAGGTAGGGAGACCTGAAATACCCTTTTTTCCGTTACATTTTTTTCAATAAATTTTTTTTTTCATAACGTCTAAACTTGGGTTGATGCCGTCATAATTTATTTACAAATAATAGGCCTTGTAATCTCCTCAACATCTCGCGATATGCAAAGCTTCGTTTCGATTTGAGAAAGCCTTCGACAGGTATGGGTCGCCATACAAGAAAGTATAGCGTGTATGTATATATATAATATATATATATATATATATATATATATATATATATATATATATATATATATATATATATATATATATATATATATAATATATATATATATATATATATATATATATATATATATATATATATATATATATATATATATATATATATATATATATATATATAATATATATATATAGATATATTATTTTATTTTTTATTTAACTCCAATGAGAGTTGCCATGTCATCAACATGACCAGCAGTACCTTATGATTGGAATTTAAGGAGGAGGGAGCGTACCAGCCAGCATATATACATTATTAATTCGACCAATGTTACAATATTAATGCGATCACTAAAAGTGACAATAATTAGTTAGTATAATAAAAGATAAGGAGAAATTAGCAATTATAACTAGTGTGCAATTATAACGGGTGTTTTCCGATACTTTTCATAACAACTAAGACAAACAAAACAAAGTAAGACCTTAATATTCAATAATTATT
Source organism: Microvelia longipes (assembly GCA_018340805.1). NCBI lineage: Eukaryota > Metazoa > Arthropoda > Insecta > Hemiptera > Veliidae > Microvelia > Microvelia longipes. The sequence goes on from JACMZG010000022.1 coordinate 28,906,559, forward strand.
AATTATTTTCCTTTTACTCATGTTAAAGAGAAAATGCAATGGTTCAGACTCAAACAACCAGACTAATTTATACCAGATTAATATATTAGAATTATAAATTCTAACTAAGTAACATAATAGAGATGAATGTACTACAGACATGTGGCAAGTATAAAACTTTATCGTTTCTACAAAACACAATACAGGTTCATACATTTAATTTTTAGTTTTATAACTAGTTTATGGATGTAGGCTTATCTAATTAGGTAACACGAATTATACAATAAGTACATTATAAATAATGTATAAATTAATTCATTAATTCTATTAATCACTTAGTTAATAAAGGCAATATATTATTTAAAGGTGAAAATCAAATTTACTTCTACTGGAAGATTAAAATTTAATTCATAAAATGCTAATAGCGTGTTTCATAATAGTGTTTCAAACGCTTATGAGGATGTTTTCATGACGGAAGTGGAGTGAGAGAGTGGAGAGATATATTCATATTAGCAAGATAAAATATTGATTTTGAAATCAATACGATAAATACGGTAAATCTAGCTAGAATAAAACTTATTCTCGTGAAAATAACTCCTCTATAACTACAGATGTTTTAAATGAAGTCAAATACGGAGATGTACACTGCGGTGTCAAAAATCATAGTTTTCTGTAGGGTGTCTAAGCAAAAGTCGGAGCTTTGGTACAAGGAGTAAAGAAAGGTATAGTGTAGATGAATAAACAGAATTGATGATTGACGGAAATTTTTAAATAAAAGAAGTTGGTGGCTCTGATTTTTATACAGACTGGCAGCAAACGACATGGTTTAATAACAAACCAGTTTAGATTTAAGATTGATTTAGAAGCAGAATGGAATATTATTAATAATAGAAACCCGTCAAAGAATAAATTGTTGAAAATCGCATTTCAAAATAATCAATTAAAACTTTTGGGCCGAATAAAACCAAAAATATTGATTAGAGGAAAACAAGTTCATGTGAAATATGTCATAGTGAACGTTTAGTCAAAACCAATTTTGGGTTTAGAATAGTCAAGAATCAAGTAAAAACTTTTAATTGATAAAGATAATTGTCACGGTAAAACAAAAAAAAGTATTAATGAGTACATTTAATCCAGTTTTTAAAGGTACTGGAAACTTTACAAGAGAACCTTATCAGTAAAACTAAAAAAATGCGAACCTTAAATGAAAAGAAGGTTTTATTCCTTGTTAGATTACTGAACAAAAAATTTCGATGTCATTATTGCCAAAAGTAAAGAATCTCTAGACAGACTAGTTAGAGAAAATATAATCAAATGAACCAACAGATGACGGACGCCAAAGGTCAACAATAAACATGGGTCTTAACAAGATGGCCCGGGGGAGATTCCGCAAGCCTACAGGTCTGAAAAGCGTGTATAACATAAAAGCGTGTATAACATAAAAATATGTTTTTTAGGCGTAATCAACTTTTACACGTCTTAACAAACGTTTCAAAGTAAAATCATTGATTATTCAAGACCAAATTAGTCTAGTCTAAAGGAAGAACAATAACTTCAACATTATATTCAGGCAAAAATAATAAATTTAAATGAGAAGTAAATACACAGAAAAAAATAAAAATTGTAATTATTAAGTAAAAGATTCTAAATTACACTTCATAAAAAATAAAGGAACCAAGGCTACAAAGTTTCTTAATTTAAGAAAAGTGTCAGTTTAAACCTTAACAAAAATGACATGTAAGGAACTCCGGAGGTGTGCGTTTAACGACATCTAATTCAAAAGGTAATTAGCAAATGAAGACGAGAAGGGAGAAGTTAATAACCTAGGTCGGAGGTATTTATATAAGCCAAGTTAAAATCTCGGCTCGTTACCCCCACCCTTAAAGCATTCATCATAAAACGTTTTAATAAACTTTCGTCTAAAAAGCTCGAAATTGTTAGAAAATTACCTGGATATGATCTTTGTCAGAATTATGAAGGATGTCAAACTCTTGAGATTTTAGTGAAAAATTTAAACTGCGTAAATTATCGTATGTAAATTTATCGTTATTAATCTCAAGACATGCTGATAGAAAATAAGTTAATAAAATAACCTCAATTACACAAGACACAAGTTTACATAGATACGCGCAAATTTTGTGGAAGAAGTAATTCGAGCGAAGTTAATGAATTACAAATAAAATAATAAATAATCTCTTAACAATTTAAATGAAAATGCATAGCCACAGGCGAAACCGAAGATAACAGGTGACAATAATAAAGAGAGCTTCCTCTGGCCCCTTGATTAGAACGGAGCTCATTCATACACACGGACTTCAGGGGGTTCTTTTAAACATTTTCTCTACTAAAGATTTACTGCTCTGCTAATGAGGCCAAATTTTAAAAATAATTTTGTAATTTAACTCTAAACGCATCATGTTTTTACATTGCAGAGCTTAAATGTGTTATAACATATTAAAACAATTAAGTACATGTGAAATATTGTGATGCAATAAAAACAGACGGAAAACAGTTAAGACAAGAGAAATGAAATATAAGGTAGGGGATATAAGGGTATCTATAAGTAACATATTACATTGAACATCTTTAATTAGTAGGAACTCAATAAGGATAAATTGGGTCTGAACATGAGTATTCCCGTAAGAGTGAAATCACTGGATTGTTTTACTTACCAGCCTTCCTCAAACCAATGAAAATATATTAACTCTAATATTTGTAACAATTATTGTTGTTGCATTACTCAATAAAAATGGCAAAAAAGATAATAATAGAGCAGTATGGCTGGAATGAAGGAGCAAAGTTTTAATTTTTTTGTTAAATAGTTATTCTATTGTGTTTAAGTCTAGTGAGCAGTATACATATATTTTTAGTGTATATATTACTTTTATGGTTAAAAATAATTTAGAATTTAAAGTTGTCTATAAGATAGATCAGCACGCTGTGTATTATAAAGCAGTCCTTATTATAAGGACAGCCTCACTGTATTTATATTTATTTTTGTAAATAAAGTGTTTCTCTCTCCCTCTCTATAAAAAATTTAAAAACAAATATTTTCATACCAATACGAGTATATGTAACTGACTAATTTATACGTTAATACATAACTATTAGTTACAATCACTTAGTATTAAAAATTACAAGACAGGGCTTAAACACCGTCGATGTGAATAGCCCAAAACCCCCTCTTGAACCTATTTATAAGTATGAGAAAAAATGGATTAAAACAGCAATTCCAAAAAAATGATATACATTTTTAAGTTTAAATTAATTATGCGTGGTATGATATTTTACATAGTTTACTAATAATTTTAAAACTCATTTAAAAAATAGCATTGATCTAAAACTTTATCTATAACCAGAGAAACAGAAGTTGTTTGTTTTAAATGTGTTTAATTTGCTTATCCTCAAACATTTGAGGTGGAACTTCAAGTAATAATTCATCCAACGTTTGCTCATTTTCTAGCCGTTTAATCAATCTGACAACTTCCTGGTCTTTCATATCTAATCCATTTCTATCAGCTCGCATGGATGATAATATCCTACTGTATTCACTCGCATCACTAACAGGCAAGGCATCAGGTCCTTTGATTTGTGCCATTTTCTGCAAGTCACTGACAGTTTCACCCATTAAACCTTGAAATACATTGAATTTCTTCATCAGGTCTTTATCTGTAATGGTTTTTCCTTTAGATGATTTAACCATAGAGTCAACTAAATCGGATATTTTATTCTGAAAATGTTTGATACCTTCAATGTCTTCAGATTTACTCGTTTTACCTATTCAAGGAGAAATATTACATAGGTGATAAAAATTTTTAAAACAATTTAAAGAATGAAAATATAAAGGTTAATATCAATTGAGGAAAGGTCAACAATTTTTGGGTTTTTTTTGCTTTTAAGTGAACTAAATCACTGAGGGCAAGGTTCTTAGTGCAAACTGTACATATCGGAGGCGATCAATATTAAAAACGTTTCTGATAATCTTCCTTTATCATAAAACAATAAGGGCCAATATAAAACTGAAGGACTTCATATTTGATTCTAGAGGACAATTTGATCTTATCTTATTACAACGTATAAAGTGAAAAGCTTACCATTCAAATTGGTTAAAGATTTCTTGGTAGCATTCAATAACATCTCATTTTCATACAACCTCTCTTTAATATTATCGATTTGATCTTTCATATACCGCATTGAATTATCATGAGCAACCTGGACTTCGTATTCAGTCAGGACTGAACTCATTAAATCCTCGTATTGGTCGTAAATAGAAGGTTCTTTACCATATACATAAGATCTTTCGTTCTTTTCACTCATTATTGTGGTTTTAATAAGTAAATAACAAAAAATAAATGACATATATCATATGACAATTAAAGAAAAAGTTTAAAATTTTAAAATTAAAATAATCATAGGACACCCACGTCTAATAAAAATACGGATATGCCCGTATTTTTTTATGTTACAACTTTAGTTAATGACGTAATAAATGTTATTTAAATAAATAAATGGTTTATTTTACAAACAATAAGTTCCGTAACATCCCGAAATCTCGCCATATGCCAAGTTTCATTTCGATTCGAGAAAGAGTTGGAACAATTATCTTATGCCCACCCTATAGTGGGTTTGAAACCCCCTCTCAGTAGGCATGGGTCATGACGTCATAATTAAGTTCTTTGCCAATGCATCACTTAACTTTTGGAAATTATATGATCTTTATTTAAATAAAGATCTCACTGTCTTATTTAAATAAGACAGCAACACCTGAAAGCTAGCAATCACATCCTTATTTTAGGACGATCTAAGCGAATCCGAAGTAGTGAGGATGAGCATAGCAAATACAATTTGGTGAAGAAAAGTTCAAAGGTACCCTGAACTTGCCTGTACACTTTTTACTTTTCCAAAAAATGTTTTTATTAGGTTTGCAAAAATATCCGAAACCGGTGTGAAACCGGAATTATCCGTTTCAGGCGTTCTTAACGCCTCCTGATGAGTGGTTTTCGCAAAGTTGTCTGTCTATATGTGTGTGTGTTATCATTGTAGCGCCCAGTGTATTTATGCTTGAAAGTTGAACTTCTGTACAAAAAGCAGGCCACCGCTGTAGTTGTACAATTCGGAAAATATTTTTTAAGACGTCATTAACCCGCAATAATGACAGCAAAAAATCATAAAATGAGGAGAAATGATGCAATCGGATTGAGATTTGGCACGTATGTGACTGTGTCAAAGACTAACATATGTGCCAAGTATCATCTCATTTTTAGCATTAGCGAGTCCGAAGCATAGCGAATCCGATGTAATGAGCAATGTTTCAAGTTACCCCGTACCCGACTTTTTCTTTGTTAATTAAGAAAATCTATTTTGATTAGTTGATAATTTAGATCATAACGAATTAATAAATGTAGAAAATCACGCTATTTTAGAAACACAAATAAAAATGGACTAGAAATACAATACAAAACAAGAAATAAAGTGTCTAAAATATCATACGTTCTTTACAGAAAAAAACATCTATTCTTATATCTGTAGGATTTCTCTAGTTGAATATCAATTCTTAAACTTTCTACGATGCTTCAACATTGTTTTCTAAAAAAGACGACACGAATTATAAGGGAATGGAAAGGGTAAGAAATAAAATGAACCTTTATTATCCTTGGATAAAGTGAAGATAAGAATATAAATGGGCTGCTTTTAGGAAAATAGAACAAGTGTTCTACCACAAGTTCGGCAGTGATATTTATTTAAAGAACTATAACTGTTTCTTAAGATAATGCAAGCAAGACAACAAATTTTGTGCAGTTTATCAAAGTTAAGAGTATCAGTCAGTTCGCAATAAAGTTGAATTTATACCAGAAAAGGCGGAAAAGATTTACCACTAATCTCTCGGGAATATTTTTTAAATAGTATGTACATAGAGAACATATGACGTTTAAAGTTATCTGAAATGTATCTCAGTATAATAAATTAACAATCAGTAGAAACAGGTTGTGTTACAATTTTGTGATGGAAAGTTATTGGCAAGAGAACAAATAGCTATGATAAAATATTAAATTTAAGATCGGTGAATATTTACTCACGAAGTTCTTCTATTGGACCTGACTCTACTGTGGTGCAAAGTAGGTGAGGATGAATAGGTGAACAAATAAAGGCAACAAATAATACAAAAGCGCTTAGCGATCACAATGTTTATAAATTTATTACATTTAATGGCCCGTATTTATACATTTAATTTTTCAATGAACACTAACATTGCTAAATTAAATTCAATGATGATGTTTTAAACAACATCACATAAATCGCATTTATGTCATTTGACATCAATCTATTTCAAGCAGTAACTCAATTTTTGATATATTGTGGGTTGATCCGTTTTTGCATAACCTCGTCCAATTAAGATTAGATTAGTCGAATATAAATGTATTATGCTTTTTATTCCTTTTAATAAAATATATTATCATATTAATTGGCATATGTTCTCACTTATTCGCATTACTTGCGCAGCATTCATATAAGTTATTTTGAATATTATATTTTAACATAGGTCTGAGCATCCACAATCATCATATTTAATATTATTTGTATGATATTTTAAAAATTTCGTTTGATATTTAAATTCGTAATTTGCAAAAAAAACAAATTTTTAACAAATGCACTACTCATAATATAAGCCCTAATGTAATTCCCTATTTAATTTTTATTACAGATATTTTGCCCATTTGGACCTCTATGCATTTCTAAATGACACCATCTTCCCTTCTTTTCAGCAGTTCAGGAATTTTGCGATCTATCATCAGCATTTTGATATTACAACTCTTAGTCCAATCTATCGATTTTTATAATTTCTTTTCCCTTTAGTCCCGCCTCCCTTAATGGAAACCTATATAATTTAAGACATTGTGTTCTTGCTCTGTTAGCCCCCCCCTTCCAAATATAATTCTTTTTAAATCTAAACGACAAAAATATGAACAATCACCTCTCTCTGATATCTCTGCTAGTATATTTACAAATATGTAAATAATATGTCCTAATATAAAAATTATATCTCTTATTTTAACTATGACACAAATTCTTTTAGTACGAAACTAATTTTAAAAATCATTCCTAACAAAAAATAGATTATTTCATACAATATTTTTTGTGCCAAACCCCTTACTTTCCTCCAGTGATAAAAACTTTATCTTAAAGAAGAAACTCTCCATTTAACGAACTAAGTTATAAAAACTACAAAAAAAACTTTTAACGTAGATTTTTTTCGAAGGTTTCGTCCAAAATCACTCTCTCTTTAACACTTGTGATAACAACTTCACCAAATCTCTCTTTTTTTTCTTCTTCCAAAAAAACACTTAATGTTTATAATATAAAACTTTTGTAGTTAAGTTTCTTCGATGAGCATAAAGAAGTACTTTTACTTAAAATCATACAGTATAAAACTGATCGAAATCCATTTTTTACTTTTTTTAACCCACAGCGTGTCTTGCTTTCTCATTGCCTTTATTAAAAAAAAGTTTGTTGCATCCAATCATAACTATTAAAGAATATAAGTTGATCAAGTCTTTTAAAAGTATACAATCATTAGGGGGTTTCTCATCATACTAGTCTCTAAGAGTAATTTTAAGCGAAACATCTTAACTTTAATAAAGTTAACTATACTTCTCGCACTTTTCTTCCTTTTACCTACTTCAAAAGATAAAAAAATAAGTCATCTTTAACCAGGATTTTCATATACATCATATAGCTTATGCTTTATTATTTTCATATACTTGTTAAATTATTAAATAATAGAATACATTTAACAATAATTTATTAAAAAGGTTATAAAAGTGTTGCCCCGCCTGCTGATGATGGCGTTATGCCGAAACCGGTCCAGGGATATTTATATCCAACAGCAAGTATCGACGGTAGCTGATTCTTCGAATAATTTATTGTACAATATTATCGCTATATTTTTTACAGTTGAAATCATTAAAATAGTTATTATTTATAATGATGTAGACTACTTTTTCATGATTTCGTTAAAATTGAATTCAAGTTTAACGTGGCATATAAATAAATAAATAAAATAAATAAATAAATAACCATTTATTGCACATTACACATTATGAATACAATTTTACAAAACATTTAAACAATTTACACTTATTTTATTTGACATGCGCAAATCGGCATTGAGCCGTGGTGCCTAACGTGGCATATAGAAAAAAGTAAAAATGTCAACTTTTCAAAAAAATAAATAAATTCAACAAAAATAACCTAATAAAAATCTTTAAATAAGTTAATTATAAATATAGAAACATATCAGAGGTTTTCAGGAAATGATAAAACGGCTAATAAATGAAATACTGAGTAAGACAACCAAGGGGCTTGCTTCTCTCACTGTAGTCTCCGAACAGAAGTTCAATCAAACCAATCTAGAGTTATTCCATAAAAATCGGGTCAGGGGTTCCTCAGTGGTTTTCCTCACAACTCACTTCAGTTATCCACGCAGAATTTAATTTCAATCAAAGCTTAAATCAGCCTCGCTACTAAGCTCGTTACGCTCGGCCTTAAAACTAGTAACGCATTGCATCAAGAACTCACATCAGAAAAATACATCAAATAAAAATAATTAATATTCTCCCTTCGCTTGCTAGATAGAGTAAATAGGGAAATATTCGTGCTCTAAAATTATAAAGTACCTCAGAACATTTCCTCATTACATCGGATTCGCTACGCTCTTCCTCCCTGCTTCGAGATCGCTTTGCTTATTCTCAGTTATACAGTTCGCCATATTTATACTGCAACATGCCTTTGGATTCACTTCGCTCGTCATCAAATAGTAAATGCATCCGTATCATTCTCAGCAGTCACCCATAAAGCATTGACCACGCTCAATTCTCATTAATTTGTATGATCCAACAAAAATCATAGATATACTTGTCGTATCGAAACGAAATTTTGTGTACTTATTTGTTAGGTAATGGTATACACTTGTACCGATTTTTAATCGGACCATTTCCCAATTTTTTAAAATTGTGTTTTCACGATGAAAATTCTCTAAAAATGCCAACGTCATGTTGGGGAACTCAAAGTTCACCCAAACCATATTCCCATATAGTAATCAAAATGGCTTAGTAATCATAATAAATTTATTGTGCAAAGGTTTAATTATGCTTAAACACCGCAACACTCAGATTGGATATACGCTTAGTTCCTTTCTTAGACTTATCCACGAGTGATAGTCTCATAACGACATGATTCAGTGACGCCTTGCCGCTCTTATGTTATGCTAAGCCGTCACACTTAAGTGTATAGCGTTTTAAGACATCTGAATAGAAAAAATGTGCAAATTTATTGCAAAGCAATGAATTTGATTTTAGGAACGGATCACCGATCCGTTCCTGAATTAATTATATTATATAATTAATTATTGCTTTTCAATAAATTTGATTTGAGGAACGGATCAGTGATCAGCGGCTGATTTTGATATGATAAATAAAAATGGATTAGGTGTATATAAACTTTACAAAACTCTGGAGAAGGTAATAGTTATGATAAAATTATTTCTATACATCACTGTAATTATGTGATGAACGTAAATTGAGCTACAAAACCAATCTTAAACTGAATCTTATAAGATCGTTTTTAACAAGTATGCCAATAGCTAATCTAACGGTAGTAGGAGCCGAGCCAAACAAATTTCATGTAAATGTGGCACGTAATACAGACAGTAAGTTTCCTTAAATCTTTACTAAATATTTCATCCTAATTTGTCACAAAAATTTATAAAACTTAAAGAATATCAATAAATGTCTTATGAATTTTTATGCCTTTGCTATAGAAGAAAAAACAAATATTTTTGAATAAAAATTGTCAAACAGAGTATAAGGCAATGATAAGACATAAGTAACGCAAAATTGTTAGCTTATGATCTGATACAGGGACCTGATAAGATGCATTTTAAACGGGCTGGTAATTTAATACCAATAGGTATTTTCCAACATGGAAGATTACGATAATAAGCATTTTTGACCCTTTGTCTAAAACTATGTTACCACATAAACTCCATCGACTACAGCTTTACTAATTTTTACTTTTCGTCATTTATGCCGTAGGTATAAGTAGTATTGCCGTATTGGAAAAATAATATTTGCAAAAAAATCCGAAACCGGGGTGTCACCAGAATTCCGTTTCAGGTGTTTTTAAAGCCTCTTAAATGGTTTTCACAAAGGTGTCTGTCTGTTGTATGTGTGGGTGTCTGTAATCATCGTAGCTCCCAATGAATTTATGCTAGAGAGTTAAAACTTTGAAACAAATCTGTGTATAGGTGGAGTGTTCTATCCAGGAAATAATTCTTTATGACGTCATTAACCTGCAATAATGACTAAAATTTCAAAAAATGTTAAAACGCGAAAATATGTTGAGTCGGATTGAGATTTAACACAGCCAAGTATAAGATTAACATATGTGCCAAATTTCATCTCGCTATCAGCATTAGTACAATTTTTTTAAATGATTTTTGTAGGTTTTTTAATAAATTGTAAAAAATCAAAACATAATCCGACTAAGTTAAAATTTAGTTCAAGTGTATACCTTAACGTAATAAATAACTACACCAAGTTTCGACAAGTATATCCATGATTTTTGTTCTATCATAAAAGTTAACAAGCATCGAGCGAGGTCAGCGCCTGGATGGGTGACCGCTGAAAACTAAAAGGATGTATTTACTATCTGATAACGAGCGTAGCATCACTTAAAAATGAATAGGGTTTGCAGTATAAATGTAACGACTTGTATGTTCGGAGGACAAGCGAAGAGAATCTGAAGTAAGGGAGGATAAAAGTGAGCGTGGCAAATCCGATGTGAAGATAACCCAATTTGTTTAATAATTCTAATATTAATAAAAATTTACAGCTGGGCAACGAGCAATCTGGATAAATTACAGGGACAAAGTTTAGGGATTAGAAAACTAAGATGAAAAGAACAGAGAAAAGTTAATCACAATCCTAGAAGAAAATCAAATCGATAAGGATTCATTGATTCCAGTAATAAATAGCAATTGCAACTGATTGTCCATCTAAACCTGTATAACAATATAATAAATTAAATATCAATCGTTATGTGACTATTAATATGACTTTAGCTTATTAAATTCGCCCGGCTTGCAGATCTCCGCGCAAGAAATTTTCCAGGCAGCACAATTTTTTTTTAAGTTTTAATGTATTTTATTAGAATATACAATATTTTTATGCTTTTACAAAAATTAATAAATACAAAAATTAACAAACAAATAATTAAAATATAGGTTAAAAAATACTGCCCTCCATCTTTAGGTAAAAGTCCTAAGCTGATGGAGGGGAAAATAGACCTTTAGGCTGATTTTAAAGGCAAATTTTAAATTTCTAGCATAAACACAGTGGAAGTTTTGCGTGACTCAGACACACAAACTTGGACATATTGATGCCTGGGGTTGGTTCTTCTCCCATCTATTTAACTTTGAAAAAGAACCGGGCGCCTATATTTAACTTTACTACAGTTATTGTATGTTGTTGGTGAAGACAGAGAAGGAGCTCTATTCTTCTGGACAAGAATAGAGAGGCCTAAGCTCTATTCTTGTCCAGAAGTCCTGGAGGACTTAAATGTAGTTGTCAACCCCTAATACCTACTGAGCTGGGCTATATTATATGTTATAAGACAGTATGATGAAAATCACTCAAAACACTTAAAAATGACTGAAAAAGATAATTATTATGAAACCTTGGTTGCGGATTTGTAGGGTGAACACAACACATTTCCTGTATACCTACGGTGGCAGGTAAATAAAAGTAAAAAGATTACTTTAAATTATATTTTTTTGCCAATATTCTAAACAGGTGCCAAAAACATCTTGGCAAAACAAAAAATACGTAAAACTTAAAAGTTTGTACTTAATAATTATCAAAATAGCACAGGTAATGATAATAAAATAATCAATTAATTAATAATTACTAATGCCTAAAGTGTCCTATATAAAAACTATGTGCAAAGGACGACAAGAAGCTTCCGCGCTATTTTAAATGTTTATCGTCGGAAAAGTTTACATTTAAAATATATAATTATTAAATCATAAACTTTTTTTAACATATTTTATTGATTAATACAACAACAATTATGATTGTTACTAGTATTAGAGTTAAATGGTAAATAAATAAATTATAAACTAGCCGGTAAATTATGGATCATTCGAACACTGATTATATAGAAAAACTTGATTTAGAGTTAACAGCAAAGAATAATATATTTAGAAATAATCGAAATAATATTAAATTTGGGTGAAAAATTCCTGTCATCTACAAGTACAAATACATACTATTAACTGTTAATAAGTTATAAACAAAAATTTAAATATGCTGTCTCATGAACTGTAAAATCATTGCTCAGTACAACTTGTACAAACTCAGCTCAGAGGATTGTTAAAAACAACCTCATAAGTGTTATTATTTAATGAAAATTCCTTATAAGTTTAATAGATAGATCAGTTTTTAAACAGATACAACGATTTTTCCAAGAAAATGTGAGCTTATGGTCATGGAGAAATGTTAGGGGTTAAGGTGGATTTTTTCAAAAGGGGGAAAGGGACTCACAGATCAAGAATATTTATATATATACGTACGACATTTTGGTTTCTATGACACACGATATATTTCAAACGCTTAGTTCTAAATGAAAATTGGTACAAAAAATTAACCTTGTTAATGTCCCGAACCATACAGTTTATGAAATAAACTATATGGGTTTGACGTTTGGTGGGTAATCATTGTGACCCACAAACATTTAAGAAATCCCAAATCTTCAAAAAAATGTTTAGATCGGGCTGAAATCTTTTACACATGTATCACACTATGCGTGTTTAACAAGTTACATTTCATTATTATCATTAGTTCCAGTTTTATTGATTGAGAATACCACATAATGTAAACAAATCAAATACATTTATAAGTATGCTTATATCGTGCCAGTATGCACGATATTATATAACAAAGCATTATGACAAACTTATATAGAACAAAAACCATGTGACCGTGTAGCGGCCCCCAGTGCCGACGTTGCATAGCAGCCGGGCGTATGGTATATATATATATATATATATATATATATATATATATATATATATATATATATATTATATATATATATATATATATAAATACAAGGGTATTAAAACGTTGGTAGAAACATCGAAGATAGAATATTTTTATAAAGCGACGTTGAACAGCATCAATAAGATGAGATCTAGTGACACCAAGATTGTTCCACACAGGCACAGCATACTCAAAAAAATGATGAACTAAAGTTGTATAAAGAGATAAAAAACAATCAAATGACTAACCACGAGAAATATAACTAATAAAGCCTAAAGAACAGCGATAACGACAAATAATTATTTCAAAATGATTTTCAAAACTAAGCTTACTACCTAAAATAACACCGAGATAAAAAAAACACAACCGATTATTACACAGAGAATATAGGAACTGGTAAGGATTAGAGCTACGGGTAAAGGAAATAATATTAAAATTATCATAGTTTGAGATAGGATCATCATTTTGAGCCAAACGACTCACAGCGTTTGTATCATTCTGAAGTTCAGTGCATGATTCAATGTCAGTAATCTTTCTCCATATATATATATATATAATATATATATATATATTATATATATATATATATATATATATATATATATAATATATAATATATAATATATATATATATTACATACATACACGCATGCACATATATACACATACATGACAAAACACACCCGCTAGAATTACACTCAATTACGAATTACGTATTAGAGATCGTTAACACTCGATGTATTCGATCACGAAAATTCCAAAGATTATATTTGCGCGTAAAGCAAAATAACGATAACGTTAAAATGATTAATTAGTTTTTGTGAGATTAAACATAATTGCAATAAGATACAAGTAGAGCTTTCCGCTTGACATTCTTTTTAATTCGACTTAATTACACATGTGTTAACAATTGTAATCATAGTCCAATAATATTTACATTTAATTAAGTGGTAATTGCATTTTATCGAAAATATAAAGCGATGGTATCGCTAGTCTCAAAATATATAGTCGTTAGTGTTTAAAAGGTTACAATATTAAAAGGTTTAAATAGTAGCATTGAACAAGAAAAATGGTAAGAGATTTGAGAATTAATAATTTATGTGTGAGAAAAGATAAATATCTCTAAAGATCTCTTTCCCAATCCTTTGAAAGAGATAGAATATCTAGTACTACAATATCTTTTTTTTTGTATATTTTACAAATTAATTAAACTATTTTTAATAGAACTTGTATTTTAGGAATCAGTACGAACACTTGTATCTAAGGATCACATCTATAATGATATAATAATAGTCTAAAATGTACCACTATTTTATATTTTTTTACTAATATCTACGTCAAATGTTGAAAAGTTGACAACAATTTTAACAAAGGTATTGCCAAATACTATTTGATCTACTATTACTGTCGTAGCTGTCACACAACGTAAGGGGTGACATTTGCTGAATTCTAGTCCGTACTAGTGTTGATGTGATCCAAAACAAGTCTATATACAGTCACAAAATAAAAATACAAAAACTTCGCCAAAGCGTTCTTACTAAAATAGTAAGAAATATTATGAGAACACTAATGATAATAGTTTTAATTTTACTTTCCTAAATTTGCGTACATTTATTTCAGGGTAAATTACTACTATTTCTTATTATTATATCATTGGCATCATCCGCTTACAGCGCAGAGTGTCCGAAATTGACACCAAAGCCAGATTTTATAACTGAAGATGTGAGTATGCTAAAATACATTAGTTATATAATGTTATTTACTATACATAATTTATAACAATAGAACATCCATAATCATGATTAGCTTATGAAAAATTCACATTTTTAACCCTGGCTAAAAAAAGTTTAAAACCAATTTTTAAGTCCTTTAATTCAAACCCGCCTTTCACGACTTCCGTTTATACTAATAAATGCTTTAACGAAATCAATAATCCGACGTAGGAACTTAATGGATCATCTATAAACCATATTTTTACTTCATGCAAACTAAAATTTTACCCGGTAAAATACATACATTCCAAAAATAATTAAACTGAAATTAAAAAAGATCACAGTTTTAATCTTCAGTAGAAGTAGAAAGAGTGAGGAGGTCAAACCTGGAAAGTAAACCACACTTCGGGATCTATTCCTCTAATGTGCAGTAGTGAATGAAAGGCAAAATGGCTCCAACAATTATAATTTTAAGGGTGCACGGTACAGAATTTGTATAGAAACACTTTCAATTTTCCCAACTGAGACTGTGTTTTTTAAGTGTTTTATATACAAAAAATAGTTATAGTGATGTCGACTTTTTACCAAAAAGATACATATTTACCTCACAAAGGTCAAGAAAACCCATTTCTTAGATTGATTAGGATCAGATTAAATTTAATATTCAGTTGTTAGACAAATCAAATTTAATATGCAGTTGTTAAATTAATCAAACATATATAGACTGTGAAATGAAATAAAGAACCATATTCAAGCCTCTGAACATTAAATTGAAACGCGGAAAATGATAGGGGCATCTGTACTTATTTGATTAGCACCAAACCGAAATTCTACGTTTGCTACAAATTGGAGCGACACATTTAAGGACAAAAGGTTTGCTGCGCACCCCACAGTTACAATAAAAAAAGCTGCAAATAAGAACGTAAATGAATTGTATGATATTAATATGAAGATCATCATATACAATAAATGCTACTTAAAATTGTTTCTATTGGTCTCTTTTTAGAAATTAGGAGCTCCGTATGTAATTGCATTGAACTTAGCATTTCCTCTTCAAATGCTTCAAGTCAACTGCGGTGCAGTTGAAAGTACATACTTAGGAGAAGACATTTGGCATTTAGTCGCAAAATGGCAAAACATGTGAGTACACATTATCATTAACATACTAATCGTCATGTATGAAATTTTTCCGATTTCATAATATTTAATAAAAAACCAAATGCTCTCACTGATAATACATGATTTTATGTGTCCCTATAATTAAGTGAGCCATTCTTCAGTTCGAATTCTCAAATAAATCAGAGACTACAGATAGTACCACACTAACATGTATAAATACAGACATATAAAATCGAACTTCACTAAAGAGGTAAATAAAATGATTACCTCAAGTAAAATCTGTGTTGTTGGTTCAGTGTGTTGTGTTGTTAAGACAGCGCTTAAACACATTAAAACTCTGTGATATAAATCCACAGAAATGAGATAGCCCAAGCTTCTCATTAAAGGACCGTCTAGGAAACTTTCCAAGTCAGTTTAGCCCAAAACAAGTGTACGGTCACACAATAATGGTAATCTTACTGGTCGATGTCGGCTTAATCTATACTCAACCGAACTTGTAAGTAGTCCCCACGTGTAGGCTATGTAAGAAAAAACACATATCCTGAAGTGATTGTCCTGCTTTGACAAAACTTAGGTGGCAGACCTTTGGTCTTGCCAGCGACCCGTCTGAGAAACTCGTAAATATACCTGACTGTGAGTCATTTGACTAGTTCAGAGGGTAGAATCAAGGAGTATATTAATAGTAATACAATAATTATACTATATCCCTTGGCGAAAGGATCTCAGAATTCTTTTAATCCTGAGTTTCCACTAAGGAACCAACTAAGTGGTCTAATGCTTTTTTTTCAACCTCGGTATATCGACAAAATTTTGAAGATAAATTTAAAACAATATAATTAAGCTTCTCTTCGAAAAAAAAAACAAGAAATTAAAGTGCCAAATGAGAATTTGAATAACTCTACAAGGTAGTAAAATATTGGGATGGGGAACCACATATTCTCTAACAAGCAAACAGAGGTACAATTTAAAGAACCTTTTTATACGCTTCTTTAATTAGGTAGAATACTTTATACCTCAGACCACGAATTTGATCCAAGGTTTTTCCTTGTGTAGCTTAACCTTACATAAATTCAACATAAATCTCTCCTAAGCTTCTCTGGTATCTCAGCTATCCTTCACATCATGACCACAAATAAAATCCAACTTCAAAATATCCTTAGAGCTCTAAATTTTTGCTACTCTTTTGACTTTTCTGATTTTAAAATGGGGCAAAAATGACTTAATTTTTAAGATCTCAATAGAAAAGCAATATTACAATAAAGAGTTGCTGAAATTGTTGAGTCTTGAACAGATAATAAGAAAGATAACAGCAATACAAGCATTGAATATCTAATTAACCAAGATTTAACAATTTACAAATTTGATTACAGAAACGGATCTGTGTCAGCGGCTGATTTTGATGTGATTAATACAAATGGATCAGGTGTATTTGAACTGTACAACAACACAGGAGGAGGTAATGTTATTAGTTAATAATAAAATTCATAATAAACACATAAAAGATGGTCCTAAACTAAAATCTTATCAAATTGTTTTAACAGGTATGCCAATAGCACATCTAACTATAGTAGGAGCCGAGCCAAACGAATTTCATGTGAATGTAGCATGTAATACTCAAAGTAAGTTTTTGAATTGTTTACTACTAATTACACATTAATTTGTTGAAAAAATCAATTATATAAAAACCCCAATACTTGTAACAATTAGGTATAGCTGATAATAATTAATGCATTATCCAATGAAAATTGCCAAAAATAAAGGATTTAGATGCTAAGCCGAATGTAAGGGGTCCCAAAGTAGTATAATGAACCCACTTAGGCCACCGCGTCAAGTAGCTGATAAAATGCCATAAATTAAAAGAGTATACAACAAAAAGGCACACGCACTAACCTTTTAGCAGATCCCCTGATTCATCGTGCAGACCATGATAATATATATATATATATATATATATATATATATATATATATATATATATATATATATATATGTGTGTGTGTGTGTGTGTGTGTGTGTGTGTGTGTGTGTGTGTAAATAAAAATATATATATATATATATTATATATATATATATATATATATATATATATATATATATATATGATACTAAATAATTATTAGTCGTTTGTACAGCTTTTTAAAATTCTTATCACAACTTAAAAGCAACAACGACTACTTTTAAATTTATAACTTAATTTTTTTTAATAAACTAATATTTTATTATATAGCTGGACAGCGAGCAATCTGGATAAATTACAAGGACAGGGTACAAGGTTTACAAAAAATTGATGAAAAGAACAGAGAGAAGTTATACACGATCCTTAAAGAAAACAAAATCAACAGGCATTCATTAATACCGGTCATGAACCGTAATTGTAATTGATTTAGGTTTATTGTGAACTTTACCAAAAAAAATAATTTTAATAAAAATATATTTGTAACATGATAACTTTAAAGGCAAATAATATATTGTGTCAACTACTCAAAAATTCGGACAATATATACACTGTAAGTGTGAAAGTAAACCTAACTATTGAACAAGTACAAATCTTATAAAATATACATTATTCTATTTATTGTTTAATTTTTGTTTTAATGAAAACTGAAAAGAAAAAAATTCTCTATTTGGCCTTTTTAAATGATTTTGATGTTTTGAATAAAATGTTTGATTACTCCTTGTAGAAAACAAAACGTAATTTGATAAAAAAATATCTACTGTAATTATAAGACTCACTTAAAAATTCGAGCACGGACTACCTCGGGAGTTTTCGTCATCACAATGGATTCGCTGTGCTTTTCCTGTATACTTCTGACTCGCTGCGTTCATCCTCTGAATATAAAAACCTCTAAATAATATTGGAATAAGTCTTTAGACTAGCTTCGCTTGTACTCAGCTAGTGAAACACTCGTTTCATTTCCAGCGGTCACCCATACAGGCACTGACCTCGTTCTGCTTATCTTTTATTATCCAACACAGCTGAAGGCATACTTCCCATATTGAAACAAAACTTTTAAAAATACCGAGACTGTATTGATAACAATAATTATCAACTACAAAAAGGGATATATACATTTGATATATACAAACTTCTTATTTTTAGATTTTCTTCAAAAAAATTCTAATGATGAGATGAAACTTAACACATATATTGGTCATACATATGACTATAATACATATAATCTCAAATTGATATAAAAAAAATCCGTGCTATGAATTTTCAAAAGTTTTACTGAGTCATTATTGCCGTAAAGATTTCGGTCTTCCGGTGGTGACCGCGTCAATTTAGATGAAGAATCCGACGTTTCACTTCCACTGTGGGAGGCATCTTCAGGGGTTAGGACATCATGGTTAAAAACACAATGCTCAACAAAGCTTAATTCAGTTCAGCATTGTTTCTCAACAAAGATAAATTCAGCTTTGCAGAGCATTGTGTTTCTATCCATGATGTCCTAGATCCTTGAAGATGCGTCCCACAGTGGAAGCGAAACGTCGGATTCTTCATCTACATTGACGGGGTCACCACCGGAAGACCTAAATCTTCACGACAATAACCGCGGAAGCCTACGTAGTGTTTTATCATTATTGCCGGTTAATGACATAAAAAAATCCGGATACCATAACTATACCTAAAGATTGATTTGTATACCAAGTTTTAATTCTTTAGTATAAATGCGCTGGGAGCTACGATGATAGCAGACCCACAGATACATACAGACATTTTGGTAAAAAGAACTCGGGAGGTCTTAAAAACGCATGAAACGATAAATTCAAGTGAAATCCCGGATTTTCCCTAACACAATACTTTTCCTTCATACCTACAGTACAAATGAGGAAGAGTAAAAATATATAGAGTTCAAATATTTTCTTTTCTCTGTTGGTTAAACATACAACAGTATGGAACCAACCCCGCTTTGATTTTCCATTCGTAAGTGCTATTCCCTAGGGAGTGTGACTACTATTCCCTAGAGAGTGTAACTGCTATTCCCTAGGGAGTGTGACTGCTATTCCCTAGAGAGTGTAAGTGCTATTCCCTAGGGAGTGTCACTGCTATTCCCTAGGGAGTGTAAGTACTTTTCCCTAGGGAGAGTAACTGCTATTCCCTAGGGAGTGTGACTGCTATTCCCTAAAGAGGTGTAACTGCTATTCCCTAGGCTAGGAGTGGGCTATTCCTAGGGTGTAAGTATTCCCTAGGAGTGTCACTGCTATTCCCTAAGGGGGTAGCTGCTATTCCCTAAGGAGTGTGACTGATATTCCCTAGAGAGTGTAACTGCTATTCCCTAGGAAGTGTCACTGCTATTCCCTAGGGAGTATAAGTACTTTTCCCTAGGGAGTATAAGTACTTTTCCCTAGGGAGTGTCACTGCTATTCTCTAGGGAGTGTAAGTACTTTTTCCTAGGAAGTGTAACTGCTATTCCCTAGGGAGTGTGACTGCTATTCCCTAGAGAGTGTAACTGCTATTCATTAGGGAGTGTCACTGCTATTCCCTAGGGAGTGTAAGTACTTTCCCTAGGAAGTGTAACTGCTATTCCCTAAGGAGTGTGACTGCTATTCCCTAGAGAGTGTAACTGCTATTCCCAAGGGAGTAAAAGTGCTATTCCCTAGGATCGTAACTGCTATTCCCTATAGACACTAACTGCTAGTAACTGTTATTCCCTAGAGAGTGTAACTGCTATTCCCTTTGGAGTGTAACTGCTATTCCCTTTGGAGTGTAACTGCTATTCCCTTTGGAGTGTAACTGCTATTCCCCGTGGAGGGAAATAGCATTCATAACGGGACTTTTACTTATAATAAACAAAGGATATAATTAGTAATTAATCAACGTAACTTTAATTAACAGGTCAAGTCATAGTATGAAAGTTCAAAACGGACATGTATTTTCACCGGGTGCTTTTAGGGATTTATCCCACATTCAAATTTTTGCGATCAGTCACATGGAGTTTCTAATCATGACCTCCAAAATAATAATAATAATAATATAATAATAACCATTTATTATAGCAAATACAAAAATTATAGAATACACCTTTTCTTGTAAAAAAATATACATAATTTTACTCTTAAATTTAACTTTCAAATTCATAAAAAATTATAACAAAAATATTTCTGCTATAAATCGGCCTAAGCCGTGGTCACCTACTAGGAGGTACAAGTTGCCAATTACATTGGTTGGCATTTACTTATAATTATTTATTTAATTAATTTATTTTTATTTTTTATTTATTTTTTATTTTTTTAGTTATTTATTTTAAAAATGAATGAAATCCTTTATATTAATACTAATTTTATATTTAATATATGTATACATATACATACACATACATGTGTACAAACATACACATACACACATATGTATACATATCTAACTGGGATGGATTGATCCTTATATCAATTATTTACGACTTATTTATTTAATAGTCTTTTTTATTTCATTTATTCATATATTTCTATTTTTAATCTAACTTTTGGATTATTTGTTTTTTATTTATGTGCACATACTCACACCCACACACATGTATATACGCACACACACACACACACGAATGCATACATACATTTAAATACATATACATTACACATACACTCATACTGATTTATGACTTATTTGTAACTGTTATTTGTTACACCTTCCTGCTTTTTAATACTTCTTATTTTCGCATTTTATATATAAACGTCACAATAAACCTCTCTCATTCTCTTCCACTCTTGCCTCATTCCTGCTACTCTCTGCCAAGTTACATCGCAAGCTTCTCGCATTTCTTTGTCCCATCTCTGAGCAGGTCTACCTTTCCCTCTTTTTAATCCTCTCGGGTACCAGTCCAACATGCTTTAGTCCATCTTCCATCTTGAGATCTTGCGATATGTCCGGCCCAATTCCATTTCCTTTTGGTCACAATACGTCCTATGTCTTCTAATCCTGTTTCTTTCCTTATCCAAGTATTCTTTTTCCTGTCCTTCCTAGTAATTCCAAGCATACTTCTTTCCATTCTCCTCTGCATCACTCGAAGTTTATTTAAATTCTGTCTCGTCAAAGTCCACACTTCCGCTCCATAAGTCATAACTGGTAGTACGCATGTCATCCATAATTTTCTTTTTAACTCCATCTTAACTTTCGACTTGAATAGATGTTTATACTTATTAAATGCACCCCATCCTAAAACTACTCTTGCTTATCTTTGTCTTGCTCTTGACTCTTATTGCTTATTCTTACTCCTAAATATATGTACTCATCTACTCTATCCAGTGTGTTTCCTTCATCATCTCTAATCTCGCTAATGTTGGCTTCCATATTAATCATCATCACCTTACTCTTACTAGCATTAACGTGTAGACCTATTTGTTTTACTCTTTCAATTAGATCGTTTAACATTATTTCTGCTTCATCTTGGTTTTTTGCGATTATTGCTAGGTCATCTACAAACTTCAATAAGTTTAGCCACTTTCCATATACTTTGATGCCTTTTCCTTCCCAGTTTAATTCTCTACATGCATTTTCAAGAACTTTTATAAACGATTTACCTGATTCTACGTCTCCCTGCCTTATATTAACATCAATTAATTTATTTTCTTTCTCGACCTTTATTTCTAGTTTTCCGTTATCATACACATTATTCAATTAACGTCATAATACTCTTTTTCTAGTTCTGCTTCCTTAAACATTTCTTTAATACTTGCTTTAAATACTGAGTCGAATGCTTTTCGAAAATCAATAAATATTATAATAAAAGTATATTGATATTCTTTTGCCTTTTTAATTAATTGAGTGATTACAAAAATATATCCAGCGTTGAAAAGTTTCGTCTGAATCCAGTCTGATTTACTGGTAATCCATGTACCATTCTTCGCTCGATTCTTGAGATAAATATGCCATAATAAATTTGTAAACAATCGATAAATAAATTTATAGGTCTGTAATTTTCGATTTGTTGCCTATCTCCTTTTTTAAAGATCAGCATAAGCTGGGCTACTAGCCAATTATCGGGTATTTTGCCGTGTTTCAAACATAAGTTGAACATATCTTTTAATATATTGATCATTGTTTGACCTCCCGCTTTAATCTCTTCCGCTGTTATGCCGTCTTTTCCGCACGCTTTACCATTCTTTATTTTTTGACTGCCCATTTTACTTCATCATTTAAAATATCAGCGACAGGATCTTCGTTTGTAACTTTCGAGTATTGTTCTAAATTGATTTTGGGTTCCAATGTAACTTTCATAAAGGTCTTCGTAATAGCTGCTTATTATATTAATAATTTCTTTTCTATCTCTTTTTATCTCTCCCTTTTTATCTTTCATTGATAATATCTTATTTTTACCTATGGCTTGCGATCTCCAATAATTCTTAATATTTCTCCTTCTTCTATTACTTTTTCTAATTCTCTTATTCTCTTTCATTACTTCATTCTTTCATCTTTTTTAATTAATTTAGATATTTCACAATACTCTATTTTTCTAATTCATTTCTTTTTATTTTTCTTCTTTTCTTAAGTAATTTAACAATTTTTTTCGGTAATTTATTTTATTTTCCCTTTTATTTATTTGACTTGCTTTTTCAGTAGTGTTTTTTATCGCATTTGATAACTTTATCGAATATTTATTTAAGTCTGTTTCATTGCCTATATTGCCACTTTGTTCTTTCAATAAGTTTTCGTATATACTTTTGTCTAACGCGATATCTTTTGATTTTATATAATTACTTTTATAGAACTTTTTCTTTTCTATTTTAAGTTGTATTCTTAGCGCCCTATGGTCACTTCCTATATTAAGTCTATCATCTGCTTCAACATCGATAACAAGGGACTTTTTATTAGTTATAACATAGTCTATTTCGTTCTTAGTTCTCCCATTTGGGGAGATCCAAGTCCACTTTTTCGCTAGAGATTTATTAAAAAAGGTATTCATAACGTATAAGTTATTTGTTTCAGAGAACTCAGCTAATTTTAAGCATTGTTCATTTCTATTCTGATAACCAAACTGACCTAAGCATTTAAAGTTTTCTTTATTGCATCTACCTACTTTAGCGTTAAAGTCGCCCATAACGAGAGATACTTGCATTTATCATCGTCTATTGCTAATTGTAACATATTATAAAATGATTCTATATCTTCTTCACTGTAGCTTGATGTTGGGCGTAAACCTGAAGTAGTTGTAGTCTTCCTCCTCCTTGTTCTTTATTCAGTTTAATTATCATTTTACTGATCCGGTGTGAATATGCTTTATAGCAGACTATATTCTTACTATCTTTTTCACCATAAATCCAGTACCTCCATTTGGCCCTTCACCGTTAGATATAGTTCAATGTTATTCTCTAAAGCAAGAAGTTCTTCCTTTCTCTTCTGACTTCGCATAATGCATAACATCCCATTGGATATTTTGTGTCTCTGCTATAGTTCCTTTAGCTTTTCATTACATCTTAAAGTTCGACAGTTATAGGTGTATACCGTTAGCTTTTCCAAATTTTCATTAATTATTTTTGTATTAGATTTAATTTTTGTAAGGTTGATTTCTTTTTGGAAGATATTTATTGGTTGCTATATGCTAGTTTTTTCTGAGGCTTGTTGCTCTTTTTCTATATTGTTTCTTGGGGTTACTTTTCCTGGGTTTCTTTGGTTTTGCTTTAAATAATTCGTTATGTTTTTTGAGGATTTGTATCTTTTTTTGATTTTCAGGAGTTTCTTCTATGGTTATAGTTTCTTTCTCTTCTTTTGCGCATTTATTTTGAATTTCTTGGTTCGAAGTCTCTCCGTATTTGTTTTGTGTTGTAACATCAATATTGTTTGCGTCCCTACCACATTTTTCTTTTTGCCTGTCTTTCTACCTGGTATCCACCATTAGGTGAACTTTGCTCTAGAGTCTTTTTTGCCGATTTCCATTTGTTGTACGCTTGCCTTTGCCTGTTTCTTAAGACTTCTATGATGAGTTTATCGTACATAATAATTGCAAATTTGCCATTTGCTCTTGCATCTCTCATTTTAAAATTAGATCTCTTCTTTTTTTGAGAACTTCTAAAGGATAATCATCATCAAAAGATATATTTTCTCTTTATTGTCTGAAGTTTTCTTTCTATTTTTCATAACTATATGCTTCATTTTTTGAGTAGTAAAGGTTACACACACAGGTCTGTCATAGCCGTCTTCAAACTTCCCTCTTCTTTCTACGAAATCTATATCATAATCGCAAACATTGATTTTCAAATTATTTTTTAATAAATGTAAAATTGTACTTTCCAATTCCTCTATTTGTTCACGCTCGTTTTCTTTGATACCATATATCATCAGATTTTTCCTTCGAACGTATCGTTCTAACGAAAATAACCGCTTATCTTGTTTTCCTCAGCGTTCTTCTGTTGTAGTGTGAAGTCGTTTTTAAACTTATCTAATGCTTCATTAATCCTTTTTAATGCCTTCCTTAAATTCTTGGAGAAGTTGTTTGCAGGTTTCTTTATCCATTTTCTATGTTTTTTTTTTACAAAAATTTAATCAAAATATAATAAGTTACTCTATTGAATTTAAATATAAAATTATAACTATATATATTTCTTATATTTTTTTCAAATTATTTCATTTAAAGTTCAAAACGGACATGTATTTTCATCGGGTGCTTTTAGGGATTTATCCCACATTCAAATTTTTGCGATCAGTCACATGGAGTTAATAATCATATGACCTCCAAAATAATTTAATGTTTAATTATAAACTCATAAAACACAGAACTTGTGAAACATCGTGTTATAAAACGCGCGTACTACATTAGTTCTCTTGACAATTGTTTTGAAAAAACATGGTTCAAAACAGAACGAGATTAATTATCATTTTTGTTTCTAACGTTAAGAACAACTGAATAAGTATAGCAGGGTACAATTCTACACGTAAAATCCTTAGGCTGAATAAAAACCGTTAAGAAAAAGGTCATTGGCAATAATCTATTGCTTTAAGCCCTTGAAAAATTGTTGACTACCTGCTCTTTGACCATTAGTATTCAGTTTTAATCTAGAGTTGGTTAGTGAAGGAACGCGTTAATAATTATTTAAGTAATACTGTTCAAGTTTAAATATACTATCAAATACTGTTTGGTTAAACCTTTTTTCCTTTTTAGAGAATTCATTGCAAATGGGACAGATAAGATCGAAAAATAAACCAAAATTTAAACCAAGCGAACCCGAAAAAGAAGATAATATCTATAAATTTAAAACATTTGATTTTCATGTAATTAAAGAAACAGGGAATGTGCCGGACCCTCCCAGTGGACACAGTTTAGTGAGTGATAGTGCGGGGAATGTGTTTTGTATCGGTGGATGGAATTACCAAGATGGAATGTTAACAGACATATGGAAATATCAAGTAGCAACATCAAAATGGACAAAAGTGGAAGCAGAAAATATTCCAGACGAAATTCCAAAATCCTTAGCGTTTATCCACAGTAAAAATCTTTTTATATTATCCGGTAACTATAGGTACTCTGAATCCTTATCCATGGGCGATTTATCTAATGATAGTCTTGTTTTCAAAACTAAGGTAGTAAGTGGGGAATTACCACCGCCTGGATACGGCAAAGGTTGTTTACTTGACAACAATTTTCTATACACATTTACTGGAACCATTCGAGGTAATGACTATCATTCCAATTTCCACAGGTTAGATTTGAACACGGGTGTTTGGGAATTATTATATAAATCTTCAGGTAAGGAATATACCCCATTAGGACGACAAGGACATCAATTAGCAATCGTTGGTGATAGAATACTCTTACTTGGAGGACAAATCGACGATACTGTGAACGTATAATTCGATCGAATTTATTATTTCGATATTAAGAAGAAAGAATGGGGATCTATTTTCCCCACACCCGATATAAAATATAAATATCCAACACCTAGATCGTACCATTCATGTATCAAAATACCAAATCAGTTAGAATATCTAATTCTTGGAGGTCACAACGATGATAAAGTTATTGAGGATTTCTGTTGGATATTAGATTTTAAAAACTACGCATCTACTTACACTACAACTTGGAAGCACATCCCCACTTCATTTCCAATTCTTAAATTTACTCCCACTTGTTGCATATCTTTGGGACAAATTTTTATTTACGGAGGACTGACTCATGATCAAGGAAGTGGTAATATGTATGCAGCATGGTTATGTGTACCGAGTCTTAAAACTATTTGCTTGAATGCTCTAAAATACTACGATGAAAAAGAAATCTATACAAATACTTTATCTGGTTTACAGCTACGTAATCTTGGTATCAAACTGCATCATTCAGATTAATAAAATAAGTCTCTCCACAGATGTAAGATCACCAGCGCAAACGGCTACAACGAACAGTAGTTATATTGTAACAAGCGGCTAACATCAGTTGACAGCGCGGGAAATAATGCTAGGAGCCAATGAGTTATTCCTGGATGTTAAACCACGCCCACCATATCAAATCAGACAAACCTCATGGTTCCTCAACACTATTTTCCACGCTGTCAACTGATTTGAGCAAAGTGTTTAACTATATCTATAAGCGTATAAAGAACAAAACCAGTAGATTCATAAGATTTACTCAAACTCTTAATAATTCAAACGGATCTGCCTAAAACAATTTAGGTCCCGTAAAATATCCAATTTCCTAACAAAGCAACTCAATTAAATAATACATTTAACAAAAACTGTAAGTATATTGTACATTATTATTCTTTATTTCGTTTACTTCAAAGAGACTAATACTATTAGAGGGAGGATACAACAGTTCTTATCATTCCTTGGGTAGCTAGGTGCCGTAACTGTACATTGGTGACGAATTTTTTTTTATTTTTCGTAATAATTACATTTTCACGTAATATTACATTATTTTCGACTATTTTGTTTAAATCAAGTAAAATAAATTTAAAATAAGTTTTAATTATCTATTGCGTGTATTCTTTATCTGTCCGTGTTGAATAAAGTGGTTTAATGTGGCATCACTGAAAAATGACCGCCGAGTATCTAAACACTCTCTCGATCTAGATATCTAGATCGGGTATTAGATCAGTGTATTCTTTACTGTCCGTGTTGAATAAAGTGGTTTAATGTGGCATCACTGAAAAATGACCGCCGAGTATCTAGACACTCTCTCGATCTAGATATCTAGATCGGAGGAGTATCTAGTCTCTCTCTCTTGGGAAACTATAGTAGGGGTCAGTACAGTTACGGCACCTATCGAAACTGTCTCACTTCCAGACCCCTGATCACTGTGTAAATCGGGTTCTGAACTCCCTCTAATAGTATTAGTCTCTTTGGTTTAGCTAGGAAGGTTAGATAACATAAAAAGGTTATTCAAACTTTTGACCATTTTTCTGTTCGCGCACGCATCTCATTCAGAGTTTACTTTACTTTACCCTAGATTACTCCAAAATGAAAAATTTGAGTGGAGAGAAAAATAATGCAGGATAGAGTTGTGCACTCGAATTTATTGTGCTAAACATACCTAGTATTATAGTGCAAATGCTCAGCTCACCGTCTTTTAATACAACAAGATAAAACCTCATGTAAAAATTTTTCTTACCTGCAACATAAAAAAAAAACAATTAAAATGTATTATAATAAAATAAATTATGAAATTGTAAGGATTTGTGAAACAAATCAGAGTCAATTCATTTTGGATAAATACCTAAATTGGAAAGACAAAACTTGAAAATTTGACAAATAAATTTCAAAAAGTTTGTTCAGGACAATTTTCTGACCATATTTTTCTCATAATCTGTTGCTCTTTTTTTTACCTTATTCCTCTCTTACGTCAATTACGCTCTTGTAAAAACTATTTTAACATATGGACTGCATTTGACACCGCGGCTACAGCCGGTAACCGGTATAACAACTTATTCTGGTATTACAAAAAACTATTATAAAAATTTGGTTAAAAATTCCCAAGATATACTCCACTGATAAATGTGTTAATTATGTACACCAACATAAATGTTGACTATAACTATGAAACTAGACAAAAAAACAAGCAGACCTGTGTCAGTTCCTCGCTGAAATCAGACAAACTTCACATATATTGCTGCCATATTTTACAATCAACCAGCCTAACTTATAGACCAATATGGAGGTGGGGGATATAATTTGCCATGACACTTATTATCACAAAATTCAATTAGTCTCAAAAGGCGATTTGTTTTTATAAAGAACAACTTCTTCACCAAATATTATATATATATATATATATATATAATATATATATAATATATATATATATATATATATATATATATATATATATATATATATATATAATATTTATATATATATATATATATATATATATATATATATATATATATATATAATATATATACATACATACATATACATATATATATATATATATATATATATATATATATATATATATATATAATATATATATATATATATATATATATAAAATTTTACACTACCAAACTTTTATCATGTATTCATATTAAAATACTTAAATTATAAGCTATTGAAAATTATATAAATTATAAGTTTTCGCGGTTATTTTTATGAAGATTTAGGTCTTACGGTGGTGACCGCGTCAATGTAGAAGGAAATCGACGTTTCGCTTCCACAGTGGCAGGCATTTTCAGGTATTATGGATACCATAATAATAATAATAAAATGTTTTATTTGTGGAGATACATTCACTGTATATACAAACGTCAAAAAAATGATAAAGATACATATATATACATAAAAAAAATTACAATTATTTACACATCACAAAAATCTAGTTTAAAATAATCTTCTGTTGAGTACAATGGATAAAAGTAAAAGCTTTTTACTTTTTTACAAAATATTTCTAAAGGAATACTTCTTATTTCAGGTTTAATTGCATCAAAAAACTTAATTCCTAGTATACCTTGCCCTACTCTGGACTTTTCTAGCCTATGTTGATTTATAAGTAAAATTATTTTTATTTCTTGTGCTATACATGTGGTTATTTTATTTAACAAAAGTTCATTACTTTTAATATGCTTTAAACTATAGTATATGTACAGACACTAGAAAGTTAAAATATTCTGCTTAATAAAAAGTTCTTTACAGTGAGAGTTCCTTGACACCAGACAAAATTCTTACAGCACTTTTTTGTTTGATAAATTAATATCTCCTGTGACTCGGCATGTCCCCACAGGAGGATTCCATAAATAATATGGCTCTCTACGAGAGCATGATAAGCCGATTTCATTGACTCTTGGTGGAGATATTTTCTTAAACAACTAAATAAAAATATTTGCGAAGAAAGTTTGCTTTGAACATTACTGATGTGAGGCTTCCAGGTGAGCTTGTTGTCGAGCGTTAATCCGAGAAACTTGATCGTGCTAGGTTGTCCCATTGTTAAAGAGAAGGTCATCGTTTGAGTTTTTTCTCCATTTATAAAAAAACCATTCATTGAATGCCAGTGTTTAGTTTGTTCGATGTGCGTTTTTAACGAAACTCTACCACTTTGGGGACATTTTCTTCTTATAACGATGCTGGTATCATCACAGTAGCCAACCGTCTTATCTCCTGGTTTGGATAGTAGTTTGCTCATGAATGTGTGGTAGTCATTAGCTATGATTAGGAAAAGAGTTCCGCCTAAATTACTACCCTGCGGTACTCCGAGACGAACAGATAAGTATTCAGAGTCTATATCACTAATACTAACATATTGTAATCTATTACTCAAATAACTTTCAATTAACTTGTATGCTGTACCTGTTATCTTGTAATGTTTTAGTTTAGCTAGAAGTACATCATGGGGCACCAAGTCAAATGCTTAACAGAGCAAAACAGAGTAGCAAAGATGTTGAGTCAGCAATCTTACATGGCTCCAAGTACAAAACTCCCAGTCAAGACCTTAACATTCAAATTAAAAAGAAATCTTCATCGAGGTGGCAGACTTGGTATGTCACCCAACATGCTGGTAGTTTCTACAAGAAAATACAACAAAATGTAAACAATACACCTTGGTTTAAATCACTTCCAACTAACAATAGAAACTTTACTACTACAATTACCAGGCTAAGATCTAATCATGGAATCTGCAAACAATATTTAACGAAAATCAAAATAGAAAATAATCCATTGTGTCAACACTGCAACGAAATAGAAGATCTTGAACATATAATAATGCACTGTACACATTACTCACAGAACAGACTAATATTATTAAAACAATTACACATAACACGAGAGATAACACAACCTTATAACTACACAACACTACTAGCTTCCAAGTCAATTTCAGTTTAATAAACATATCTTCATATTCCTATGCAAATCTAATATAAAAATATAAACATCACATATTATACATAAACATGGCTGTATGGTTCTAGTCAACCAAAGCCAAAAAAAAAAAAAAAAAAAAAAAAGTCAAATGCTTTACTCAGATCACAACATCAGAAGAGTCCATTCCTTATCTTTAAAACCCTCAATGATCGAGTTGACAGCAGATAATACAGCATCAATCGTGGATTTCCCACTTCTATACCCAAATTGTGATTTACTGAATAAATTATTTTTCTCAAAAAACTTGTGTATTTCTTTATTCATGATAATTTCCAATACTTTAGATACTATTGGATTATAGCAATAGGTCTGTAGCTGCCTGGTCGGCTTTGTCACCTTTTTAGCGAATTTCTTTTGAAAATTCGCCTAATGGGATAGGCGTCATGGCGGAATTCGAACCTCGGACTACGACACAAATCCGTTTCAGAGGTCCCTAATGACGAAAAAATACGTTTCGCGAAACTTTATATATATATATATATATATATATATATATATATATATATTATATATATATATATATATATATATATATATATATATATATATGTATTTCTATACACTTTCTTGTAAACACTCTATCTTTCGAACGGATTAATATTTTTTAACCAAACATAGTACAAAATCAACCTTGGGAGGACACGAATCCTAATGAAAACCAGGTTTTTGTGACGTCATCAACCAGTTTGCTGAGTCAGCGAAATTTTCAAAAAATCGGCAAAAATTCAGGGTTAATATTTTTTGCCGCGAAAAACATCAATATTTGAGATGTGAATCGAATGAAACCGGTCCAAAGTCGATACGACCACTCTAAGTGACCTAAAAATCGAAAAAACCATTGTAAATTACAAAAAACCAAAATTTAGGTCGATAAAAAATAAATTTCGAGTAGGGTGTCGTTTGCTATGTAATTTTGGGCGCTGAATCGAATGAAACCGGTCCGAAGTCGATACGACCACTTTAAGTTACCAAAAAAGTCGAAAAAACCACAAAAATTATAGAAAACCAAAATACGGTCGTTGAAAATTAAATTTCGATTAGGGTGTCGTTTTCAATGTTTTTTGGTCTCTGAGTTGAATGCCAGTGGTCCGGAGTCAATAAGACCACTCAAACTCAGGGTACTGGTTTCACATCCTGGAAGGGTCGATAATTTTTTATCGTTTTTTTTTACTTAATATAAGTTTACAACTAGAAAATAATTCTGGCGCGGTGGTCCGCATGTCGGGCGAATTTCCTTTGGATGCGTGTTTCCGTGCTTTTTACATTATATAAGTTTACAACTACTAAATAAATAATTCCGGCGCGGTGGTCCGCTGTCGGGCGAATTTCATTTAGAATGCGTGTTTCCGTGCTAAACAACCCATTTCTTGCTTATGCAAGAACCATGCCCATTGCGTGTTCCGGTTCGTGCTTTAGAACCTAAGCAGTTACTCAATTGTCAAGCACTGCTCGTAACTCATTTTGTCTGTATTTTCCAAAGGAAATGCGCTAAAACCTTTAAAGATAACTGACTAAGCTTAAAGATAAGTAACTAAGCTTTAAACTAGTGCAAATAATAGTGCGTACTTCTAATTTTAGAGACATAGTTTTGTACAACCAACTGGATAATTATGCGCATTTCCTTTGGAAAATACAGACAAAATGAGTTACGAGCAGTGCTTGACAATTGAGTAACTGCTTAGGTTCTAAAGCACGAACAGGAACCACGCAATGGGCATGGTTCTTGCATAAGCAAGAAATGGGTTGTTTAGCACGGAAACACGCATTCTAAATGAAATTCGCCGACAGCGGACCACCGCGCCGGAATTATTATTTAGTAGTTGTAAACTTATATAATGTAAAAAGCACGGAAACACGCATCCAAAGGAAATTCGCCCGACATGCGGACCACCGCGCCAGAATTTTTAAATATTGGAATAACTCTAGTAATTTTAAAAGCTCTGGGTAGACACCAGTCCTCAAACATCTGTTAATAATGGATGCCATTGGTTCACTTATTTCGTCTATAATCTTTTTTAGTAAATAGTTAGATAGTCCATAAGTATCACGACTCTTGAATTTTTTAATGTCTGTAGCACTGATCCCAGATGAGGCAAAGTCAGATAGGCTATTAACACTACTAGGCATGGAAGAACAGGCTGATGTCACTGCACGAGTTAAGTCTATGTTAATTTTCTTTGACATTTTATGACATTACATTTCTTTAATTTTCTTTGACAATCATCATAAATTATGATTAATAAAATAATTAATAGCTTCATTAGGTTTAATATTATTATCATCTACTATTTTCATTATATTCCGTAACTCATAAATAACCTTCCATGGCTCACATTGTTTGTTATTACTATTATTAATTTTGTCAGAATAGTATTTCTTTTTGGTTTGCCTCAGATGTTGTCTAAAATTTCTTTTCATCAGTTTATATTCTGAGTTAAATTGGTTATTAAAGGCTTGATTTTTTTCAAATAATGAATTGAGCTTAATTTTCATATCTTTGAGTTCTTCTGTGTACCAAGGTGCTTTTCTAGGAAAATTACTGTTTAAACAACTTTTTTTAATGAGAAACTATTATCATAACCATTTGATAATGCTCATAAATTTAATAGCATGGTCATGAATGTCACTTTCAAGGAAGAGTGACATTCCTTGAAACTCCCAATTAGTACTTCCGAGAGTTGTTTAAATGTTGTATTTAAACAACATTTAAATACATGTTAGAGATCTATGTTGCTTATAAACTTTAGGTTCTTTGCTCTTCATGTTTCTTATTGATAATAATTTATCAGAATGATCCGCTAAGCCACTTAACACATTGTATGTGATATCACTTTTAATATTAGTAAAAACGTTATCAATACAATGATTACCTCTAGTAGGTTCGGTTACAACTTTATGTAGATTGAATTCCAGAAAAGCATCAGTTAGTTTATTTACATCCGTATTCTCAGTGTGGAAATAATAATTAAAATCTCCGCACAGAATCATTTTCTTCTTTTTACTGACAATTGGTTGCAATGCTTTGCTAACAGTCTTAATATATTCCTCTTTGTTTCCTTTATCTGATCTGTACGAGGAAATTATCACAGTGTTTTTGTCTGTAATTTCCATACCCGATAACTCATAATCCAATTCAATAGTTTTGATTTTTTCAAGGCCTTTCCACTTAAGGTTGTTTCTGGCAAAAATAGCTGAACCACCGTGTATTCTCTCTGACCGACAGAAAGTTGAAATAAGCTTAAAATCTTTAATACAAACTGCATTTATTTGACTAGACGTTAACCAGTGTTCAACCACAACTAAAACATCAGCTTAATGAGTATCAGCGATCATTTCTAATTCCTCCGTTTTGTTCGATAAACATTGAGCATTAGCATAATAAATAATGAGATCCTTAGCACCAAGAGTTTTATTTACTACCATCTTTTCCGGCATTGTTGGCTGCGCTTCTATAAAAAAGGTCTCACCATTACGTGATTTGGCCAGAAGTCAGGATTCATTAAAGTTTCACATTTTTCTTTATCCATTCCAACTTTAAATGTTGGACGCAATGTATTGCTGCTTAATGAGGCACATAGAACGTCAACATTCAGAAGTTTATTTCTGATATACTCTATGATATCTTGTTCTGTTCTCCCTTCAGCAATCCTACTAACGTGAATTCATGTTTTTGGAGGTGATGGAGCGACTCCACGAAGTTTGTTTTCTTCACCATTAGATTGACCTATTACAACTTTCCAGCTTTTAACTATTTCCGACCAGGAATTTTTCCTGTTAATTTCGTTATTTACTTTCGCATTATTATCATTCTTATCACCAGACTCTGAATCAGTTTTGTCATTTCTATTCTTTTTGGGGGGTTTAGTTTCTCTCTCGTTTCTGTTGGCAGCCGTGTCAGGGTTATGATTTTTTCCCGCTTGAATCACATTATCACTACCCGAAGATTTTTCGAAAATTTCTTCCACAGGTGTTATTTTGTTTAGTAATTCTTTAAATTGATTACTTATGCAGTCGTTCGTTTTGGATACCTTATTCAAACATTTTACAGTGTTGAGTTGATTCTCAGAAATTCGAGAAAGTTCAGTAGCAATGGTTCCGTAGCTATCAGTGATTTTCTCTATTTCAGCTTTCATAGCTGATACGTCCTTAATTAAAACTTCTAAAGAAGTTTTATCGTCTAGTTTTTTGTCCCAGCAAGTATCACAGATATATTTAAGTGTTCTTTTAGTTTTTAATTTGATGCAACCCAACTCCGTTGACGTGAGATCCGCGCACTTCAAATAAATCACTTTTTGACAATAATCGCACGGTATAACTGAGTCATTTCTATCTTTGAAGCACTCAGGATCACATTTACCACAACTAAAAGGCATTTTGAGCTTTAAAAAATTGTTTTATACTTTAAAATTTAAATAAAAACGAGAGCAAAAGACAAGATACGTGTGTTATCCCTTTCTAAGGCCGAAGGTCACTCCCTTAATAACCTTCACTCCCTTATAAATAACCTTATTATGGATACCATAATAAGGACATTATGGATAGAAACACAATGCTCTACAAAACAGTTCAGTTTTGTAGAGCATTGTGTTTCTAACCATGATGTCCTAACCCCTGAAGATGCCTCCCACAGTGGAAGCAAAACGTCGGATTCTTTATCTATATGTAATACGTAAAAGTATATAAGTTATTGTATACTTACTTTTTATACTCATAATATATGATTCTAATGTTATAGGATATACGTTAGACACTTTTTTAACATATAACATTATTTGTATAACGTAATATAACACAACATTACATACGATATACTTTAAGCCATGATTACATACGTCATGCATTCAAGCCATTATATTTTAAGCACGTTATACTTCAAGCCATCTCTAGGGTTAGTGTAAGAAAATAATTGATAACAGAAATCTTTGTATCATTCAAAGATAAAATATATAAGCTTACTTTAAATATTATTTAAAGTGAAATGTATCTTCATTGAATATATCGTTAAAGTATGATTAATGCAACTGGTCATATATGATTAATTCAACTGGTCATTAAGCTTGAACCTTGGTTATTTAGTAGCGTTAACATTTAATACATTAAAGTATTATGGTTTAGTCTAATAGAAAAAAGTGAGGCGTGAAAGAATATTTGCAACATGGTAAGTTACAATAATTTACTCTTAACGTAACATTTTATTATTATTACCTATTTTTACTTTTCCTCATTTGTACCGTAGGTATATAGGAAAAGTATTGTGTTCGCAAAAAATCCGAAACCAGGATGAAGCCAGAATTATCCGTTTCAGGTGTTTTAAAGGCCTCCTCAGTGGTTTTCACAAAGTTGTTTGTGTTTGTGTCTGTTATCTTCGTACCTCTTAGTGTATTTATGCTAAAAAGTTGAAAATTTGACCAAAAATCAGTCTACCGCTGTAGTTGTGCTAAACCCGCAATAATGACTCGAAAAATCATAACACGCGGAAAATTATGCGGTCGAATTGAGACTTAGCACGCATATGGATACGTATAAAACTAATATATGTTTCATATATTATACATGAAATATATATTATACATAAAATATATATTAAGACGAATATATTAGTCATTAGACTAATATATAATATATGTATAATAAAATATACAGGGTGTCCACGGATGGAGTTGCCTATACGTGTAAATGACAAAAAATTCATTTTTAGACAAAAATTCACTCTTTATAAAAATTTTTGCTTGTTTTGAAACGAAGATTGAGCAGACTAAAAGTTTCGTACCATGTACCCAGTACCCAAAATGTACAATTTTTTAAAATTCGCCAAGAGAGAAGTAGGTCTAATTTTGATTTTACGACAAAAAGTTATTCTTCAAAAAGTCACTTATTTTTAAAAAAAGTCAATTTATGCAATAAAAACATGACAATCATTTTTCACCATTTTCGGTGTCCATGGATGGAGTTGCCTATACGTGTAAATGACAAAAAATTTCATTTTTCGACAAAAAGTCACTCTTTATAAAAATTTTTGCTTGTTTTGAAACAAAGATTGAGCAGACTAAAAGTTTTCGTACCATGTACCCAGTACCCAAAATGTACAATTTTTTTTTAAAATTCGCCAAGAGAGAAGTAGGTCTAATTTTGATTTTACGACAAAAAGTTATTCTTCAAAAAGTCACTTACTTTTAAAAAAATCAATTTATTTAAAATTTTTTTTTTTTATTCATTTGTTTTTTTTTTTTTTTTTTGATTTAATGAAAACACAAAATCAGCTGATTAATTAATTAATAATAAATGTAAACAAACTATTAAATCATTGTATTTAATAAATACAATGTTCTAAATCTAAATAAATAAATAAAAAATCTAAAGTAAGAAAAATAAAGGAAAAGTAAAATAACGCAGTCGTATTATTCAATATGTAAACCACCACGTTCGACGCACAGTTCTAATCTTTTCTTGAATTCATTATAGACTCTGCCTAACATTTCTTCGGTCACTGTTTTCACTGCTTCTCGAATCTTGTTTTTTATAATATTACATGAGGAACAGTTTCGTCAAATACTTTCTGTTTCAAGTACCCCCACAGAAAGAAATCCATTGTTGTTAGGTCAGGGGAACGCGCAGGCCAAGCAATAGGTCCAAATCGTCCTATCCATTTTCCTGGAAATTTATGGTCTAACCAATCTCTAACGTTATAGGTTGAATGCGCCGGACATCCATCTTGTTCGAAATGCATTTTTTGTCTAAAGTCTAAATTTTCTTCGTCTAACTGTGGCCAAAAAAATTGTTAATAAATGTTAGTAGCTGTCTTGGTTCAGTGCCCCGTCTAAAAAATATGGTGCAATTATTTTTGTTGGTGTCATGGCGCACCATACATTTACTTTTTTAAATTTTTGACTGTTTGTAGTAATAGAATAATTTGGATTGTCCTGTGTCCAGTATCGTGCGTTTTGTGAGGATACATGTCCGTTGGTACTAAAAGTCGATTCGTCGCTAAATATTATTCGTTTGTGGAAATTTCGGTTTCGGTCTATTTTTTCACCTAATGTCAAACTAAAGTCAATTCTTAGTGCGTCGTCTCCGTCTTCTAGTTTGTGTATAAAATGAGGTTTATATGGATGGTATTGGTTTACTTTCAAAATTTTCTGTATGTGAGATTTACTGATCATTTAGTTTCTGCTGTCTGATTCTGAGCGACTTGGAGGGATTATCCCTTACGGAATCTAGTACCAACAATGTTGCTGCGTCGTCTTCATTGTATTCTTTTCTCTGCTTTTTTACGTCAGCGACACTGCCGGTTCGCACAAATTTTTCAATTATTTTTTTTTAAATTTTGCCTGGTTGCGTTAACATTAGGAAATCTAATATGAAACAGTTCTTTAGCCCGAGCGTATGTTACGTCTCCAATATCGTAACACTGAACCAAGTATATTCTCTGTTCTTGCGTTAACATCTTGAATTAATAAAAGAATTTAAAAAATTAAAAAGTTATTTAAATTAGCTTTAGCAATTAATATTAATAATATCGTCTAACTTATCACTTTAGAAAAAATAATGTCTTAGTTAGTACAAGTTCAATAATTATTTAAGAACGAATAATACTTTCAATAATTGCAAATAAAAAAAAGTAATAATCTACTTAATCAAGTCATCAAAATCATAAGTATTTATTAAAGTACAAAACAAAATACACGTGGAGTTTGTTTACATTTATTATTAATTAATTAATCAGCTGATTTTGTGTTTTCATTAAATCAAAACAAAATAAAAAAAAAACAAATAAATAAAAAAAAAATAATAATTTTAATTAATGGTGAAAAATGATTGTCATGTTTTTATTGCATAAATTGATTTTTTTTTTTAAAAATAAGTGACTTCTTGAAGAATAACTTTTTGTCGTAAAATCAAAATTAGACCTACTTCTTTCTTGGCAAATTTTAAAAAATTGTACTTTTTGGGTACTGGGTACACGGTACGAAACTTTTAGTCTGCTCAATCTTCGTTTCAAAACAAGCAAAAATTTTTATAAAGAGTGAATTTTTGTCGAAAATTGAAATTTTTTGTCATTTACACGTATAGGCAACTCCATCCGTGGACACCCTGTATGATAAGTTTCACCTCATTATCAGCATTAGTTCAGATTTTATCAAATGACTTCTGTACGTTTTTTAAAAAATCGGGAAACAATCCAATTGAGTTGAAATTATAAAACTTATTCATTACGTAAAAAATTATTTACGTAATAAATAAGTACACTATGTTTTGTTTTAATACGACAAGTATTTTCATAATTTTTGAGGGTGGTCAGTGCTGTTTGGGTTACCGCTGAGAATGATACGCATGCATTTACCATAAGATCGAAGCCATTTTGCAGTCTAAAATTGGCAAATTGTATATTCTGAGGACGAGTGAAAGGGAGGATGAGCATAGCGAATCCGATGTGACGAGGAAAAGTTATGGAGATGCTAGCGATCCGATGTGACGAGGAAAAGTGGGATGGGCTGAATATTATTTCTTTTAAACAATCAAATACATTTTTCCACATAATCTGCAAAGTTTCCCACTAAAACTTCCGTTCGTTAGAGTTCATTACCATTAACTATTTGTTAACTAACTCTTTAAATGAAAGGTTAAATTAAATTAGTACTATAGTGGAATAGAATAACAAGTAAACCCACTCCCCTAAATAAGTGCGAATTTCGAAAAATCTATTTTCAATATTTTAAAAAGGATCGAGATTACTCGATTTTTTAAGATGGCTACCACTTCAAAAGTGATTGAAGATGGTCAAATGGCATAATATTCTGTAAGCAAACCATTTGTATTGTTTATATTAGCGCCCAAAGAATATAAAAATATGATTTTGTTATTGTTTTGTACATATGAATTTCTGTCACACAATGTAACTATTATCAATGACAGCCAACATGATACTAAGCAGAACCTCTTCTATTATCTCGATTACAATAGTCGCTAAAAGTAGACCAAGCGACCAAACTTATTATCTTTTGATATTTCCAGTCATATCGAAAGACCGAAATACAGTAGTAAAACCAATATAATTATTACATACAATGGTATGTAATAATTATATTGGTTTTAGACAAAATTTTGTCATAAATCACTCAAGTAACATCATTTATAGTCTTTACATTCACTTGGTTAAATTGACGAATTAAATAGGGGCCTTTCATCACTGGCCGCATCTAACCTTACCCGCGCCGCTCTATGGCCGCATCGCGACTTGTAATACCGGTTCAAAAGAATTACCTTGTTTATTGGTTGTTATTAAACTATTTTTTTTATTATGCGAGTCGCTTAGTCGCTCTTAGTCGCTTTCTCTTTGGACACGTAGCTCCGTGGACCACAATTATACTGAGTGTTTGGGCAAGTAGACTCAGAGGCAGAAGACTTCCTTCCCATCTACCTAACCATCTAGCACCATTCGCTCAGTTTATAAATGCTGTCGCCAGCAGTATATTTGAGTATTTAATCTGAGGACGAGAAAAGCGAGTCCGAAAAAGTAAGAAGAATGAGCGTAGCAAATCCGATGTGGCGAGGACAAGCTCCGAGGTAACCTCAACACAATTTTATATTTTTTGTTAATATTTGTTTGTATATATATATATATATATATATATATATAATATATAATATATATATTATATATATATATATATATATATATATATATATATATATATATATATATATTATATATATATATATATATATATATATATATATATATATATATATATATATATATATATATATTATATATATATATATATATATATATATAATACATGTACATATGTGTATGTACGAAATATAACTTTCATACGCTTTTCTGGATCAAATTGAGACTTAGAACAAAAATTGACCTAATAAATGTCCACCATATTGTATTAGAAAGGTTTATGACTTCATCGACCCTCAAAAATTGCACTAAGAATTAAAAAAACTTAAAAACTTATGTGGATGGGCTGAAATGTAATACACATATACTACAATGTATGTTGATCACATTCGAAGTTATATTTAACCATCCCAATAGTTTCCGTTTTCACGAATGACATCATGGCCATCCTAATCAAGTTAAGAACCTAATTCTGCTTTGTTTACACGTAATTACATAGAATCAACTTTCTATGTTGTTATCAGCTTGACATTAAATGTGTAATTAAATTGGAGGCCTGCTTATTAACTGTCTGCCTGCTTGTTCGCAAGCCTAATTAATTTTAATAACTGTTTTGATAATTTTAATAATAATTGGAGTATAAATAGAAATTAATAATTAAGTTTTGTCATTCCACTACAGATAATTGAGCGATACTTGTTGTTCTTCTTATTAAGTAATTAGCTTTAAAACATGGTAAGTTTGTAACTAAACATGAATTATGAAACAAAAAGTATATATTAATGTATATTAATACATATAAATATATTAATTAATATATTATTTATTATTATTATAAATAATAATATATTTATTATATTTTATTTTATGTACGGATAATCCGTAGAGTCGATTCGACGGATCGA
This sequence comes from Microvelia longipes, assembly GCA_018340805.1. Taxonomy (NCBI): domain Eukaryota; kingdom Metazoa; phylum Arthropoda; class Insecta; order Hemiptera; family Veliidae; genus Microvelia; species Microvelia longipes. Next base: position 28,948,285 of record JACMZG010000022.1, read on the forward strand.
GTCCACGAGTTAGGACCGTTGTTAATGTTTGTTTTTTACACCAAAGAGTATGTATAATTCTACTTCTACTGTACTCCTTTCTTTCATTTAACTACTATAACTTAAAAAATTCATAAAGATAATATTTACTCGATAACTCTATCATATAAACATGATACTTTAATACGAAAAATATTTAATTTTGAGGTAAATCAAAAAATATAAAAGTAATACAATAAACTAAATTTATTTTTACAGACAACTTTTTACGCTTTCTTGCTGACACTGTGTGCAACAACATCATGCGTCATCGGAGAGTGTCCAGACAGAGCTCCTAAACCAAATTTTCAAAATGATGATGTAAGATTTAAATTACTTTCACTCCTCCACAAAATTAATTTAATGTTGCCATGAGAATGGTCATAGTCACAGAAATCAGTAATTCGATCATTCTTATAAAATGATAACTCAAAACATCATCACCTTATTGAAAAATTTTCATAACTCTGACCGTATGTATACTTATTCAGTTATTTGGTAGATTAAAAGATATTGATAAATACAAGAGGAAAATAAGACGCAACGATTTTTTCTCGCTACACGATCTGGTTTATTTTTTAATAAACGGCATCTTACCACGATATGGATTCAGCTTTCTATTACTTAGGAGAGTGTGAGGCGTATGAATGGTTAAGATTCCAAGTCTTTGGATCTGGAACCTTCCATGAGGAAGATCTTAGGACCCTTCAGTGGGGGGATGTCTCTGATCTTTGCCAAAAGATCTGGGAAATTCCTCAGCCGATTTGAGGTCCGGGGTGGCTGGTCTGGCACGGGGTTGGCAAAAAGAGCTAGACGTGGCTTGTTTGCTTGGCTTATGCCTCCCCACCCTTGTTGTGATAATTTTCAGAGGAAAAATCTTGAAATAAGAAATGAAATAAATACATTCTTACTTTGTTTTTAATGTCGACGTCTAGAAATAAAATCTTTTATGCACCTTGGGAGTAAAATGCCATTATTATAATTTCTTTCCTCGGCTTCGCCTCGGAAGTTAAACAAATAAATACTTCGGCTTCGCCTTAGGATTTAAATCCTTTGGTTCCCTCGGCTTTTGCCTCAGGAACCAACATAATGCTCAGGGGAATAATGACATTCTTTACTCCCTTGGTGCATAAATTAAACATAAACAATTATGTTTAAATGATTTCCAGGTACTTGGATCGAGGTATTTAATCGCCTCAAACAAAGCATTCCAAATTCAAATCAATGAAAGTGTTTGTGCAACTGGTGATTTTGCTTATTTGCCAAATAATAAACTTAACATGGATATCACATATCAAAAGCCGTAAGTAAATAAAAATACAATAAAAATATCATGGGAACTCATCGTAGAAAACAATACAACACTAATGAACTGAATACTTTTAAAATATAATTAAGAGTCTTTCCAAATGTAAAATAAATCTCTAAAACGCATATTTCGATATTTATAAAGCTTTATCTGTTATTTTTTGTATAGTACGACAAACGGCTCAGTTGCAAACAAAAACGACAAAAAAATCAGTTGACATCGCGGGAAAATAGTGTTAAGGAACCAATAATAAGGTTGGCCTGACTAGAAATTGAGGGCGTGGTTTAACATCTAGGACTAACCTCGCTGTCAACTGATTTTAGCCGTGTGTTGTAGTATAGTAAAAGAACGCACTGTAACGCAAACACTAATGCAAAAAGCTAACTTGAAGAACGTTAAATGATAAATTTAAGGTGGTGTGTATTGAATTAATTTAATTCCTTTTCGTGCCTTCGTCTCGCTCAGAAATCCCTTCTGAATTGGTTGTATTGCATTATCTGTCGTTTTATTAGTTGTCCTTTATAGCATTTTGCCATGTGTACAACAAATTTTCATCAGATGGACTCCTTATTGCCCGCCCAAGATTAATTTTAAATGAGATCATCCACGTAGATATACGTAAACGATAAATTTATCAGTATACATGCCATTAGCTTTACTTGACATTGACAAAAAACCCGTTTCAAAAATTCAGCATGCCAACAACCTTGAAATATTTCATTTGAAATTTCAAAATATCAAAACTTTCATAATTAAAATTTGGTTAATGAAGCCATAAACGTTCCACAAACATTAGGCTTCTATAAGACTGGGAAAATAAACCAGAGCATTAGACCACTCAAGTGGGTCCTTAGTGCAAACCCGGTAACCTCCTTAACAGGGAGCTGTTGATATTTTAACTCTAACTAAACTCTAATAAGTCTAGGAGTTAGAGTCAATCAATGCAGATACATAGTCTTTTTTTCCAGGGATGGATCATTAGGATATGTTCGATACGAACTTGTTCATAAGAACGAATCTGGTGTGTTTGAAGTTTACATGAATCAAGACAACGGTGGTAAGTTTGTTATTTAAACGAAAGATACGCTTGAAGACGATACAGACCAGTAAAATAAGAACGCAAAAATCATAAAATAAGCCCTTAGAATAACTCATTTGTATATATAGTAAAATTCACTAAAATAAAACACAAAATGTGCAGAGCTGATTTTGGAAAGGTAGGCATTGTTTGGTACCCGGGAAAAGTACACGGGGGAAAAAACAATGGAAAAAAGTATAACGGAAAAAATGACTCGGGGACAAATTACAATTCGCAAAATTTATACTCTCAGCATATGAACTCGCTTCGCTCGTCCTCAGATAGTAAATGGATCTTTGCATTTCAGCGGTCACCCATTCATTTCATCCACAACACTGACCACGCTCAATAGTATTTAACTTTTATGATCGAACCAAAATCATGGATACACCAAAAGAATTTAAAGAAATATTAGTGTACTTATTTATTATGTAAAGGTATAATTTTTTACTAAATTTCAACTCAATTAGATTATTTTACAATTCTGTAAAAACCTAAATGGTTTTTACAAAGTTGTCTGTGTGTCTGTTATCATCGCAACTCCTAGTGTATTTATACTAAAGAGTTGAAACTTTGTATAAAAATCAGCCAATAGCACTAGTTGTGCCATTCGGAAAATAATGATTTTATGACGCCATTAACCCGAAATAATGACTCAGTGAAAATTTCGAAAATTCGCGAAAATATGATGCGATAGGATTAAGATTTGGCACGCATGTAGCCATGTATACGACAAACATACGCGCGAAGTTACAACTCATTATCAGTATTCGTTTAATTCTTTATCAAATTAATTGTGTACGTTTTTTATAAAATTGGGAAATAATCAAATTGAGTTGAAATTTAGTACAAGTGTATACCTTTACGTAATAAATAACTACTACAAGTAATTTAATTGTATCCATGATTTTTCTTCGATCATAAATTTATCCAGCATTGAGCGTGATCAGTGTTGTGGATGAAATGAATGGGTGACCGCTAAAAATGAAACGGATGTATTTACTATCTGAGGACGAGACGAACGAGTCCGAAGACGTGTTGTAGTATAAATTTGGCGAATTGTATATCCTGAGGTCGAGCAAAGCCAGTCCGAAGTAGGGAGGATGAGCGTAGCGAATCCAATGAAATGAGGAAAAGTTCTGAGGGTTCCCGAAACCGATTTTTAAATCTAACCTAAATAACCAGTAAATAGCTAGCAAGTTTATGGTTACTTATACTAAATAAGTTTTTTCTGTAAAATGTGTCCCCGTGGAATTTTTTCCATAGTACTTTTTTCCCGTGTACTTATTTTTCTAGATTTGCATAGTTTTGTACAACCCATTGGATATATATGCACATTTCTTTTTAAAAATAAAAAAAAAAAATTAAGTATCAAAAATAATTCTAGTTTCGTTTAAAATATTAAATTTTATACAACATTGTGAAGTTTTCTTACACTAATTGTGTAGAAATCCTTAATTAGGATATTTGAAAAAAATTGACTTCAATTCTACAAATTAATTACTTACGTAATTATTACTTAATAATAAATTATTAATATTTTTAGCTCGATATAATTGATATTATTTAGTTCGATGTAATTATTTGTAGAACTAAAATCAATTTTTTCAAAAATCCTAAATGTTATATACTTTGTATTTATTATGTTATTTTAGAGAAATTTGCACACATAACCTGGCTTGACGCAGAAAAAAATAGGTTCGCAATAGTATCTGCATGTAATCTCAAAAGTAAGTAAAATGTCTCTCAGGTAATAAACATATAGACCTACTACAGTATCTTAGATTATTACATAGATTACAAAACATGAGGCCTTCGGCCTTTACGCTTCCACGCGGCGTATAGGTGGCCAAAAATAAGGTTGACTTTTGGACCAAGTAACATTCCAATCCGAGTAACCATTTCGAAGGTTATCGTGTCCCAAAGAAACGTCCTATAGGAACAAAATCTCGTGTGTGTGTGTGTGTTTATATATATATAATTGTTATGATATATGCAGACAGAGTGATGTATGAAACTAAATTATATTTTCAGAATGAAATATAAAATTAAAATATAAAATTAAATAAAAACTTTCTGTTCGCCAGTTGACAACAGCTGCCAACACCTCCCCTCCAATTCAGACGACCTCCTACCTTCTGTCTATTAGACTGAATTGCTTGTTTTCCTAACTCCTTTGGTTAGAATATCTGCCTTCTTGATTTGAACTTGGGACATACTGTATTTATTATCGTTGTTATTGACACCATTCTCTTAAGAAATTATTATTTACATCTTATAATGCTTTCCATCTTTGCATATTTTTAGGATTTGAAGCGACTTTTAAATACAGGATTGATTTTATCTTTCAAATATTAACGTAGGACTACTTCCTTCTACCTGTAATTCTCTTAGCACTTTCTGGATCCACAATGGCTTCACAGCACGTCTCCGCTAAGGCATATATCTGCTCTGTGGAGGACAAGGAATCGTTGGTTTGTTTCTTAGTGAGCCCATATCCTAAGCCCCGAAAACTTTAAACAGATATCGCGGTCACTGATTTTTCTGTCGCTGAAATCTGATGCCCAGTCTGCCATCCGCAAATCCTACTAGTGGGTTATCATCAGTTTCTAAAACAGTCCTTATCAATATGTTCCTTTTAGGTACTCTTAGTACTTCTTTTCAAATGGTTTCCAGTGTTCTTCAGTTTGGCTACTGCTTGAAATCTCGCTTAAGTAATTGACTGCAGCACTTAATATCTGGTCTGATGACAGGCCATGAGATACATCAAGCAACCAATTAATTTCTGTAATGGGTGATTAGGCATCTCTTGATGGCTGTTGAATTGGTCTAAATTTAATTTGTCTTTCCATAGGTGTCGCAAATAGGTTTTACAATCTTGCATTTGAAAATTTAGTTAATAGTTTTTTCTGATGTTTTCTTTTGACTTAGTTTTATCATTTCTTTAGTTTTTTTCTATTTTTAAAGCCCAAAAAACTTTCAAGCTCTCCAAACGAGCTATCAAATTCCCGTATAAATTTTGATTAATTCTTTGATATAAGCCTCAGAATTAGAACCAATATAAGAACATCGTCTACGAACACATATAAAAGCACTGAATATTGCTTCAAATTTGTTGTAAAGGCACGGAGTCCACACTCGGTTCTGTGGAATTCATTTGATTAACAATACAGATATTAACCTTACATTCCATGTCTTGGTGCCTGTTTTTCAACCCTCCATAATAACGAGCGATTTAATTTACAAATTTTGATTATTATCATTTTTATCTAGAACTAAACATTCTGGTGTTTTAAATAGATATCTTCATCTAGATACCACATTTAGGAATGCATGTGTGTACATCCCATTTGGTGGATAATGGTACCTTTTTCAACGCTAATAGCTAACAATATTCTGATTGGGTCATTTACAACTGCGTGATACGTTTCGCTATAATCAACCTTTTTCTTAAAAACCTCTTGCTACTTCACCTAGCTTATATTTTACAAATTTCACCATTTACGGTCTCGTTTGATAGTAAAAACACCCATTTCGTAATCTATGGTTTATCGCCCTGGAGGTAATTCTGTTTTATCGTCCATTGTTTTTCTTTAAAGAGTTCAATTCCTGTCACAGCTTGTTGCCATAACATTCCTTATCAGGCCTATGTTTATATCATCTATAACTTTTGGAAGGTCTTCAACAAAACTCGCACTTAGTGCAAAACCATTCAGATTCACTCAGGTTATAACTAAACCTATTTTTTCTAGAATAAGAGGACCTGTCTTTAATTTGGTGTAGACATCTCAATCACGAATGGCTGACTCTTTACATTCTGCTGTTTTAAAATTTCATGTATTATGGCTACTTGACTGTGATGGGGTCCTCCCCTGAATCAAATAATTTAATAAAGTCAGAAAAATTTCTGGCTTTCTTTGACGTGGTAGATGTTTCTTGAAGACAACATTTTTGATGTTATTATTTTCCGTTTCTCTCACTAAATCCAACAATCTATAACCATAGATGAATACCAACCATGATACCCTTTTGAGTTTTTGAGTCCAATTTATCGCGTAAAAAAATTCTTTTGGATGAGCGCATATACAGAAAACCAATACTCTTAGATTTTTAACATTTGGTTTCTTTAAATACCAATATCGATGGATTGTATACTTGAATTTGAGAGCTGACGAAGGACTTCTATTTAAAAGGTAGCGCAGTTTTTTACTGCTTCCCCCCAAAGATATTTTTGGCAAAATTAGCACTAAACAACATAGATTTGCTCTTTCCCAAAGCGATTTGTTCATGGCGTTTCAGCATACTTTGTTGTTTGCATATTGGAACTGGTAATATTCCACTTGAATGCCATTTTTATAAAAAACTCCTTTAAATCATGTTGGTATATTCCGTCCCCTGGTCACACCGCAACCGGATAACCTCGTACCAAACTGACTACAGCCTCAGCATAATAGGCCTAAAATGTTCAAGCACTTCATTTTTATTTTTCCATTAGGTATATTTTGTAAACCGAGAATAATCGTCAAATAATGTGACAACAATAGTGTTTTGCCGTCATCAGTACCTGTTCTGTTGGACCCCAGACATAGCATGAAGAGTCGATAACACTCTCGCTGATCCGAGGTTCGTCGATACTTATGATAAGGTAATTGATTTTGTTTAACCTTGAAATACAAGGTTCACAAAAAAAATTACATCAGGTTTACTATTAAGTTTTGGCATACCTTCAAACAATATTATTGTTAGCCAATTTAAGCAAATAATCTGAATTTAAATGACGACCATACCTTTCATGCCATAAATTAAATTGATTTTGATTTACACTTGCGACTGAGGCTTTGTTGATAATCTGACGTAGGCAAAAATCCATAGAATATAAATTATTTTTCTTTCTTCCAACAGCTACCAATTCGTTATTATTGTAAACTTTACCAGTCCTTTGTGAATATGACTTTCTTACCTTTTTTCTTCAAGTCTTTCTTACTGAAAGAAGGTTACACTTTAAGAGAGGTACAAACAATACATTTTTTTATATTGATAGGAATAATATCGTTTCCCAAAATGCTGTGAACCCTTATGTTTCCAATATGGGTTGCCAATATTGTATCTTTCTCCTTAGCTGTTCCATGTAATACGGTTTTCTAATTTTTTATACGATTCAAAAAGGTTAATGTCATTGACCATTGTATCAGTGGCACACTGTCATATAAAACACTACGTCTGAGTCAGCATGAGACTTTACATTCCAACAATCTGAAATATTTATATTTACGAAACTTACGTCTGAATCTTCCTCCTGACCAACATTTGCTTTCTTATTATTGTCGATCGCCTTTTCCTTTTGATTGCCTCTCTTGAACCAGCACTTAGTTTCATCATGATTGTTTTTCTTGCAGTATTTGCATTTCGAAAACTTTCTCCTAAATTTGAATTTAATCCATTTGAAGTTTGGAAAATATTTGTTTGATTTTCTGACTTTGATTTGTTTATTTGTTTGTGGTAAGTATCGAGTAATCTAGATTTAACATGTTCTATTGCAAAGAAGTCTGGATCTTGACTCTCTACTAGTAGTAACTAAGATTCATAAGAGTCTGGCATCGTTAATAAAAGATGCACATATACATTTTGTTCTTCAATTTTTTGCTCCTGCAAGCTTTAATTTTCGTATCAGTGTATCAAATCGCAAAAATATTCCTGTAAATCTTCATTTCTTTATAGGTCTAAGAAGTAGGCTGCTTTCTTAATACAACTGACCGGCTATACTTCTCTTTTGAAAAACGTTACTTAGACAGCAATAATATCTTTTGGAGTGTCCTTTATCCATGACATACTCAAGAAAGCAATCTGAAATTCTTTCAATTATTAGCGACTTACATTTCTTTTCGCTTCTTTTAATTTCTAAAATTTTTTGTTACGGTGATTCTTCAGCTTCATTGTAGCTAATGGTCTTGAAAGCCCTCTAGCTTGAATAATTCTCATCAGAAGTATTCTTTAAGAATTGATTTAGTTCTTTTCTTCCAAACATATTTTCAGTCTAAATAACCAAGCTGTATAATTTTTGCTATCCCCAGCATGGCAGAACTCTTATGTGGTTCATTTATTTCACGTGTGATCTGGGCCCATAACCTGTTATGATATATGAGAAACAGAGTGATGATGAACTAAACTTATATTGTCCAGAATGAAATATAAATAAATATAAATTAAAATAAAAACTTCCTGTCGACAGTTGACAAGATAATGGTAATATAATATAATATATATAATATAATATATATTATATAATATTAATATAAGTAAGTATAATATAATATTAATATAATATAATATTTAATATATAATATAATATTAATATAATATTAATTAATATAAATATATATTATAAATATTATATTATATATATATATATAATATATATAATATATATATATATATAAAGCAAGGGCCGGTCGCAAGCCCGTGGTCAGAGCATCGTCCTGCCAGCTTCAATTACTTTCAAGTAGTCTCGCATAGCCATGCCCTTAAATTTTAGATTTTAAGAAAGAACTCTTCGGTAGCCGATCTTCGTGAATCGTCTTTATTTTTGTTTTATGATGAATTATATATATTATATATATATAATATATTATATATATATATATATATATATATATATATATATATATAATAATATATATATTATATTATATATAATATATATTTTTGTATATATATATATATATATATTAATATATATATATATATATTATATATATATAATATATTTTAACATATGAACCTCAAAAAATGTATACCCTTCAGTAAGACCCTCCTCTCAAAAAGCAAAAAAAATCACCCCCACTCCTCCCACTCCATCTCCCCAATCTCATAAGCTAAATTTTAATAAGTCTAATAATCACAAATAAACAACACCTTTCTTTTCTAAACAAGCTAATTATGTTATTCCGATTTTTTCAGCGGGAACAGAAGGATTGTGGATAGGATACAAAGACAGAGTTAACGGTCTAGACAACATGGACGAAGAAACTAAAGCGAGAGTGTACGATGTTCTAAAGAAGAATAACATTAATAAGGACGATCTAGTGACAGTTGACAATACTAACTGTACAAATTGAAACATAGCTCAAGAGTAACACTTATTATTAATCAATAATTTTTAACACATAGTAAGAAAACTATGTGTCTTTCTAGATTACTAATAAGACTTCTTAATCTTAATCAAACTTGGTGTTGGATTATAATATTTTATTATAATTTCTAATTATAATTCAATTTTAAAAGTAAATCCACTTGGTGTTTTATATTATAATAAATTTTATCTTATATACAGGGTGTCCATGTCCACGGATGGAGTAGCCTATACGTGTAAATGACAAAAAGTTTCAATTTTCGACAAAAATTCACTCTTTTTAAAAATTTTTGCTTGTTTTGCACGAAGATTGAGCAGACTAAAAGTTTTCGTACCCGTGTACCCGAAATTTTTTGATACATATATCAAACAAATATGATATATGTACATAACAAATGTGATATATGTATATAAATATACAGGTGGTCCACGGATGAAGTTGCCTTTTAGCGTGTAAAGACAAAAAATTTTCATTTGTTCGACAAAAAGTCACCTCTTTATAAAAATTTTTGCTTGTTTTGAACAGGATAAGCAACGTAAAGTTTCGTCCATTACCCAGTACCCAAGAATGTACAATTTTTTAAAATTCGCCCAAGAGAGAAAAGTAGGTCTAATTTTGTTTACGATAAAATTAGTTATTCTTCAAAAGAGTCACTTATTTTTTAAAAAAAAATCATTTATGCAATAAAAACATGACAATCATTCTTCACATTAATTAATTTTTTTTTTTATTCATAGTTTGTTCTTTTATTTTGATTTAATAAAACACAAAAATCAAGCTGATTAATTAATTAATAATAATGTAAACAAAACTCCCACGTGTATTTTGTTTTGTACTTTAATAATCTTAGATTTTGATGACTTGATTACAGTAGATTATTACATTTTTTATTGCAATTAATTGGGAAGTATATTCGTACTTAAATAATAATTGAAACTTGTACTCAGACATTATTTTTTAAAGTGATAAGTTGGACGAATTATTAATATAAATTGCTAAAGCTTCATAACTTTTAATTTTTTAAAAATCTTTTTTTTATTAATCCAGATGTTAACGCAAGAAACAGAGAATATACTTGGTTCAGTGTTTACGGTATTGGGGAACGTAACATACGCTCAGGCTTTAGAACTGTTTCTATTAATTTTTCCTAAATGTTAACGCAACCAGGCAACCAATTTAAAAAAAATAATTGAAAAAAATTTGTGCGATACCGGCCATGTCTGACGTAAAAAAAGCAGAGAAAAAGCTATGAAGACGACGCAGCAAAATCGTTTGGTCTAGATTCGTTAAGGGATATCCTGTCCAAGTCCTCAGAATCAAGCACAGCAGGAACTTAATGATCAGTAAATCTCACATACAGGAAAATTTTGAAAGTCACCAATACCATCCATATAAATTCATTTTATACACACACTAGAAGACGGAGAAGACGCACTAAGACTTGACTTTAGTTGATCATTAGGTGAAAAAATAGACCGGACAACGAAATTTCCACAAACCGAATAATATTTAGCGACAATCGACTTTTAGTACCCAAACGGACATGTAACTCTACAAAACGCTACGATACTGGACGACAGGACAATCCAAATTTATTCTATTACTACAAACATCAAAAATTAAAAAAGTAAATGTATGGGTGCGCCATGACACCACAAATAATTGGACCATATTTTTTCAGACGGGGCACTGAACCAAGACAGCTACTTAATTTATTAGACCATTTTTTTGCCAAAAGTTAGACGAAGAATTTAGACTTTAGACAAAAAATGCTTTCAACAGAGGATGTCCGGCGCATTCACATAACGTTAGAGATTCGTTTAGACAATAAATTTCAGGAAAATGATGGACGATTTGGACCTCCTTGCTTGGCCTGCGCGTTCCCTGACCTAACAACAATGGATTTCTTTCCTGTGGGGGTACTTGAAACAGAAAGTATTTGACAGAACCTGTTCCTCATGTATATTTTTACAAAACAAGATTTGAGAAGCAGTTGGAAAAGTGGGACCGAAGAAATGTTAGGCAGAGTCTATAATGAATTCAAGAACAGATTAGAACTGGTGCGTCGACATGGTGGTTTACATATTGAATAATACGACTGCGTTATTTTACTTTTCTTTTAATTTTTCTTACTTTAGATCTTTTATTTTATTTATTTACGATTAGAACATTGTATTTTATTAATACATAGTAGAACAGATTTAATTGTTTGTTTAAACATTTTACTTATTAATTAATCAATCAGCTGATTTTGTGTTTTCATTAAATCAAAACAATAAAAAAAACCAAATGATAAAAAAAATAATAATTTTTAATTAATGGTGACAAATTATTTGTCATGTTTTTTTGTCATAAAATTGATTTAAGAAAAAAAAAAATAGTGTTCTTGAAGAATAACTTTTTTGTCGTAAAATCAAAATTAGACTACTTCTTTCCTTGGCGAATTTTAAAAAATTGTAACATTTTGGGTACTGGGTACACGGTTACGAAACTTTTAGTTGCTCAATCTTCGTTTCAAAACCGCAAAATTTTTATAAAGAGTGAATTTTTGTCGAAAATTAAATTTTTTGTCATTTACACGTATAGGCACCTCCATCCGTGGACATTTGAAAATGGTGAAAAATGATTGTCATGTTTTTATGCATAAATTATTTTTTTTAAAAATCAAGTGACTTTTTGAAGATAATTTTTTGTCGTAAAATCAAATTAGACCTACTTCTCTTTTGGGCGAATTTTAAAAAAATTGTACATTTTGGGTACTGGGTACATGGTACGAAACTTTTTATCCTGCTTCTATCTTCGTTTCAAACATGTCAAAAAAATTTTATAAGAGTGACTTTTTTGGTCGAAAAATGAAATTTTTTTTTGTCATTTACACGTCATAGGCACTCCATCGTGGACCACCCTTACATCCTGTAATATATTTTTTATTTACATTTCTACATCAAATGATTAATACAGGTTTAAATTAAAGTCCAATCATAGACAGTACTTTATTATGATCAGGGATCTCTGAAGACGATTTGAATCCATGCGACCTACCTTTTCAGTAAATTTTTCCCACAGGAAATTCGCTCAAATATAATGGGACTTAAACATATTCTGTTACATTCTTTATCAACCCAATTTTAATTGCTATAAGTCTCTGTCTATTTTAATCATTTTAATATTATAATTACTCTGTCGTAAAATAACAAAAACACACCACATGGAAAACCATTTTTTAATGGGTCAGATGGGTCTAACCAAAGTTACATCTCGCAAACTTCTAATCTAACAGCTAGAAAATTTATATGACCTCTTAAGGTTGGTTTACCTCAAGTTGTGAAGCAGGACAACCAGCTGGACGTCGGAGAGCAACACAATCTGCGATCGGGAGGCTATTTCATTTTTACAAATAAATAAATAACAAATGTTACAAAACAGTTACTGTGTTTTCTGAACTTGTTAGGGAAAATAAAGCTACCAATAAATTTTTGGCTGATGAATAAACTAGCAATCTGGCATACCAACTTTAGATCGTGTAAAAATATGGCTAGATCGTATTTGTACTTAATAGTAGTGATTTGGGTGTATATTGGCAATCAGTTCCCAACAGAAGATGCCATCATGTGAAATTTTTCACATTGTTAATCCCTCAAACTTCATTAGTTAGATACCTGCTATAAAGATTATTACATAGTTGTAATATACTATTATTTACAAAGTATATTAAAGTCTACAAAATGTTTTTTCAGGATACTGTAGTATTCATCGAAAGAAGTTTAGATGAATACTAAAGTGGCAATTAATGTAATAAATTCTAACTTGTAACAAATTTTTATACTATATGTATATACCTAGGTTTCCTTACAGTTTGAACCTGCTTTTCATGGATTATTTTTAATTTTTTTAGCTGAAGACTTAGGACAATCCAGAGATAAAATTAAAAGGAATGACTTAAACTTTAAGGACTTCATGCATGGGCTTTGTTAATTAATAATTATTAAAAAGAGAGTTTATATACCAACGAAATTGTTATTACATAAAATGTTGTTATCAAGGTAATTAACGTAAAAATGGATAGTTAATCACTCTTCTTTTTGTATAATTATAAAGTTTAATGTTAAATTCAACGAAAATAAGAGTTTTATATCTATTTATTTACACTTATCGATTTATTTTATTACAGTTAATTATTGATAGAGTATTGATAATTACTTATAATTAACTTTAACTTAATCCTTAGTTACTAATTTGTATGAAAGGATTATCTGGACTTTCAGAGTTATAGTAAGTGCTATGAGATATTTATTGTTATTATCTATTACCATGACAGCTTGTTAGATAACTATTTCCTAGTTTTAATTAATACTTTTTACTTAGGATAAAGTCGTTGTATTTCTGTTTAATTCAATAAACATTCGGACTTAACACAAGTTGGTAAATATGGAATTATGCTATATGGGACTTGCCAATGGAAAATTTAAAACAGAAAGAGATGCTTTGACTCATGAATGAATAGGGAGGAGAGGGTATTGACTCCGTATTGTCTCTCTCATTCCATTTTAGACACACACACATAATCTTTGCTCAAACACTGACCTTATTTAGTCTCAAATACTACATTTGTTTGTGTAATAATTAGCCTTTAGCCTTTATTTCATTATTTTAGATATTCAATGATTAATTTGTCATTAAGTTTTAAATTTGTGCAGAGTTCTTTTAATGGTTTCGAAGTTAATTTTCAAAACCCTTATTACTTTTTGTCGTGCGTCTGAATGTCTGTGTGAATACACATCTCCCAAACTACAAGAGCTAAGTTAAAATTTGGTACACATGTATTCAAGATAAGGAAAAATATATCCAACTACTTAGCATGCGCATTTTTCGATTTATAAGCGAATGCACACATTTGAAAAAAAATTGAACAAAAATTGAGTAGAGTATTCAATAGTAGGTATTAATGAATGGACAATATGCATCACATTTTCAAATTGACGACCATTACACTACTCCTAAAAGATATTTGTTTCTACTATTAATTACTGTTGGTTTTAAAAAGAAACCAATAGTAATTATTACTATTATTGGTTTCTAGTAATTACTATTACTATTGGTTTCTTTTTTTTCTGTTCTTATTGTTTTAAATTAACATGAATATGCTACGAAAATGCAGTGAAATGCAGACGTAAAAGTTAGTGACAATGGTGAATTATGAGTAAAATTAGCTGGACATAATCCATTGTCAATGATATTTACAATTAAGGACGTTACGGGAGCAGGTACTTCTCCTATCATCAGGTTCGTCTTGACAAAGACGGGGTGTGTTATGTGTAGGGTGTCAGGATTTTAACCTGACGACTTAAATGAGCACTTTTAACTTTTCTACCTGAGGGGAAGGCCCCAGGTAGATAATTTTTATTAGATAAAATAGTTATATGCGTGTACCAAATTTTAACAGCTTAGCCTTTGTAGTTCGGGAGATGTAAAAACGGACAGACAGAAAGACGCACGACAAAAAATAATAAGGGTTTCGAAAATTTATACCATTAAATTAGAAACTGATAAACAAACACATAAAGGAAAGAAAGCGAGCCCCAGTATATAGCGTTTATTTTTAATCTATGCTCTAAAATTAAGTTAACAAACATTTATTTACTTAATTTATCTTCCAAAGAGTATAAATAAATGACATATTTGTCATTGTCTAAGAAACCCTTATAATTACAAAGCAAGCACTTTCCGGATTTTTCGCTTTAGACTTTTCACTAAAATTTCTTCACGCATAATAAGTAATCAAGGTTTAATATAATTTAAAATTTTTGTAATATTTTCATGCTAAACTAAGTTAGTACTGACTCAGTACCACGCTAGAGCTTAGCTCCTGCGGCTGTGTAATAAAAATGCATAATTTTTTGTGTATTATTAATATCACTATGATACAATTTTATTTTATCACTAATAATATACAATTTTATTAGTAAATGTTATTCTCAAATGTTTATAAATTGCACATTTTAAATAAATAAATAAAAAAATTTAAACAGATGTTATTTAATAAAAGGATCGTGCAAAACATAGAAATCACCGAAGAAGACTCGGAACTTAAACTTTGTCTTTAGTGTCGCTAGAATATCGACTAAATAAGTTTTAATTCTCGTCTGGGAAGGTATGTCTCTTGACAAAGAGACATATAGAAATGCATTAGCTAGTGTCTAGATATATCACAATCCAGATATGGATAGCCGAAGAAATTAAGAAGATTCAAGGGAGCTCAAATTTTAGCCCAGTTAGTGACAGACCTTTAGGGGTAACTATCCTATTAGACCCACTGTCTTATAGAACCTTTAATTCCCAATCATGCTGTCTTAACGAATCCAAGACTATTACTTCCACCTCTTGGAATATTCGACTCTGGGACTCACAAGTAAAAAATAACAAAAGATTAAATACTTAGCAAATAAATTGTGGACGACATAGAAAAAGGAATATTTAGCGACTCTTTAATCTGGAAATAAATCGATGAACTCAGAGACTTTCATGAAAGAATGAGGGTGAAATGGGACTGGGTCAATGGCTTGAGTTGCGAAAGAGCATCCCATCCAAGTTATAGTTCCCTAACAAAGTTCGTTAATTAAAATAATAATAGAAACAACATAATTCATAGGGAAGATTAACACTAAGAGCTGCATCTACCGTAAAAATGATTATACCCTCTTGTGTCTGAATATGAGAAAATGTGTAATATTGGGCAAATTATGAAAAATTTGTAGCAGACATGTTAAGAAAGGGAATGTTAAAGTGCTTGCAGGAGAATCGCGGATAGGAAAAACATAGAACATCCATGAAATAAGGGATGTATTTGACTGTTCTCAAGTGTATCAAAGAATGCCAGTCAATACCTCTACACAATTATTAAGTCCGGACTAATAATTAACTAATAACTAGTTCAATAATAGAAATTTTAATAAAGTTTAAAAAAGGGGAGACAGCAGTCTGTGAAGACATCAAAGGGACGTTTCATCAGGCCTTTATACGAGAAAAAAAGAATTTCTACGCTTTTTTTTGACGAGAAGGAGGAAACACATATTATCGCAGATAAAGGAGTAATAAATGGCAGTTCATCTGTTTGGAGTGACATCATCAACAGAGTGAAGTAATTTTGCTCTTACGCTAGCTGGTAAAGACAATGACGATACAATATGTTCTGAAGCAACCCAATTTATCATAAGGGGATTTCGATTAGATATTTTTATCTTTATCTTTAGCGTAGATATTTAGTGTATCTTTAGATATTTCAGATGCGATCGAGGTTTTAATAAAGCAGATGTTAAATCGTTTGTTTACCTTTTGTAGTTCATGTATATAGTAAGTATGCTGTGACGATTATACATATAATCGTCACAGCATGGATATCTAAAAGACAAGTCCTGTGAGACTGCTCTGTTTGAGTTTATAGACATAATATTAAAAGCTTTGGATGACAAAGAAGTAGCTTTAGGGATGTTTTTAGATTTGCCAAAAGCGTTTGACATAGTGAGCCATGGCATACTACAAGGTATGGTGTAAGAGGTATATTCATTGATTGGATAAGCTTTTTTTAACTCGTAGAAAGCAAACAGTGTCTTAAGCAAATAAAGTTTATTCATCTTCTGAAGTTTGTTTACAAACAGAGCTACCTCAAGGAAGCGGTATAACAACATTATTTCCCTATGTAGAAATAGCATCAGCGAAGCTCTAATACAATGAAAATGCTAAGAATCATTTTTGTTGATGATTTTAATGTTGCAGTTCATAATCAAAAAAATAAAATAGCAAGGCTATTTTAGAAAATGTGAGCCAGAAGGCTACGAAATGGCTTAATTTTAATTAATTAAAATACTTTCATAAAAGTAAATGCATTCCTTTTAAATCCAAAAAAATTGTTTATTTATGCAAAGTCAGCGAATTTCTTTTTAAAAAATATTGACTTTTTGTGCTTTGTCTTGACCATTTAACAAATGTCGTAACTTAAGTTGTATTTATCCGATTTTGACGAAAAAACACTCGTTATAGGACTATAGCGCTATAGGACACAGCGCTTTGCTCTATGTTATGCAAACCTATACATGGGCGATTTTAAATAGATTGGAAATATCACAATATTACGGACTTTAAAGTCCATACATGGAATCTTAGCGCTATGGTAGCAGATCTGAAAGAAATACAATACCTACGTCAAACGTATAAATGACCAGGAATATTCACAATTTAATAGCCGTCATCTCATATAAATGAAACGATCTATATAACCTATCTTTATCTGTCCATGCACAACCCAAAGACTTTCCACAAAAATTCATATGGGTTCCAATATATGTATTAAACCTAATGTCTAACTTGAGACCTATAGTGTCACAGCCCGAAACACCTCTTATTAACAATAAGATATTATAGTACCTATATAGTTAGGATGTTGTAAGACAGTGATGTCATGGCAGGGATCACTATTACTTACAGCTATTGAGAAAAATATTTCATACTGTTTCCACCGTGAAACCTAGATTCAGAAAAAAATAATTCTAAAAGACGTTTTTTAAAAGTAAATAATTATGTCATGTTTTAAAGACAACGTTGCTTATCTTACTCAACATTGAATTAATCACGCCTTTTAAGGTCTTAACCAAGAAAAAGACATAAATTATTTAAAAAGGATAAGGTCAACTATTCTCTAAGTATTGCTGCAATAGCTAATTTTATCACGCTATCTTTGTTATTCTTCAATGCTAATTCCTAAAATAACGACACGCCCCTTGTCTATTTAGCTATGTTCCCTTTGAATAGATTTTTTTCCTAAGCCTATCAGCTTGACATAAAATATGTTGTTTAATTGTCAAGATTACACTAATAGCTTTGAGTATAAAAAGAAGTGTATCTTTCTCATTTGTTAGTACAATACTAATTAACGTAAATTTTTATTCCTTCTATCAATTTTGTTATTCCTTAAGTTTAGAATATGGTAAGCTTATTCTTAAAAATTTTAAAAATAAATAACAAATAATAAGTTTAAATTTTGTATGCTCACAGAAAAGATATTGTTGAGAATAGTTTACATTTTTTAATTACAGAAAACAAATTTTGGTTTGCTGCTAGCACTTTGTGCAACGACATCATGTGTCATTGGAGACTGTCCAGACAGAACTCCTAAAGCAGATTTTCAAAATGAGGACGTAAGTAAAAAAATCTATTGATTCTTTTCGACTATAGTATTGAATTAAAAATCCAAAATAAAAAAAAATTATATGCCACATAAAAAAACAGTAATTGATATTTTTGGAGCAATTATCGTCAGTTACTAGATGTATTCGTAAGACATTTGGTAAAATATAATAATTATTTATTTTTAAAGATACATATCTTTTTAAATAGAGGTTTGTTACATTTTATTAAAAAAATTATAATAGGCAGTTGTTATTTTCAAAAAAATTTTTGTGGAGTGTGGAGGTCTTGATACTCTGATTTGAGATATGAGTCTAGTTTTAGGTACGTTTATCCTTAAAATATGGTTCTCCGTTTACTGAGTAATTAGATAGTTGTCTAAATAGCGGGGAATATGTTGAGTTATAATCTTTATTAATATCTATATTATATAAGATAATATAGATATGCTAAGAAGGTGGTTATTTTAAGTCCGTGTGAGGGCATTAGAAGCAGATTCCAGATCATTTCTGTCATAATATAGAAGTAATTCCTGTCCGATTGTTCTTAAGATTGATTTAAATTGGGAAACCCAGTTGCAATCGATAATATTTGATTTTTTAGAGTCTAGAGCTAAAAGTGAGGTGAAACAAATTTTAGGTAACCGGTATAGTTTTATATTTTTTATTCTTGTGAGCAATTATTTTAACATAAGTTTAAATATTTTACTTAAAACTGGAAAAATTCGAAATTCATGTTTCCAAATACAGCATATAATGAGGAGTGCATTTTGGTAGAAAATAGACTGATTTGAGGAAAATTGATTGTACAGATTATAAGTCATGTAAATAGCATGGGGCTCATAGGTCAGCTGCGTATAGAGAAAAGGATAAAACACTTGAATTTAGCAAAGTTAGCTTAGTGCTATGTGAATCAGATTTTGATTTTGCTAAAACATTTCTTATCTTTCCTAAAGCCACTTTGCCTTTAAGGTAAAATTTGGCTGATGAGAAGAAGGGTACTTCCAGGTAGTTATAGCTTTTGACATATTCAATTGTGTCAGAGTGTAAGTTAACATTCTTAAGTTGTAAGTTGACATATTAAAAAAAGTGTAAGTTAACATTCTGAGTTTTTTCTTTTTGGGTGATTTCGAGAATTGTATTACTTTAGTTTTATTTGTATTAAGTTTTAAACAGCAGTATTCGTAAAGTAAGTCAAGTATTTCTTGTGAATCTGTCCACGATAGTGTTATGATTGCTACATTGTCCGCATAGAGAAGCAGTAAAAGTCTAGTTACATTGTATAGTCTTACTCCTTTAAATCCTTTGTTTTTAAAGAAAGTGATAATATCGCTAATCATTAGGGCAAACAAGAGTGCTGAAATTGCCTCAACTAGTAATAGCACTTCAGACAGCTCTATTTCTTCAGATTTCATGTTATTAATTATAACGCGCACACTGGCTTAACTATATAAGGAGTAGAGAATTTTGATAATTTTAGTACTAAGACCTAATTTGTGTAATTTCTCCCAGAGTATAGAGTGCATTATAGAGTCAAACGCTCGACAAAAGTCAAGAAAAATAACTAGGACATAAGGAGACCCATTAATTAATTGTATATTGATGGCTGATGATAGTGTAAATAGGTTATCTAGGCATACCCTTCCCTTACGGAAACCCGCGTGCTCATCAGGTAGTAACTTATTTGACTCTGCCCATTCTTCAACCTTTTCTAGAATTAAGTTGCTAAATATTTTTTCAATGGCATTAATTAATGCTATCCCTCTATAGTTTTCATGTTCAAGCTTACTTCCTTTTTCTTCCTATCATTTCTCATCTACCTAAAAAGAAGGAACTTTTTCAGGTTCAAGAACTGAATTATACTGAATTATAGAACTAAATTTTTTGCAAATGTTCAATGGCCACTTCTGGCAATTTTTTAAAGAATTCATAGCTAAGGCCAGTAAGCCAGGAGCTCTATTTAGCTTACAGTTATTTAGGGCATCAGTTAGCTCGCTCCAGTTTATTGGTTTGTCAAGCGTCGGATTGATAATACCAGTTTTTATTATTTTGGTTAAATTAGCCGTGCTTTTGTTTGTATAAATAGATTTCAGGTATGTTTGCCAGTCAGTGCATGTAAGAGGTGAAGTAGTAAGAGTTTTTGGTGAAAAGAGTTTAATGGTTTTTCAAACTGACCTATAGTATCTTTGGTGTTGGCCAGTTTGTCAGTCAATTGTCTGTCAGAATTATTTGTTGATTTGCGCATTTCTGAGTGGTAATTTTCGTTTCACTTCTAAGAGAGCTGTGATATCTGTTCTATTTCAAATTTATTTTTTCTTAATATCCGTATTTGTTTTCTTAGTTTGCTTTTTGAGTAAATACATTGGCCATTTGGTAAAATAAAGTTACTAGACCTACGAACTTAATTATCCTACACACACACAGATATATATATATATATATATATATATATATATATATATTATATATATATATATAATATATATATATATATATATATATATATATATCGTTCTCGTGGGTTAAAGCTCATTCAGGAATTAAATATAATGAGAAAGTTGATTCATTAGCAAAAAAAGGCCAGTGAAGACGATTCACTTCCAATCAGCTACATTACTACCCGAAATCGTACTTATTAAAAGCATTGAATGGCCGAAGCTTCATCACGTGGAATCAGGAGTGGATAAATTCAGAAAGTGGCCAAATTACAAAATTATTTTTTCCTTCAATCAAGAAAAGACAAAAGTTTGGAGTATGGGATTACACGTATAAACTTACCATGTTCCTAACCGGACATGGTAAATTTAAGCATTACTTAAAACGATTTAACTTAACGAATCTAGCAATGCGGTTGTGGAAACGACGAACAAACAGTAAAACCACTTAATAAATTATTGTCCTCTACTAGATAGAGAAAGATCATTACTAATGCAGCAATCAATGACTCTCGGACTTAACTGGCCTCTTCAACATTATCAGTTACTATCAAAAGACCTTAAAACACACTTTATTCAATTTATTGAGGCAATTGATTTAGATAAACTATGACCAAAATAATTAATATATATTATTTATATTAATTTACATTATATTAATATTATATTAATATAATATTATTATTTTTCATAAGATACAAATATATCGAACACAGGAAAAACACAAGACATTAAATTTAAAAGAAAATTATTGTTAGAAGATACAAAATTTTACTGTAGGAAGAAAAGAACAGCCGAAAAAAAAACATTTCTCAAAAAAGAACGAAGTAATATTCAAATATCTATTGTTTTCAAAAGCATGTAGTATTTATATGGGACATGCTGATAATATACGGCCTTTTAGTAGGGTTACTACTAAAAAGGAAAATTAAAAAAATATATATATATATATATATATATATGTATGTTATATATATCTATTAAATATATGTTTGTTTGTGTGTGTTTGTGTGCAATCCTACTAAACTCTATCCATAAATAGTTTTTATTTTTTATTCATTATCTTTCCAAGCTGTTGAATTACATGTTGAGAAATTCATTTAATATTTAACTTTTGTTACTTTGTTAATAAATACCTCCTTAATCAAGAGTTCCATGGGGTACTCCATGGATATTGAATGGAAAACAAATTTTAAATGGAAAAAATATAGGGTTAATTAATTTCCAGTTACTTGGATCGAGATATGTAATCGCTGTAATAGAAGCATTCGACGTTCAATTCGAACAAGAGGATTGCGGAGCAGCTGATATGGCTTATTTGCCAAATAATAAACTAAACATGGATGTCACTTATCAAAATAAGTAAGTAAATAAAGAATAACAATTAAAAAAATGCAAAATGGAACCGATGATACAAGAGGACATCAAGATATAAACAAAAATGAGTTTGCCACTTATAATACTAACTTGTACTACTATTTGCATTACTGACTTTTAATTAATTTACAATAAAATAAAAAGTTTTTTTTTTAATATTTTTTTATTGAATAATATAAATTATATATAATATCAAAACTTCTTAATATAATACATAGAAAATATTACAGAACTTAATACAGAGCCTTACGGCACTCCACAGGTAACAATTCAATCCTCTCTACCTACATTAAAAGAGCACAGGTTTAACATGGTAAAAGTTTAAAAAACTAAGTAAAATCTTATAAAGGTAGATATGGAAATAAGGAGGTACCTTTTAGTTTAAATGACCAGACATACTTCAAAGCTCAAGTTTAATGAGAGAATGATAGTTGGCGATGTATCAGTTTTTTCCTACCGAAGTTGATAGTTCTTATTTTTATATTATAAATAAATAATTTATAATAATAAATTTACGGCGTGAGCCATTATAAAAAAAATCAAGAAACAAATATTTATTACTCCTACGATAGTCACAATACCTTCTAAATTGATCCTAGGATTCTAAATTGAATCCTACACTCATAAGCTAGAACTCGAACTAGCTGAAAGCGGACACACTACTACCTTATTTAACTACCTAGTGAGTACCTATGGGAGATTTCATAATAAATTGACAAGTAACAAACATATGTATCGTTATTTCTTTTCAGAGATGGATCAATAGGCTATAATCGATACGAACTAATTCATAAGAATGGGTCTGGTTTATTTGAAATTTACATGAATCAAGGAAACGGTGGTAAGTTTGTTTTTAAACCATTAGCAATTAATTTAAATATTTTGCCCGTATTCAAAGACGTTTCCTAACATTTTCCTAACATTTTCCTAACTTTTTCTACATTTTTCCTAACTTTTTCCTAACATTTTCCTAACATTTTCCTAATTTTCCTAACATTTTCCACTCCTAACATTCTCCTAACATTTTCCTAACATTCTTCTAACATTCTCCTATCGTGTTTTAAAAGTCTTTTAGAGGCTTTGCATGATTTATTTAGTAAGAACCTAAGGTAGTTAAGTCAAAAGTGATACCATTGTAAGTAACGTAATATATCGCAAAATATCAATGTTATTAACTTATTACCTGGATTTACGACACACTTTGTCATAAACAACAATGCGGCCTTGCTTTGGTGAATGTTAAATATATTAGAAACTTTATTTACATATGTTTTCAGTAAACAGTAGAGTTAATACAAATACAATGTTCAATTATTGTAACAGCTTTCATAAATAAAGCAGTATCAAGCGTTTCAAGTTTGAACGTGGACCAGGTTGTACGAATCCAAAGGTGTCTAAATGAAGACCTGTTAATCAGTGCAACACTGTTTTCATTTTGCTAAATCATTTACACAATTTTTTTTTTTCGTTTGTCATCAAATTCATTTTTGTTTGTGTAAAATGTTTTTGGTATAATAATGGCTGAATATTCACACCGGACCAACTGAATTTCCTCTTTGAATTGATAGCCCGCCACAAACAGACCATAGAAAATAAAAAATCTGATTGTGTTAAAAGAATTTCAGGGTAAACTCCCTAATAGTAAAGTAAGTGGATTAACAGTAACTTATATTATGTAATTTATGTAGATAGTTATTAATACGACAAAGTGTGTCGTAAATCCAGGTAATAAGTTAATAACATAGATATTTTGCGATATATTACGTTATTTACAATGTATCACTTTTTGACTTAACTACCTTAGGTTTCTTTAAAAAAAAAATCATGCGAAGCCTCTAAATGACTTTTAAAACACGGGAACGATCATTTAAATTTCGTGGCTTAAAAACATTTCTCTTACCTAAACCTAAGGTGAGTGTTAGGAGAATGTTAGGAAAATGTTAGGAAAAAGTTAGGAAAATGTTAGGAGAATGTTAGGAAAATGTTAGGAAAAAGTTAGGAAAATGTTAGGAAACGTCTTTGAATACGGGCCTTAATCTCCTCCTTAATTCAAAAATAGCTACCTAAATGTCGCTAGCAGAGTAGGAAAATAATTTTTCTCCCTAAAGAAGGAAAAACAGTGATATTAAATAAAGTGTATTTTAAATGATTAAAATAATGACTTATATTCTATAATATTTTCTTAACTTAGAACAAATTAGCAATGATCATTTCACCCAACACTGTGGGCATCTTCAGCCGATCAAAAATAAACTTAAACACTACATTAACAACAAATTAAAAGCAAGCTTAAAAACAAAGGAATTAACACGCACAACATAAAAAGACTAGTATTAAATAAACTAACAAAGAAATAAGTTAACAAAAATTAACTTCGTCAAAAAATAGAATATAAAAGGTTTTTATATATTTTAAGTTTTGATTCTCTTATTTTTATTTTTTTAATTTTGTCAAAATATAAACATATTCTTTAAGGTATTTTTATACCTACTTATATTTTCAAAGAAAATTAAGTTTATTGACCAACTAGTCTTGGTAAAACAGTTCGTATTTAATGATCAAATATTAAAGCCACAAGCAGCTACTGTAAACTAGTTAATAAGTTAATGATAAAATTTA
>JACMZG010000022.1:28978429-28985929 GCA_018340805.1 Microvelia longipes
ATTCAGCGCCCAAATATAGATAGAAAAAGAACCATACTCGAAATTTAATTTTAATTGAACGTAATTTTGGTTTCCGGTAATTTTTAATGGTTTTTTCGACTTTTTGGTCACTTAAAGTAACTCCAGCGTCCCAAAAAACAAAGAAAGACTTTATTCGCAGCGAAATATAATATCTTTGCATTTTGCAGATTCTTTGAATTTTTTGCTTATTTAATGATAAGCCGGATAATGACGTCACAAAAACCTGATTTTCAAGAGGGTTCGTGTCCTCCTAAAGGTTGATTTTTGTAAGTTTGATTAAAAAATATTAATCCGTTCGAAATAAAGAGTGTTTACAAGGTTCGACTCCCGCTATGACGCCTATTTCATTAGCGAATTTTTCCTAGAGAAAATTCGCTAAAAGGGTCACTTAGCTCTTAGTTTAAGAGCTATGCAAGCAAGTAGAAATAAGAGACATTTTAACAATAACGTAATTCTCAAATAATAAAGGTTCTTCAAAAGTGTAAATATATGTAGGGTCTTACTAACAATAAATAACACGCGAGCCAAAATAAAGCCAAGCGAGCCAAAAGAATTATAGTTTCCAGAAATGCACTATGAAAGATTTTTTTTCGATTAGTGGCGTTATGAAGGACTAGAGTGCCCCAGTATATCATATATATACTGATATACAGGCACTATATGGTAGCTTTTTTACGGTTTTTAAAACAGCATACAGGTTTTTGGGGTATTAACCCCATTACCCCCCCCCCCGTAATACCGCCAATGGACTTAGCGGGATGTTTTTTACCACGTAAGTGGTTTTTGGTAAAATTATACTAGAGGTAATAAACTAACAATAATTTGACATATCCTTAGAGTGAGCGTGAATGGAGTCCATTATAAATAATGAAAGAAAAGAAGTCTCTCCACAAAATAAAACTTTATTGGCAAAGCGCTTTCAACCTAACTAGAGGCCATCATCAGTGCAAAACCGTTGAGATGTAAAGAAGAAGAGAAGTGAGTCTATGTTTTTCTATTGGATATGAGAGTCAGACATACATCTCAACGGTTTTGCACTGATGATGGCCTCTAGTTAGGTTGAAAGCGCTTTGCCAATAAAGTTTTATTTTGTGGAGAGACTTCTTTTCTTTCATTATTTAATAATTTGACACGTTTCTAAAAATCTAATACTAATTAATTAATACTGATAAAAGTATTATATATACAGTTAAATTTCGTAAAAAGAGCAAATCTTTAAAAGTATGTAAAATTTGCATACTTTATATAATTAAAAGCTTAATTTTTAATAAATAATTACTTTAAGTTAAATTACCAATTAAAATAAATGATATAACCATGACTTGTTGATAACCTTAAAACATTATTTATAAATTAAATTGTCACCTGCTTAATCCCATTACAGAATAATTTAATGGCATTAATTGCTAGGAGTATAAAAAGAAATCAAACTGTTTATTTTTATATTTCCTTAGTGCACAAAAAAGACTTAAACGTCAATTGTTTTTACTACTTTCTATTTAAGTATTTATGCTTAAAATATGGTAAGTTCGTCTTTGTAGACACGCGCGAAACACAAATGCATAAATAATTAATAATCATAACATTTTTTTTTTTTTTTTTTTTTTTTTTAACTTATTGATTATTGTCTACAATAAATGTATTTGACATAGTGCTAATGTTAGGAAAGTGACTTGGCGGTCTTGATAGGAGGAATCACCCAGTGGTGATACTCCTTGGCGTGGTTAGGTTTTAAATGCTGAAATTTTACTTATAATATAAAAATTTGGCTTGAACTAAATTAGTTGACTTTTGAATAGTTGAATTTTCTGAAATGTTTTGCGTTTTTGAATTTAAATTAATATTGGTTATAAAAGAAGGTCACGCGGCCACTGTCGTCGAAGGCGCCGTGGGGATTGGAAGGAATGGTTCTGGAATGTAGGGTTTGGACAAGAGGATTAGGATGGGAATCTAATTTGGAATGAAAGGAATTGTATCGAGAGGAAACAATGTCTTTGACGAACGGAATTTTGAGGTGATTGTGGATGGTTAAGTTAGATACGAACCAGGGAGCTTGAACTATTTTGCGGAGAACTTTTGACTGAAGGACTTGAATACGTTTGAGATTTGATGGTTTCGTGGAACCCCATACTTCAACACCGTATGACCATGATGGTTTTATTATGCTTTGTAAACGAGTAGTTTGTTATCTAGTGTAAGGTTAGACCTGTTATCGAGTAAACGTTGGAGGATTCCGACACGACGGTTCCCTTCCAAACGTTTTTGTTTAGTGTGATGTGCCCATGTTAGTTTGCTGTCGAAGTGTAAACCCAGGTAACGTGCAGTGGTGGACATACGAATTTGAGACTGATTGAGAAATAGGGGGGACAAATGCCTCGTCGGAGGGTGAATGTTAAGTGAATGCTTTTTTTAGCATTCACTTTTATTCTCCACTTTCTAAACCATGTTTCTAAGGAATCAAGATGGTCTTGTATATTATTTGAAGCCTGAACGGGATCTTTATGGACTGATATGATATTTTTGTCATCTGCAAACGATAGAACTGATGTAGATGGATGTTCAGGAAGGTCTGAAGTGTAAAAGACGTAAAGGACTGGTGAAAGGATACTTCCTTGTGGAACTCCAGCTTCTATGTCATAAATTTCGGAGAAGGAATCTTTGTACTTAACTTGAAAGGTACGACGGAAAAGGTAGGACTTAATAATGAGGAAATAAGTGAACGGAAGAACGTTCTTGAGTTTCAGCAACAAGCCCAGGTGCCATACTCTATCGAAAGCTTGCTCGACATCAAGCATGACAGAAGGACAATATTGCTTACGCTCGAGAGCTGAGGATGCAATGTCAACAAGTCGATGGCACTGTTGGATGGCGGAATGAAAGGATCTAAATCCGAATTGATGAGAAGGGATATGGGAATGAATAAAAGGCATTAGGCGGTTTAATAGGAGCTTTTCAAACACTTTACCAAGGATGGGAAGTAAACTGATGGGACGATATGAAGATGGTGAATCTGGAGGTTTATTTGGTTTAGGAATCATTATTATTATAGAATGTTTCCACAAGGAAGGGAAGTGAGTTGTCCGGAGGATGGAATTAAATATGTATGTGAGGAAGAGGAATGCTTTTCGAGGAAGTTGTTTCAGTACTTTAGCTGTAATAAGGTCGAATCCTGGGGCCTTTTTTAAAGGAAGTTTAAGGACTGTGTTCTTTACTTCGGAGGGATGGAAAGCTGGAGGAGGGGGGATAGTTGAAGTGGAGTGTCAAGATCTTGAATAACTTGAGCAGTGTGCTGGGGATCAAGATCTGGATGGGGAGTGAAAATGGAACTCAGATGGGAGGCGAACAGTGAAACTTTGTCCTGATCGGATTTAGCCCACTGTCCGTCTGGTAGTCGAAGAGGAGGGGGAGAAGATTTAAATTTAAGGATTTTCTTAGTTGTATACCAGAGTGACTTGTCGTCCGTAGTAAGTGTTGATGTAAATAGTTTGTATTGTTCTGCTTTAAATTCAATCAGGCGAGTTTGAAGTGTTCTGTTAAGTCGGTAAAACGTTCGTTTGTCTGAAGGGTATTTGGTCAGTTGCCAAATTCTTTTTGCTCGTCGTCTGTCATTAATAAGTTGTCTAATGTCAATTGGTAAAAGTAAGTCGCTGTTTTTATGAGTCTTTATGGTTACTCTTTTGGTTGCTTCCCACGCTGATGTCTGTATCGCCGTGGTTAGCGTTTGCACCGCTTGGTCTATGTCGTTACTGTTTTTAGAGGTAGTTTAGATCAAGTTTGTTTTCAAGTAAATGTCTAAATTTATCCCAGTCCATTGGACCAGGTGTTAAGGTAGGAGGTGGAAGAATGCTATTTGTTGTGATAGACAAATCTAAGTAGACGGAGCGTGGTCAGATGACAAGTCTTGGACAAGAGATGCTATTTGATGAGGAGGAAGAGGATAGGAGGAAACAAAATAATCTAAAATATCAGGAAGGCAATTGTGGGATCTTGGCCAATAAGTATAATCTTCAGGTGCTGTTACGATATATCTGGTTTGTGAAAGAGCTCTATGGAGAACAATGCCTCTTTGATTTTGGGCTCTACAGCCCCATTCTGGGTGCTTTGCATTCCAGTCTCCTCCAACAATGAAGTTATTCCCTAGAGAACGAAAGTAGGTCAGATACTGATCGATAGTAAGTGTGTGACGAGGAGGACAGTACACTGAAGCTATTGTAAAAGGAGTAGGAATTGATTGGATTGTGATAGCAGTGGAGTGGAATTGAGGAGTGGAATTATTAGGTAATTGATAGTGAGGGATAGAATTTCTAACTAGGATTGCTGCCCCACCTCGAGCCGCGTTTCCTGGGTGGTCTGTACGGTATGTTGTGTATCCTGGCAGCGAAAGTATGATCTATTTGTTAAATGAGTTTCTGTGAGGAGTATTATGTCTATGTGTTTTTCTGTGATAAGTGTGTGAAGGTCATTTCGGCGTGAAGTAATGCCATCGGCATTCCCAATAGGATGATAAGTGATGGAACTGTTGAGGAGGTCATGATGTAGAGGCCACTGGGAGAAGACGCTCTACTAATGTAGTTAAAAGCGATAATAAGGGAGTAATAAGTTGTTTAAAATCAGATAAAAAAGAACCAAGAATACTATTGATGTCGTTAGAAGGGGATGGAGGTGGGACGAAGGAGCGTTGAGGCGAGGTTGTGAAGTTCTTGGCAGTGGCAATGATGATGGTCTGTTTGGTGATTGTTGTTGATGAGAAGGCGTGGTGAAAGTCGAATTGGCGTGGGATGTCTGTTTTTTGAAGTGATTAAGTCCGTAGTAGAGGTTCTTTGCTGGTACCCTGCAGCTTGAGCATAGCTATTTGTTTCAGAGTTATGATGAGCATATTCTTCAGTCTCAGTCTGGATAGAGGGAAGTCCTGATCGGTTGACTGGAATTCTAAGGGCTCTATTGTTTCCTGAGGTGTAGTTGTGGTTAGATATGAATCTGGTTGGTGCTGTGAGCGGGAAAAGGGTAGTATATTTTTTGGCTGATGGCGTCTTTGCAGCTCAATATGGATCATACAGCCCCTATAATTAGCTGGATGTTCCCCTGAACAAAGAGCACACTTAGCAGGTTCTGTAGACGGTTTGGTGCAAGTTGATGATAAATGAGATCCGGCACATTTAACACATTTAGGAGAGTAGTTGCAATAATGCTTTGTATGGTTATAGTTTTGACATCTTGTACATTGTACTAACTCTTTTCGTCGGTAAGGCTCCTCAACTTTTATTTCTGAATAAAATAATCGTTTTAGATCGAACATATTTTGATTTTGTTCGTTGTCCTTAGTTAAATCAACGAAAAACAGGGAAAGCGGTTGTTTGTTAATTTTGCTTATGACTGGAGTTACTCTTATTACGTCATATCCTTTATTGGTCAATTCTTCTTTAATTGTTTCTACTGGGGTTGAAAAATGGAGGTATCTTATTACGACCCGAAGAGGTTTCTTCTATTAATTGATAGTGGTGGAATCATAATTTTCTGACTTAAGATATCTTATAGCAACTCTGTATGATTCGGCAGTTTTTGTTAATATGGTTATGTCATTAAGCTTTGATTTAATAGTAAAGTCATCGTTTTGTAGTTCTGTTTTAAATTTGTTAGCAAATTCCAAAAAATTGCCTATGTTTTTTAAATGAATGAGGGGTGGTCTGGGTTGTTTAGCGGGAGTTTCTTCTTCTTGTTGTTGGATAGGCTGGTCTGAATCCATATTTGTTTCATTTTCAAGGACGTTAAATGGATTTGGTGTGGTGAATTTGTTTATTGCCTTATCTTGGGCTGTTTTGGGATACTTTGATAGTGGAGAAGGAAGAGGTGATTTTGTATTGGTATTTTGGTTTGGCTTGGAGTGTGACTGGTTTCGAGCTGGAGATGAATTAGTTGATCTTGGTCTCTTTTGTACAGTTTTCCTGGAGGAAGTATCCATTGGTAATGCCTTATTTTGTTGAGACATTTTATCCAGACCCCTATGGAAGGGGAATGGAATGTTTTGTTTTGATTTTTTTTTTTACTTTAGTAAATGACAGATTATATGAACACTAGTAAAAGGATTGAATAGATAAATACCTTAGAGGGTAGGTTGCTATTTGATAAACTATGGCTCTATACTACCGAAACGCGCCGGAGAATGAGACAAGGAGTTACACTAGTTTAATGACGTTGAATTATCGCAAATGATTAAACTTTCGATTTTCAATTACATATCATCATAACAATGAATAATTTTATTAGCTTTATTGACAGTGGCATTATACACGTAATTTTAACGTTATATTTTATATGTTTACAGAAAACCAATATCACTTTGTTACTATCAATTTTAGCAACATCGCCATTTGTCATCGGAATGTGTCCAACGAGATCTCCCAAACCAAACTTTCAAAATGAGGACGTAAGTATTAATATGAAACGACAAAAATACTTATCTTCTTCTAATAATAATCTAAGACATTGATTCAATTATATCTGCGTAAATCATATTTACTTTGATTTCGAAACCTATATTATATATTATATATATATATATATATATATATATATATATATATATATATATATATATATACATATATTTGTGTGTGTGTATGCATGTACAGATTTTTGTGTCCTAGAGATTTCTATGGGACACAATAACCTTGAAACGCTTACTTGGATTGAAATGAAACGAGGTACAAAAATCAACTTTGCTATATAATATATATATAATATATATATATAATATATATATATATATATATATATATATATATATATATATAAATATATATATATATATATATATATATATATATATATATATATATATATATATTATATATATATTATATATATATATATATTATTATATATATATATAAGTGTGTGTTAATAAAGTTACATACTTGTTTCAAAGTTTACTTTAGTTACTTAATAAAATTAATTAAAAAGTATTAATTTTTTTATTCATAATCTTAAGTTGAGATATTCGAAAATTAACATTTGATATATATTACAACATTTGATACATATTACAAAGGGTATTTTTGATAATTAAATAAGTCAAATATTAAGTGTTTTAGAGACGCTAAATGTTTTTTAAACTACCTATTAACTATGTTTGTTTGACTACTTTCCAGTTACTTGGGTCAAGATATTTAATCACATTAAACAAAGCATTCGAAGCTCAGTTCGAACAAAGTGATTGCGGTACAGCTGATATGGCATATTTGTCTAACAATAAACTTAATATCGATGTCACTTATCAAAATAAGTAAGTATTATATAATGGCGCGGAAACAAGGCCGTCAAATTTTCTTTAGAATACTTAAACTATTGGAAAATGATCGATTCCTCTTTTTTGAAATGATTAGAAACCCCACATTATTTTATGCCTTACACATAGCAGTCTGATTAACCGAAAACGTAAAAAAAATATATGTGGTATAAGTAAATAATAATATCGTTTTA
>JACMZG010000022.1:28990929-29000591 GCA_018340805.1 Microvelia longipes
AGTTCAATTTAATTTTAGCGTTATTTATTTTAGTAATACTAATGGCTAAAACTTTGACATATCCACCCTATGACGTCATACATTGTTCGGTTACCCCTGATGGCTGCAAGGCTTTAAAAGGACTTTATTATCATTATTATTACTCTGGAGTGTTCTGTAAAGTTAATACAGAGTTGCATGGCTTAAGCTACAATATTGAGTTGACAATGTTAGACTTTTAAATTAAAAATAAATAAAAAATACGGGCCTTCGGCCCGTAGCCGCTACGCGGTCTCGGCGCTTCGCGCCTCGTCCGCTCCGCGGCGTCGGCCCACCGGGCCGCGAAGCGGCCCGGGGCCTCCCAGTGGCCGCATTGCGGCACATTGTTGTTGTTTTGTATTATGTATGGTTTCATTATCGTTTCTTGTTACATGGCATTTTGCCACGTATTTAGCGAATTTTCACAGCCTCGTTTCACAGGCCCGCTTCGCGGGCCTGAGAGGCTTTCTTGCAAATTTGATTTTATTAATCCTCTATTATTAATAGTAAGCAATGATATTGCAGTTAACAAGCCATATAAAAAATAATAATTATATTTAAATACATAACTAATACGTTTTTATAGAGATATAAAGAATACAAGAAATAAATCCACACGTTGCAACTGTTGGAGTAACCTTGTATAAAGGGTAAGAAAAGATTATAGTTTCATCTTTAATCAGATTTAGTTATCGTCCACCATACAAAAGGGTATTAACTCTTACACACATTTATGATTGTTTATACAATTTAAAGAAAAATGTCAAATTTTTTTTGTAAACAAATTGTTTATTTGAGTATAACCTTTAGGTTGAAAAAAATATATTCATGATTTTTTTAAATAAAATACCGTTTTCGTCACTTAGGATTGTCCGATTGAGCTGAAACCGGTCGCAATCGTTTTAGAATGACTTCGACCATATAAAGACTACTTCGAGGTTCTTCCTTTACAGGCCTGCTTAGCTCGGCGTGGATTAGTGGAAGCCATTTTTGTCCTGTCTCTCTGGACAGTAGGCTTACCAGGATGGAGCAAGAGGTAGAGGCTCCTCTAATATACTACATCCCCACCCTCTAACACTACTGAACCCAACAGATATCGTACAAGTCTTTGACCAAGACGCATACATATATACAAGATTATATATATATGTATACCGTTTGCGCCATTTGTGATGGTTCGATTGAGCTGAAATTGGTCTTAATCGATTCAGCTAGCCGTCTACCTAAACACAAAATACCTTGTTTTAAAGCCATTTCAAGTTTCAAAAAATTTTTTTTTTCATGACGTCATAACTTTGATTGATGACGTCATAATGTTTTTATAAACAATAGGCCTCGTAACCTCCACAACATCTCGCGATTTGCAAAGTTTCGTTCCAATTTGAGAACGCCTTCAAGAGTTATCGTTCGCCATACGAAAGGGTAGAAACTCTTACATACATATATATATATAATATATATTATATATATATATATATATATAAACTTTTGGGACATATATTTTTGTTATCAGGAAGCCAATAGGAACCGATTCCGCTCACTCCCACCCTCAACTTCCGCCATCCGAACAACCTCATAAGCGTCATTTTCGTAATGAAAATTCGCTAAAATAAAAAAAATCCATTTATTAAAATGTCTATGATAAAGGAATACTAATAGATGTGACACACCTGTGTTAATTAATAAAATTATATTCAAAAGAATATGAGAGAAGTGTAAAAGAATTTTATCTTATAAAGGAACATTAATACAGTTAAGATAGAACTACTTTCAAGATTTTCTAAAAATAGTAAAAACGGATTTAAACGGTTAAGAATTCTCTAAAGGAATACTTAAAAATGGCTGCGTACTTAAAGACAGTGGAAACATTATTTTACTTTAAATCGG
This sequence comes from Microvelia longipes, assembly GCA_018340805.1. Lineage (NCBI taxonomy): Eukaryota > Metazoa > Arthropoda > Insecta > Hemiptera > Veliidae > Microvelia > Microvelia longipes. The sequence goes on from JACMZG010000022.1 coordinate 28,992,835, forward strand.
AAGGAGGGAGTAAGTGAGAAGATGAAGGAGTTGAAATTTTGCACTAAAGGAGGATTCTCAGAGGTTTAGTAAGTGAGTATGAGAGTTTGCTTTATAGGAGTTTAATTCAGGTCCTCTTTAGCCTTAAGCCTTTAGGCTCCCTGATAATACTCGTAAAAGGCCCTTCCACTTAAAAAAGGGTTATTCCCCCTAACCACAAAATACACATATGGAAAACCAAAGGTAACCTTTACATAAAAAATTTCACACTAAACCAAACTTTTATAATATATAGCACTTCTCATTTACATTCAGCTTTAATATTAATAAAAAATATCTCTAACACGGGAAACAGAAGAAAAAACCCCTTTAAGAGACCATGAGTGCTTGATAAGAACCCAACCAACATATAACTTGTAAATCCGTTACTTTAACATTATGTTATACTTTAAGCCTCTCATTTATCTCTAGGATTAATGTAGGAAAATTACTGATAACAACTTCATTATTATACTAAAATGAATAATAGATATCTTTATTGAATAAATTTAATTTAATTTTAAATAAATACTATCAGTAACTATTACAAATAATTATTATTCATATAAATTAATTTAATCAACATAACTTATCCTAACTTAAACGAAGAGAATTAATAAATTAACTTTTCTTGTATCTTATAAAGAAAGAACGCATTGTAATAGAAGTTTATATTATATAAAACGTTTTCAGCTTTTAGTTTAAAAAAAATCTTTAAGATATGTGCCTCAGATATATTTAAATACGCTACACTCTCATTACATGAGAGTATTGCTGTTTAATCTACCCATAAAAAGGTAAGGCGTGTACTAAAACAACATTTTCATATTCTGATTCAGGGTTTTCTCGCAAAAGGCGAAGAGGATGAGCTTATTCTGTTTAGATTTGCAATCGCTAAGTATCCATCCCCATCTTGTGTCATAAGCTTAATTATTAGATGATAATTAAGGAATAAAATTGTCAAATTCAATAAAAAAAAAAATAAGCAAAAAATAAAATTAATTCCACAACTTTCCGAGAAGGATTATTATTATAAAGAATCGTATTATAGTTAGGATAAAATCAAAAAGATAAGAAATTAAGTTGAATATAGAGTGATTTTCAAAATTACGTAGAGTCCTTGAGGTAAAAATTTACTCTAACCTAAAACTACTATCTCCTAATTTATATAATTAGGGAGGCGAAACAAGTATTATAAGGTTTAAATTTTGAGTGTTTCAAGAATGTATTTCGCGTCTTGTGGATAAAATAGAATAGAAACGTAATAGAAAAGAAAAGTAATAGTGGCCACAGCATTGTCAAAAAGCAGTCATACACTAACGTAAGAGGGGTTCCAAATAAAGTGAATTCTCAACACTATACTACTAATTAAAATATCATACTTATTTTACGTAAATATGAACAAATCTGTAGAATTTTTAAGCTTTAAATAATTAAAAGCTTAATTTTTAATATATTAATTGCTTTGACTTAAATTACTATTTAAAATATATGATAAAATTATTGACCTAATTATTTAAACAAGATTAGATTTATAATAGTAATAATTACTTGTTGACAAACTTAAAAAATATTCAATTTTCAAATTGTCACCTGCATAATCCCCTTAAAAAATAATTTTATAAAACTAATTAATAGGAGTATAAAAAGAAATTTAAATTGTTTTTTACTAACATTATTTATTAGTGTACTAATAATTGAACGTCAATTTAAACTACTTTTTTTAATTTTAAGTTTTACTTCTTTTTATTTAAGTATTTTGCTTCAAAAATGGTACGTATTTGGTATTATAAACATAACAACGAATGCTTTAATTGGCTTTATTAAAAATGGCTTTAATATAAGCAAATTTTAAAATGTTCATTTATGTTTGCAGAAAACTTATTGGGATTTGTTAATAACACTTATTACAACAACATCATGTGTCATTGGATTGTGTCCAATCAGATCTCCAAAAACAAACTTTAAAAATGAGGATGTAAGTATTCAAATTAAACACCAAAGAATAATTTTATCTTTTGATTTTATTATAAAATTGAAAACTGTGATTAAATCATTCTCATTAGAATAGGTTCTCCGGCAGCGAACTGCTGACCCTAACTTTAATTACTTAATAAAATTAATTTGAAGTATTATTTTTTTTATTCATAATCTTACGTTGAGATAGAAAATTAATTTCTGATACGTATTGCAAAGGGTATTTTTTAATAATAATTAAAGAAGTCATAGGTTAAATGAATTGTTTTAAAGAGGCGTTTTTCAAACTATAACAAATAAAATGTATGTTTGACTACTTTCCAGTTACTTGGGTCAAGATATTTAATCGCATTAAACAATGCATTCGAAGCTCAGTTCGACCAAAGTGATTGCGGTACATCTGATATGGCATATTTGACGAACAATAAACTTAACATCGATGTCACTTATCAAAATAAGTAAGTATTATACAATGGAAGTCAACAAGGCCGTCAAATATTCTTTGGAATGCTTGTATTATTGAAAAGAAATTCATTCCTTATTATTCCAAATTTATTTCCTTCATTTTTTACTTGAAGGAAATATAGGTATCATATGTATAATAGGTGTCATTACTACCCATAAGAAAATTGTCCAAGATTTTAAATGGAAATACGCATGTTTATTTAATGCGCCGCAAACCCCAAACATCAACCCGGCATAACTATTATCTCATAAAGCTTTGCTCATGCTATAATCTTAAAAATGTATTAGCTCATTTTTTAAAATCAAGAAAAGTTTTCTTACAGATAGTATTGACACCAATCAAACTCTTCAACTATAACCTTATATAAATAAGCAAAAGACGGATTGTTTCCAACAGTAAAAGCATAAAACTCTTAAGGAATCAATATTATTCTCTCCACTCTCTTCACCTATCCCCCTACTACCATCATTAATCGTCTCTAAGATTGAAAAATAATAACATTTTAATTGAAGGGTAAGGTTAAAAAATTTTGGCGTGGAGGTCCGCAAGCCTACCGAATTTCATTTGAAATTCGAGCTTCTTTGCTAACAATTTTAATCTTGCTTAAATGATGCTAAAACCATTTTTTAATAAGCTTTCTGAATATGTTTTATCATAGTAGTATTTATTGTTATTTATTTCCAGAAATGGATCTTTAGGATTGGCTAGGTACGAACTCATTCAAAAGAATGAGTCTGGTGTGTTTGAAATCTATATGAATCAAGGAAGCGGTGGTAAGTTTTTTTACTTTTTAATCTATTTATATTAAACTAAGCGAAAGCTAATTTGCTACGTTTACATATAAGATCATAAAGAAACTTAAGGATTATATATAGAGCCTTACGCTTCACGACGTCTAAAGTGGTCAATTGTCGGATTTCGAATAAACGCATATCTATTGATTAAGTAACAGTTAATTACTAAGTGACAATAATTGTTCACTGAAAATACAAAATTATATTTTAATACGCCAAGTAATCACTTGTGTGAAGAAGCATCTACCGGGGCCAGTAAGTCACTAGGTGACCATTTGAAATGTACTATATTTTTTCCATTCTCAAGAACAAGCGAACTGTGCCCGAATTTGATCAGGTTTGTTGGAATTTCCAACACTTTTGCTGTTGCTCAAATCCTCCTTTCAATTGCGACACAATTTTTATTTTATGCTTCCCTCGTGCGTTCTAGCCAATACGCAAAGTCACCGTTTCTTAGGAGATTCTTAAACAAATATTATTTGATAATATTTACTAATTTATAATGCTTTTTCAGAGAAATATGCACACACTACCTTTCTTGAGGCGGAAACCAATAAGTTTCTCATAGTAACCTCATGTAATGTCAAAAGTAAGTAAAATATTCAGAGGGACGTCACTCATTAATTTCCCGTCATCAGTAATTTACATATATTACATTAAAGTTTAAACATAATGAAAAAATATTTGGTTTATACGTGCCAAATAAACATATAATTTATTCATCTTTATATTTTGTACGTATTAAAAGGATTCTTTAAGTACTTGATAAAAGTAGGCTTTAATTCTATAAGTTACAAAATTGTATTTGTTTTAATTATTCAGCCAATATTGTGACCATAAAATATCATAAGAGGCGCGATCACCCAAGATGGGTGACCACGGGAAATGAAAGGAATGAATTTACTATTTGAGGACGAGCGAAGCGAGTCCGAGGATGTGTTGCAAAATAAATTTAACGACTTGTATATTCTGAGGACGAGCTAAGCGAGTCCGAAATAGGAAGGAAGAGCGTAGCGAATCCAATATGATAAGGAAATGTTCCGAGGTAGCCCGTACCCCATTTTGTTTAGGTTTAATTTTTTTTCTGTGTAATTTGTTCTCGTGTTATTTTTTTCTATTGTACGTTTTCCGTGTACTTTTCATGCGTGTACTTTTCCCCTGTCCATACTTTCCGTGTACTTTTTTCCGAGTATTTTCTCCGCGTAATTTTTTTCCTGAGTACTTTTTCTCTATTTTTTCCATGTACTTACTTTCTTAGATTCTAAATGAATACAACCAAATTATAAACATACCTAATATAAGTTATGATGTTATCAGCATACCTGTAAGCAAAAGAAAAAACAATTATATTTTAGTCAGAATATTTAATTAATTTTAATAAATTTTATTTTCTGAAGTATAGAGACTTAGCGATTAACGCTAACTAAGATAAATAATGAAAAAAATGCTTTAGTCCTGCATACATAGAAATTGGAATTTCTGTGACTAGTTGGAATAACATTCAAAATTTCCTTTTATAGAAAGAATGAAAACCTAAACTGTTAAATGATAATAATAAATAAATCGTTTATTTATATCTAAATACCTGTTTACAATGATTAAATTACAAATTATAAATAAATAAATAATACATATCGACCATTTGTGTCGCATAAGCTCAAGGCTTTTGCGAGATATAATTTTTGGTAAACTACGGTGGTAATTTTGTTACCACTTTTAGTAACATTTAAAGTTTAAATGGACCATCCCATAATATAGACTTTTACTTTTTATTTAATCACTATATAATTAAAGTGGTCGTATCGACATCGGACCTGGTTGATTCGATTTAACGCCCCAAAAAACATAAATAAGAACCTTTTACGCCGTGAAATATATTAACCCTGAATTTTAACTTCTCAGCAAACCGGGTTAATGTCGTCACAACAACCTTGGTTGATTTTGTACCATGTTTGATTTAAAAACATTACTCCGTGTGTGAGATAGCTTGTTGTGTGTTTGTGTTTCTGTAAACACACACACACCACACACACACACATATATATATATATATATATATATATATATATATATATATATATATATATAATATATATATAGTAGTAGTCTCTATTGATAGGATGAAATAAAATCCAAGATTTACTTTATCAAAGATTTTTTGCCTTTATTAGTCAATAAATGCCTTTTGATGACTAAATCGTTGACAAATAAATCTTAAATTTTATTCCGAACCAAATGAATTAATATAAATGTATGAAAACTATCGTATACTATGAGAAACTAATAGCATTGTTCAAACGTATTTCAGCAAAAACAGTTTTCGTAACAACAAGTTTCGCAAAACGAATTTTTCGTTATTAGGGCCTCTATAACACACTCCTGGACGTCCCCCCATCACACAAGACATCTCAATAATTAACGAATTATTTCCAAAGGAAATTCGCTAAAAGGGTTCAAACGAAAATTTCTGATGATGACAAACAATACCTTACTATAAATTCACTGACATATGGTGATTTTGGTCAACTACTTAAAACAATAAAATAAAGTTCTAATAACATATTTTAGCGAATTTCCTAAGGAAGGGCTGGTCACGAAATGAGAAGAAGGAGATGTAATTTTTGAATAGAGGGAAGAGTAGATATATATATATATATATATATATATATATATATATATATATAATATATATATATATATATATATATATATAAATATATATATAATATATAATATATATATATATAATATATGTGCATGTGTGTGTGTGCATACATGAAACTTCGTACAAAAATCGAAAAACTGATGTAGGACAACTACCAAGAAGTGGCGCGAGACTAAAGATTGGCCAAGAGACAAAGGGCCTCTTGTTTTCCTATAGATACTAATAATAGTGCTTTTTCGTATTTCAGCAAAAAAAGAAGGAGTATGGATAACATACAAAGACAGGGTTAACGGTCTAGACAACATGGATGAAGAAACTAAATCAAGAGTGTACGATGTTCTTGACAAGAATAACATTGACAAGGACAAATTAACCACTGTGGATAATACTAACTGTCGAAATTAGAGTTACATTGAATGCATCACTAATTAATTATTACTTTATCATCATCATGTATATTATTGTATAATAACCTAAAATTTTATGTTTTATAGTAACATAATAATACCACCATATAAAAGCTTAAAATTTAGTGTTGAATAAATTATAATATTATAATCTATATACTTAAACATATGTATTTCATATTAAAGATACTTCGAAAATAAATTAATTTGTTTTCTTATGCTATATCAAATTCAAACACAGAATTTAAATGCTGTATCTCGACCAGGTCAATTTAGAATAAAGCATTAGTCGGAGAAACCTGGATTCATAGCAAACTGGGAAAGATGTGCCATTAAATAAAATTGCCTCAGCATTAAAACCTATTGTTTTTAAATTAAAAGGAGAGACAACTGTTTTGCTGGTGGATATCATAAAATTTTGCCATTCGCCCAAGGGAATAAACACCACCGAAAGAAAGCTATATTAGAAACCAAGAAAGAATATTAGAAGCGATGGCTTCTAATATTCTTTCTTGGCACATCTTTAACGTGTTTTCCGCAGACCTGATTTTCATCTAACCTGAAATCGTCTACCCCCACTACACCACTGTCACCTTATCCTCGTCAAACCTCTGATGAAGATGGTCCTACCATCTTAGAGATTCCAGATCCTTTGGAACTCTCCTGCTCAGGAGAGCAGGAATGGAAGACAGCAGTTCATTAAACTTAATTCTTAAATTATTTTTAATTATTTACTCTTCCTTTTTTTTACATGGTTTTTATTTATTTTATTATTTATTTATTTCATCAGTTTACTTTTTAACTCTTTTTATTTTTAACCTGTTATTTTGGTGGCTAGATATACAGTTATTAGAATATTGATTATTATAATGTATTTAGGATGAGTTTTACAAGTGTCTGTTCACTTAAACTCAACCTACTGAATTCTTTTCAATGTAATTTTAATGATACTTTTGTCAAATATATTTAATTTGATTTCCCTTTATTTAATAATAAGCTGTTCCCTCCTCGTTGTCATCACATAAAGTACAAATGGGGTTCTCGACAACCCTCGTTAATCACAAAGATGTCTATTGTGTCTCCAGTGTCTAGGCTGCAAAATATCTATCATAAGCTTGAGACTAGACCTTCCAAAATCAAGAAGCCACTTAAATTTGTTCAATGCTGTCAAAGTCTTCTTTTCCATTGTATCTATCCACTTTTATTTTCCCATATCAGATTAGCATTTTCCCAAATCCAGTTTTTGAAAAATTATTTTGCCTGTCTTCTAGACCAGTCTATAGCAGGTTTTGGCCCAATGGCAGAATACTTAAGTCATTTTCAAAATAAGAATTAAGATGGCATATGTAAGCCGCGTACAAAAGTGGTGAAAGAATTCCCCCAAGAGGTAGGCCAATTAACAACCTTCTTGGAACTATCAAATGGCCATT
>JACMZG010000022.1:29001888-29054668 GCA_018340805.1 Microvelia longipes
ATAAATATATATAATATATAATATTTATATATATATATATATTATATTATTATATATATATATATATATATATATATTAATATTAATAATATATATATATATATATTATATAATATATATATATTATATATATTCCTTTTAAACACAGCATAAGCATCACTATAGTACTTATTATATAATTTTTTAAAGAAAATGCTCATATTTATCCCATAGATTATACAAAACTATATTCTTCGTATCAAAGTCGGTACTGCAAAGCATTATTCGCATTCATTTAACTATTCATTTAAGCATTATTCGCACTTGTTTATGGTATTTTTAGCGCATTTCCTCTGAAAAATACAGAATGTTAAATGACAAGTTGTGATTCAACTACTCAGGTTATAAAGCATATACCAGAAGCTTAAGCAAGAAATAGATTGTTAAGCATAGAAGCACACATTTCAATTAAAATTTACCTGGCTCGCGGACCTACGCGTCAGAATTATTTTGTGGTTATAATCTTTTATAGTGTAAATATAATAATAATAATAATAATAATAATAATAATAATAATAATGCTCGTTTAGAACCTTGCGGCTCATAAGGGATAACCCTTGCGGGAACCACCTCAAGTGGTAGTGGCAACCATTACGCTCCAAGTGTATTCTAAAATTTGGCGACAGCTTATTGATCAATTATCTCATTGAAACTGAGAGCTTAACCTGGGATGCTAACCCCAGACATCCGTGTGACAAAGGTCAGTTTAATAACTGATGCTTTAACGACCTAGACCACGAGGCGCTAATTATATATATAACGATAAAAAATTATCCCTGGTACTAAGATTCAAACATTGGAACCCTAATTTTAAGTAGTCTATCGACTTTAAACCGGTTCGGATTAAGACCCCTCAAAAAAAATATGATACCCCACTTGAAATCTATTGTGTAACCTCGTATTTAAAGTTTAATTTACCAAATTACCAAAAACCAAATTAGATTCTCGACTCAAGTTGATTTGTACTCAATTTAATTTTGAAATATTAAATCCGTTGAAATTCAGAGTGAATACAAATATATAATATATCAGCTAGAAATACACCACACACACACAAACACTCATATCATATATATATAATATATATATAATATATTATATATTATATATATATATATATATATATATATATATATATCTATATACAGTCTATATATATACATCTATATATATACAGTCTCTCTTCGTCTGTGGAAGAACTTAAACAGTTCGAAACTTACGTTTTTATTGTAAGTTTTCTAAATGTCTCTATTTATTTTCTATTAATCATAATTAAGTTATATATAATTATATATATAATATATATATACATATATATATATATATAATCTTTAATATAAAAAGATCTTTGAAGGGATATTAGGAACAGTTTCGTTTTGAATTCCGTTTATTCTACCCATTCCATTAGTGAATATTCTCTTTTGGAAAAAACTATTGATTCTACTTCAACATAACTTTATGAAGTCACATATCACTAGAACGTCATGATAAGGTTTTTTGGTGCCACTCTAGGTAATCAGAATTTAAGTTATCAAATATAAGACTTTAAAAATGTTAACCTAAAATTCCTCAGTAATACATTTTTATCGATACATTGAAATTCAATTAAAGTGTTCACGCAATTTATAATTTAAATTTTAAATAAATAATTAAAACATTTATTATCACTTTTCAAATTGTGATTTGGTATTATTTAATTAATTTGAGTGAATTTCCAAAGAAAAATTGAGGAGAGTTTACATATTGCTCCATTGACTTTACTCTTATAACAATAGCACTCCTCTAGTCATAACCATTGTGAATGAAATTAAAGTCGTAAATTCAAAGGTCATTAACATGACAACAATAAATCACAACCCTTACTAATATAATAAACATTATATAATGGTTCCACTTTTCAGGTGAACTTGATTGACAAGTTCTATCGTAATATATAATTGGACAAATTTATCTTAAACACCTAATAAATTATCCATTTAGAAAGTGCTAAAACAGTAAAATCGTCGTTACTGAAAAAATCACAAAAATATGTCCATCATTAAATAATTGTCAACTTAAACGTTTACAGTAAAACCCAGCATTTAAAATAATGAGAAGATTATAATTTTAAAATTTCAATCAGAAATAAAGTTATTTCCAAGTTATTTGGAAATTATAATTTTTTCGTAAGGCTAATTATTTAGCTAGTATTTTTAATATATTAAGTAGATATTTACGCAATAAAACAATAGATATTTAAGTTATTTTAATTATTTTCATTTAAATAATACTGATATAAAAGTATAAATTGAAGTGATAAAAAAATTAAGCGTAAATTTATAAAATACGCTTGTTCCGGATTGAACTACATTTAAAGCAAATTTAAATTTTACATTTTTAAGAGAATCACTGATATCCTCTAATCATGGTAAGTGATCATTTTTTTAATTTATCTGCAACACATTAAATTAATAGGTCAGTTAAAATTGGCAGTTAACACTTGCCAGCAACCAGTGGCAAATACGACTAGTGACGCAAAAAAAACTGTTGGCTTTTAAAACTAAAATGATTGAGGGGTCATTATTGTGGGTTAATGCCAAGTTTCGTTATGATTTGAGAAAGGGTCAACCCATTTTAAGTGATCCAGAGATGTTGCTCGAAAAAAAAAATGATTAGTTTTATTCTGAGTTGGTCCTACCCATGGGTATGGGTAGTTAAAATCAAAACGTCTAGTATTATTTTTTCTACAGCCACCTTCATTTTCAAAAATCACTTTGTAGTTCCCAACACAAATTTTGATTTTTTTTGCCAATTTTTGAGGTAATATTTCGGCTTTGGCTTAACCTAGCTTAATGAAAGAGGTCTCGTTTGAAAGTGTTCTCTTTGGGCTTTTCATAAGAACCAATATTTTTTTTGTTCTAATGCTGCTAATCTACTCGTGAGTTTGTATAATAAATTGGACCACTAAGACTGAAAATGCACTTTTTCATTATATTTTTAACAAGAAAGATAATATGGTATAAAATTGAAATAAATTTTTGGTTACCAAGGTGACCCCAAGGAACAAGAAACAAAATATTTTAATGTTCCAAATTTTATCTTTTGGAGTCAATGAATTATTGAAAGTTAAGGTTTTCATGATTTTGGCGCTTTTTAGGTCGATTTATGATCCAATGGGACTGGGGCGATTTTTTCCAAATTGGGCTTAAAATGACCTCTATACATAGAAGTTTTATGCCCAATATGTTACATATTGTTTATTTTGGTTTTCGAGAAGTATGGAGTGTTGATAGCAAGGGTAAAAGCTTTTACATAAACACACCCATTTATACCTACACTCACACTCTCCTACACTCATTTATACCTTTTTTGGTTTAAGGTGACAATTAAGTCAATTCAAGTTAGTATGTATCTGATAATTTTATCACCTTGGGTTACTGCTCGAGTTAGAAATAAGCAGGGAGCCTGCCCTTCAAGACAACCCAGTAAAGAATTTCAAAATTCTGACGTAAGCTATTTAATATTGAATTAAATAATGTACTATAAGGCTTCTTCACTGTAAATAGAATCCTCAAAAAGTTAATATAAAAAATACAACTTGAAGCAGAATATAAAAAAAATCCAAGACTACTTATTTTCTAAATTTAATTAAAATTATGAAATGTGCTGTCTTTAATATTTAGAAGGAACTTCAACGCATCCACTTGACTTCTGAATTACTATTTGTCGACTTCTGATTAAAATTATTTAATTATCAATACTGTGTTTCATTAAATTGTGAAATATAGTTAATGTTTTCCACATCAATGTAATTTGAGCGGAAGATTGATTAGATTTTGAGGTTTATCCAACACGGCGTATCAAAATGGCACTTTCAACTTTTCGAAAAATCATATATAATTTTTTTCCAATAATGTGTTGAAGTTAGTATTAAGACGTTTTAAATGAAAGCAATATTGCAAATTGGAGCAAGCAATATTCATAAAATTTAATACTTAAAACACCAGTCCGAAAGCAGTACATGAAAATTTGTTCCCGAAGAATGAGATTTCGTTTAAACTATCAAAACGAGACAGACGCGCCACTGAGACCAAGGAGTACATACACTAGTGTACATACTCCTAGGTAATAAATTACTAATTAATGTGTGCTAGGAATCTCGAGTTCAACGTTCACACTCTGGAAAATTTTCACAAATAGATTTAATAATACTGAGTCTCACTACAGTTAATAGGATCGCCTTATTTGATAGCAGAAAATGAAGTATACCCAGTTCAGTTTTCGGAAAGGGATTGTGGCATAGCTGACAGCATTTATCTCGGTAACAATATATGGCAATTTGATGTCAGTTATCAAGAGAAGTAAGTTTTTATAAGAAGTAATTTTAATAACAAAATTTAAAAGTTAAGAATCACAAAATACCAACTAAAACTAAAGTATAGTTAGCTAACATCGCTAAAATTTTACTTTAAAGATAGAATAAAATTGTATGGACTATATTATAAACTATCTAAACTGAGTTATGCATAAGGCAAATGCACACTAATACACACGGCAAGGACATACGCGTGTTGACCTTATCTTTGATGCACAAATAGTATGCCGTCTCAGTTTATGCTAATCTTTAAAGTGTCACAGCGCATTTCCATAAGTATTAAACATGTGTCAAAAACTTAAGTAATTAATGGAGTGTTGGTATATTTATTTTACTGTATATTTATTTACTGTATTACTGCGGCAGTGACGGACAAGACGTGTCATACATACGAGTATTACTTATTTTTGTAAAATTGTCAGTATTAATTTATAATTATTTCATTTCAATTATCTAAGTGCTCAAGTATACATACGCCACAAGTTTCTGTAATTTAAAAATAATAGTAGTCACAGAAATTATTATATTTAGTGTATGATTCATTTAGTGTATTATTTATTTAGTGTATTATTTATTAGAGAGGCATCGATAAAAACCATACTTCAATTTTATTTATTGCAGAAATGGGACAATAGGGTATGCGGAATATCTTTTCGAGAATAAGTCTCCACCTGGATCATTTGGTGTTTACAAACAACCGGGTAAGCTTTTTTTTATTTTGCGGGTAATATATTTTAAACTTTGGTGATGCAATTGGCAATAGCTTTTTAGCGAAGAGAAACGCCTTTAGCCGGAGTGGAACCAGGTAACTGCGGTTCCGGGATCATAGGTAATTTGATAGTTTTTAGAGGTAGACTTGGAAAACTACGACTGGTGATGACAGAAGAAGACTGCCTAATATACCATGGTTAGGTTAGTTATATTGTAATAGTACCTAGGATTGACTCGACCAACAGTAAGAAGGAGGGTTAATATTAAAGAAATTAACATTGAAAATCTCAATATATGAGAAAGTTTTACAGTTTGTATTCAAAAAACTTAATATTATTATAGCATAATGTTATTATGAAAAAATGCGTATGCTATATAGTTAACTATATCGTTAGATAAAATAGTTACACATGTGTACCGAATTTCAATTGCCATGCTATCGTAGTTCCGTATGTGAAATCGGACAGAACAGACGCTCGACAGAAAGTATAAGGGATTTGAAGATTATCTTCGAACCCCTAATAATATACAGTCAATGTTAAATAATTGATATAATATAAATAACAATTATAATTAATAATTAACATGATATAACTATTACCCTGCAGGTGACCAAATAGTGAAGTTTACAATACTAGGTGGAGAGTATAACAAATTTCGAATTGCATCTTCTTGTAACATTAATAGTAAGTAAAATTGCTTTATATACATACGTGAAATACGGTATATTCTAAATTATTTTAATATATAGCATTATTTTACCTTAAAAACAAGAGTTCTTCGACCTCTTGGCCGCTCCGCGGACTTGGCGATTCGCGCCTCGGTCGCTAAGCGGCGTCGGCTGCCATTATATATAAGACAGACTAGTAATATGAAAAACTGACAAAAAGCCCAACACCCAGCCAGCTCTTTTTGCCAACACTCAGTCAGTGAAACGTTACTGAGGATTTTAATAGTTTGTAGGAAAAAAACATGAGAAGCACTTGACAACTTTTTGTTGAAAGTGCATATTCTCTCAGATTTTATTCAATTCACATGTTGAACATTGAGGTTTACCAGATATTTATAATTCATAATCATTAGTATTGTTCAAATATAGCCAAACTACATCTTATCAAACTACATTAAACATTAATCTTATTCCAGATGGAACAGAAGCGATTTGGGTATTTTACAACAGAAGAGTAAACGGATTGAGAAATATTGACCAAGATTCTAAAACAAAAATTTACAGAATATTATTCGCAAATAATATAAGAACTGACAAACTTAAAATGGTACAGAATAGAAACTGTTTAAACTGAGCATCCCAGCTTACTTCGGCATGGTGGTTTTATGTAAATAAATATTTATTTAGAAATTTAATTGTTTGATTATATTGATTTTATATAATTTTAGAAAGAGCAATAAGTGTTTGGTGATTAAAATTCAGTTGGCAAGTATATCATTCGGAACTGAAATTAAAAGAAAGCGAAACATAAGTTTCGTTAACAAATTATTCTCTTAAATTTTAAGCGCATCTTTAAATCTTTTTCGAGGTATACTATCAAAACAACTTCGTGGGTATAAGCCAGATTATTCCTTTCAATAATATAAAATAAAAGGTTGAGGAACAAATATCCATAAATCCTACAGTAATTTAAGTTGGTGAATTTATTTAGATTATGATGGATTACAAGTACATAACTTTATTGAATTGTTTGACCCAAATTTAATAATTACGATAATGAAAATGACAATAGACATTTAAGGAATACGATACGTTAGGACAAGTATCAACAGAGGCTTCAGATAACTTGAAACTTATACGTAAGCAGCAGATATTTATAGGGCTAAAATTTACTTTGTTTGATTAAGCTGAGTATTCATAAATAACACGTAAATGACCCACCAACCTATGTGATTAAAATTAGCTAATTATTGTTAAGTAGAAATCTTCAGACACATTTGAGAGTTAGGTTAAATAAATTTAACCAAAGCTAATTTGAAAATTGAGTTTGGTTATAATCAGAACAGCTCAGATAGTATTGTCGAAATTAGAAAGAAAGCTAGATGGGTTAGAATTTAATTAGAACACTTAGTTAAAAATCGGAGCCTCAACCAACAAGATGTTTGGCCAACACACTTAAAAATAAGTAACACATTGAACTACATTTACGCATATACTATAAACGTTCAACCAGAAAAGTAAGATGGCAGTGAAGCAGTTAAGTTGAGGATGTTTTAGAAGGCAATTTAACATCTAAAATACACTCAGTAGGGCAAAAAGTTAGACGTAATGTTTACCAAGTCAAAGTTGTAGGTTAAAGGTATTTTGGGACTTCATATAAGTAGCTTTACTAGGTAAAAGGTAAAGTGTAAAAGAGCTTTAGGAAACTCTAATGGACTTAAATATCTTTCCCTTTAGATCCGATTAGCAGAAACAACAACCAGGAATAGCAAGTAAAATCGTAAGAAAGTTAACCTGTAATGAAATATTGACCCTTTTATTTAATTTATTAATCAGCGAGTATTTTTCCAGCAAATTATTAACTTAGGGGCGTTGAGAGCGATTAAATAATTATAAATACTTTTATAATTATATTTATAAAAATATATTAAACCAACCTTATTGGTTTCTCAACACCATTTTCCTGCACTGTCAACTGATTTTAGCCGTGTGTCGAACTATAAAAATAGTAAGTAAATGAACCCTTTCAGTCTAATTAAGCCACCGCCTTTAGAAGTATACCGACAGGATTCCTTCCTTCTATATTACTTATAGAAATCTTTCCTTAATATTACTTGAAGAAAATTATCCTTTGAAACAATAACATGGGCAATTTAAAAAATTACCAATTAACTAGTCTTCTTTAAAATAAATAATTAATAATAGTTAAAACGGGAAAAAAGTAGTATGCACCGGCCAGGAGTCGAACCTGGGTCCTCCATTTCATTAATAATGCGGAGATTCTACCGTTAAACTACCGATGCTAGTTGAAAAAACGACTGCTTATTTAGTCATATAATGAACATAAGGATGAGTCACGATTCACAGTATATAAACAAGGCAGAGAACAGAGTATTTACTCAGTTCAAAATATTTACTCTGTTGCGAAACATTTTGCAGTATATACTTTTAGAGTGGTTCAACTAGCGCTTCCTATTGAGAATACAATTAAACTTCATTACAATGTATAAACTCATTTATACTTTATGTATGACAAAGTATATAATACTATGCCCACATAAGGCACTTAATAATAGATTATAAAAATTACCTAGGTTTTGCATCAAAACGTATTGTATTATATGTATATTCAGAAAATGTTATAAATTAAATAAACAAGAATGCATATAATTCCTAGTTATAATGCATGGGTTTTATATTTATAATACCAATATTATCCTTATTAATAAATCTATATTTACTTTACCTCATTTATAACGTGGGTAAAATGGAAAAGTATTGTGATTATACTAAAAATCCGGAGTTTCATCAAAAGTATCTGATTTAAGTGTGTAGGGTCTTCAAGTGGGTTTTACCGAGTTGTCAGTCTGTATATTTCCTTTAATGTTTGGAAATGTTTGGAAATCGAGTACCCTGTACTTGATTTATTAAACATTATTTATTCTTTTACTTTCGAATAGGTGATACAAATATGTATTAAGTTAAAAAAATAAAACTTAAGACCTTGAAAAGTAGGAAATATAATATAAGCTTAAAGAGCTTAGGGAGTAAAAATAAGGCTAAATACAATTTGTCTTGTGGAAAGAAAAGAAAATGAAGAATATATATTGAATTATTGAGTTTGGATTCCCAGGGTATACCAACGGTAAAAAGGAAACAGAGATAAAAAAAATCTCAAGATTTTAAATTGGGTCCTTTCATTGATCTCTAAAATCTATAGAAGAGAGGTTTTTTTATTTTCAAGAAAATGCACTCCAAACAGGAAATAAGAAGTGACAAAAAAATAGAAAGAAAAAAAATGAGATCTCCCAGAGTTCTGGGGGAAAAGAGATTTGAGGAAAAAAGGATCTGAGGCTATATTATGAGAGAAATAAAAAATATTCAAATTTAATAAGTTTGGGAACCCCCAAGGCCTCTCTAAATCTAAAGAGAGAGATATTGAAATTCAGTTGGGTAAGAGATAGTCAGCAAAAACTCTACTATGTATAAGTATGGTATAATAAAGAGTTATTTGATACTAGTAGATAGAGAGGGCCAATGATAAGGGTTAAATAAAAAAATTCGATAAAATAACAGGTAACAATTCTTCTTTGTTTCCAGCCGTGGATTAAAATACATAGTCATTTTTCATTGGGGTTGACTTAGTTAATACCCTGTGGATAAACTTGTATTGATTGAGTATTAAATCTCTATTAGGATTTATAAATTCTACCTTTTTAATGAAGGATTAAAAGAAGCCAATTTTTCTAGAATAAAATAAAAATCAATCTAGCTTTTATCTCGTAAAATATTTAAAACGATTTCTCTGTTATTTCATAGCAAACCTCATTAACATGTAATGTATCTTCTGAATTCACAGGATACAAAGTGTATGTGTAATTTATAAAGAGGGAATTAATTGCAGCACTAAAAACACAATTTCTTATTAATTTATTAATAAGTTTTTAAAACATTTGTAAAATAATTTAACTAATAATGATAATCAGACGAAACTTAGCACAAATGTTGCCCTTATATATGACTACAAGCGTGCTACATCTCAAAACGTTATCCTGCGATTTATAAATTTTCGAAATTTTTGCTGAGTCATTATTCCCGGTTCATGACGTTAAAAAAATATTATCCTCTGGATATCACAATTAGACCTAGAGTGATTCATGTACCAAGTTTTAACTCTCTAGTAGAAATACACTGGAAGCCACGAGGAGAACCGACACATATACATAAACACAGACATACAGCTTTCTAAAAACCACACAGGAGGTCTTAAAACACCTGAAATGGATAATCTAGGTGAAATCTCTGATTTTAGGAGTGCTTGCACAGTATATAACAATAATGGATTTAACTGATAAATAAATGAACTACATAATTGATCTTGTTAAATAGTGCAATAAACACCATTTATAAAATGTTGTCATTGATGGCAATCACTGATCATTAGCTAAGGTGTTGACTGGTGGTTTCCAGTACTGACCATTACCTAACTAAGCCATTTAAATCAGCTAAGGTACTATTTAAACTCCTTGACAAATAAGTGCCACCATGACCATAAATACGAAGTATTTTTCTCGCTAAAATGCTTAATTAAAGTATACCTTTACATTTTGCATTGTTTTATCTTTTATGACTGGTTTTAGGTGGGGCTCCCGTAATAAATACAACCAACTCTTGTAATAAAAAAATATTTTTATAAAATAACTTTTATTCATTTATGTCGGGCGGTTCAGGAATGAGAATGGAGAGATTCAGACTTTTGAGCCACCCTGTATATAATTTATATAAAATTTTGGTGACAAGTGATGTAATAAATATATTTAAGACTCAATTTTATCTTGTATTCTTGCCATTCTATTTATTATAAAATATTTTCACGTATCGTACAAGGAATATTCTAATAGATCATAAAAACGATTCCAATAAAAGCATCTTAAAATACCTCTCAAAGGAAGAAGTGGTTAAACCCTCACTGAAATACTCGGACAATAGAACGCCTCTGAAGCCCTTTTAATCTAAAATAGTTAGGTACAAAGCATTTCTATCATGACCAGGTGTGAAGTGGTTGAGGGGGTTAAACCTCGTTTTATTGGACATTCCTAAGAGAGGTTTTAAAGTGCTTCTTTCTCTCTTTAATAGGTTGGTATTAATGAGACCCTTTACCAACGAGAAGATTGAGATACGGAACCTTAACGGGTAGTTCTTGGAGTCTTAATTTTCATTCAAGTTAAAGGCACTTGAACCCCCCCCCCCCCCCTGATAACATTCAAACAGAACTAACCTACTAACACCTTTAACAGCTGAAATTTTCTCTTTTAAAAAAAACAACCTTAGATATACCTTCCTTTTTCACTTTTAAAAAATTAAACTAATTATATAATTTAAAAAATTAGTTTGAACATTATTTAACGAATTTTAAAAATAAATAATTTGGTTACAGTTTAGTGAGCTTTGCTTTTAACATCTGTCTCGATAGAGACAGATTTGTATATTTGATCGTTTGTCTTTAAGGTCCTTAATATGCATTAATTTTACTTCTATGTTTTATATATTATAAATATACTATACAAACTAGAAGTTTTGTAATCGTTTCATGTAAACAACTATGTGTCAACACAAATTTTAATTTATCATTAAACTTTCTTCATTCATCATTCTTGCACGGATTAAAATTAACTTTTAGAAATAAAAAGTCCAAGAGCCAGGTCTAAGAAGTGTGACTCAATTTGTACTACCTCAAACCAATTTTTCTAAAAATATACCTTTGATTATGAAGAAAATAATAGTCTGCCTATCCAGAGCGGAGCCCACGCTCAAAATATTAGAAAATTGCACAAATTCCAGTTTACTTGTAATAAGTGGTTCCCTGTAGGACGTGTGCAAAACATGAAGAGAACATTTTTTAAAGCTGATAAAATTTCCTATAAAACGAGCGTTTTTTTCATCAAAATTGGATAAATACAACTAAAGTTATGACATTTGTTAAATGGCCAAAAAATACACAAAATGCCAATATTTTTCCAAAGAAATTAGCTAACTTTGCATTAATTAACTGATGCAGTAAAATTTATGACAACTTTGGCATATGATATAATGTGACAATATCACATGTAACAGTCCATTTTCAACAGCCATTCAAATCTGTTATTGTGTTAACAATTAAATTAAAAGTTGAATTTAGCACTGCGTTATAATTATTCTAAGATTAACCATTTTTTGTGTTTTTGAAAGAGCCATAACTTTGGTTGCAGTCATCCGATTTTGATGATTAAACACTTGTTTTATAGAACATTGTATCATCTTTAAAAAATGTTCTCCTTATGTTTTGCACACGACCCACAGGGATCCACTTATTTCAAGTTAACTGAAAATTGTGCGATTTTCTAAAATTTTGAGCATGCGCAATCGTATGAAGGGCTCCACTCTGGATTGGCAGACTATGTTTTTTTCATAATTTAAGGTATATTTTCAGAAATATTTGGTTTAAAGAAGTACAAAATGAGTCACATTTTTTCAGGTTCGGCTCTTGGACTGTAATACATACTTATTATAAGTTATATACATATTTTCTGTAGCTCCGAACATCCTCAACTCGAAATTGTTGGCACTACTGTATAGTAATGGTAATTACCACTTGATTTAATCAAGTATGTTTCATTCTTTTATCATTATTAGAAAGGGTGTCAAGCAGGGACTATTAAGTACTCCGTGGTGTCGGCTTGTACACATTTATATCACCAGCGTTAATTTTTTAACACCTATGATGGGTTTTTAATAAAATAATGATGAATGTAGGAGTCATTTAAGGCCAGGTCCCATACATTCCTTCAATGAACCTAGTTATGTGAGTGTGTGTTTATATATATATATATATATATATATATATATATATAATATAATATATATATATATTATATTAATATAGTAACTAATATCATATATAAATATTTTTTATTGTATATAATATATATATATATATATTATATAATATATAGTATATTAATATAATATTATTTATTTATATATTATATACTTAGTATAATTGCAGTTCATTTCATATCATTGAACTGCTGTCAAATTTACTTTGACCGGGATGTCAACTGAATTATCCATTTCAGGTGTTTTTAAAACCTCTTAAGTGGTTTCCACAAAGTTTTCTGTCTGTGGGAGTATGTGTGTCATTATCATACACAGTGGATTTAAGCTAGAGAGTTGAAACTTAGTTCAAAAATCAATCTTTAGATCTAGTTGCGCTATCCGGAAAATACTTTTTATGATACCAACAAGTAATAATCACTCAACAAATATTTCGAAAAATTAAAACGCGGAAAAATGTTTCAATCGTTTTGAGATTTGGCACCCGTGTAGTAACATATGAGCTGAGTCCCATGTCAGAGCTTGGTTGGGGGTGACCGCTGGAAATAAATGATTGTATTTACTGTCTGATGTCGAGTGAAGCGAGTCCGAAGACGTACTGCAGTAAAAATTTGGCGAATGATATATTCTGAGAACGAGCGAAGCTAGTCCGAAGTGGCAAGGAAAAGTTTCAAGTTACCCTGTACTCGATTTTTTGGTACAATCACCAACAAGACTGCTTGGTAGAATAATTAAATGAGTGAGTGTTACTCTAAAGTTAATGCATAGAAAACCATCAAGTTTTCAAGTTTCACAATACAATGTTGAAACTCTAACTTTAGTTTCACTTTAGTAAAGTTAGAAATGACATAAAGTGCCTTAGGGTTAGCAAACTGAGTAAAATGGTGTTTAAGTGCTTTGTCTTGTCACGGAAATCAAAAAAATATTTTCTTTTTTCCAGTCATGCCTTTCAACTTACACTTTAATAAATAATTATTTTAAAAGAAGTAGGGAGTAGAAACCAAAAAAAACGCCAACACAGTATTAAAGTATATTTAATACATTATGTCACTAGATAATGCAATATCTAATCTAATCCCCAAATTAGAATAATAAATTAAATATTTTTCGTTATATATTTCGTTCATAATATATATAAACATAAGGAAACTAAGAAAAAATATCAAGTCTTAAGCAAATTTTAATATTATTAAATTGAAAACAGTAGTCTTTCTTAGTTAATTTAATTTATTTAAAAAACTGGTGTCAAAGATACCAGAGTCTCTTTAAGAAACACAAATTTGTATCTTAAAAAGACTGAACAACCAATCGTCTACAAAGAGGTAATAAAAAGGCTTCTTTAAAATTTAAATTTAAATTTCCAGGTCAGTTGAAGTGGCTAAAGGACATAATTGGTAGAAAATTTTATAGCTAGCTCACAAAAAGCTAATTGCTGGTTTTATGAAGGAGCATTATATCCTTTTAAATCATATGTTTAAAATAAATGTATAATAATATACATTGTTGTAATATGTATAACAACAAACATTTTCTTCAAATAACTACAGAAATATATTTTAAGCCGTAAAATGTTGCAGCGAATTTTCATCAATTTCATGAGGTTATTTATTCGCTAAATACAAAGCAAAATGCCATGTAACAATAAATACTAAAAAAAAACAGAATGGCCTCGAAGGGACCATAGCGAGCCTAACCAATTCGCTAAATACATGTAAACAATAATAACAAAACAACAACAATGTGGCTGTGAAGCGGCCACAGGAAGGCCGTGGAGTGGTCGAGGCACAATGCACCGAATTGTCTGTTATTAGGCTAAGGCGTGTATATCATAATTACTTACATGTGATCTAACTTTGTCGCAGCCCATACATAAAGATTTTCCTAGTTGTTAAGACATTTATTTAACTAGAATGTAGAAACAGTATTTTTTATCATGATATTTGAAATATAGGTAAGAAAAGCTGAATGGTACTTGGCAGCTTATTTTTAGAGTACACTTATATAAAGGTCTACTTATAGAAATGACTATTTCATAAAAGAACAATAAAATGCTCTATAAACAAGAAACCATAAGGAATTCCCGGATGTTTAATACCTAAATATTATTTTTTTATTACAAAGGAAAAAAATATGATTATACAATTTACTAACTTTAACTGGAAAAATGCCCAAAAATATAAAAAGAATGTGGATACAGTAAGAGCACGGCTGAGGTTTAAGAAAGTAATAAACTTATAGTAAGGAAAAAATGTTAAAATAAAATAATGGAATAATATTTTGGGAAATGGTAGGTTTTCCGAATTGTTGACTTTTAAAGGACTGTTTTCTGTATTGTTATAAAAAACAGAGTTATATTAAAATTTATTTTAAGAATAGCTTTCATAAAGCTTCTACTTAAAATATATTGTCCGGATTTCTTTTAATTAAATTCGAGTTTTAAAAAATATTCCACATATTTTAGCACAAATTTTGATTTAAAAAACAGCAACAACCACTATTATTAACTTTAAAATTACTTTAATATTAAAAACTGTTTTTTTATCGATCAATTGATTTTTTGCCATTATACCACTAAAAATAAGACCGTTAAAATTAATATTAATAATATGTATAAAACTATAATAAAATAAAAATAGAAATTAAAAGAATGCACGCTACTCTAGATAATAAGTTTAATATTTAAGCTTAGTTTATAAGTAAATGCCACACAGCCCAGAATTTTTCAATTCTTTAGTGTTGTATCTTATTCCTTTATCTTTATATGTTATTATGTATATGTATTATAATTTATTAATAAAGGATTGTTTAGTAAAAAAAAGAGCAGGTGAAATGAACAATTCCTAGGTTGAACATAGCATGAATTTATACTTTATAGGGCCCAATACAAGTGGGGAAAGGAATCCTTATTTTATGGTAATCCCAATAAGTGAACCAATAGAGATTTTCGACAGGATGTAAAATTATAAAAAAACCTAAACAGTTAGGTACACAGCAAGAATTATTATTTGGATTACAAGATATGGAGCTTTATAGATCAACCCAGCAAGTAAACCATGTTGTCCCTTTTGCCAACTCCATGAGATAGAAAAGAAGTTATCCAGTCTACCTGGTCCTATTCTACCAAAGGTAGATATTTTATCTACTCAATGACTATAATGCCAGCTACCAGAGGCTTAGCTAGAGCATTGAAGGCCCCCTCCCCCAGATAAATATTTGGGGCACTCAAATATAATATTCAAGCATTCATTTGTACTGACTGACTCATAATATGCCTTCTACCCTTTACTCTTAGAATTACAAAGCAGAACCTCTTAACTAGAGGGAGAAGGCCAAGATACTTTTTCTTTAGTAATTCCCCACACACAGTTATTACTTGTGGAATTGTCCTTCAAACCTATTACAACAGTATTCGATTTTAATTGTAAAATTTGTAATTTTTTAATATGTATATTTATTGATGGTATAGTTTATTTTAGTTTATTTGCAGCAATAAAGGAATTTTCCAAAAATATACTGAAAATACTTCTCAGTAAAAATTATGAACTCTAATGAATACATCAGATCTTCTGTCCTATAGTCAATATTATTAATCAGTATTAAGGTCTAATTGGTCTCTATGTAAATGTATAATAAAAGTGGTGGTAGAACTCTGACTGGGGTCCCTGGCTCAAATACATAATTAGAAAGATTATGTACTGCTTGAATGAAACCCTGTTTTGAAGTTATTGAAGTAGTAAACTGACGGAGTATAACTTTTATTTAGCAAGTACTCAACTGATATTATGCAAGGTATTTTACCTGAGTGGTGGGGGAAACAAATCAGGTAAAACATCAGATTAGTAATGATACACTTATATCCCCCCAACTTGAGCTTGTTCAGATTGCATTAACACTTATTACTTAAGAAAATAAAGTTATTAAAAGTGCAGTATACAAAAATAATATAACTTAAAAAAGTAAAATAAAGAAGATCTTGTATTTTTACTAAAAATCTTGACTCCAAACTAAAATACAGTGTGTTGCTGGATGTGTATGTGATAAAATTGAATAAATAAACAAAAGAAGTGTACATTTATTTTGTATCATACACAATATAATTGTGTGAAATACTCATGTTTTGCAAAACTTAACTCAGTAGTATCAAGTGATGTAATCTAGATTACTGATAAATATTATTATAAACTGCAATGCTCAATAAATAAACAGCATAAATATCTGCTATTGATAAAAAATATAAATAAATTATTAGTTTTAATCCAGTAAATAAATATGTTTTTTCAACAATATATCTCAACCATGCAGCTTTTAATTCTTTAGTAGAGGGAATTTCCTCTATGTATAGTAAAAATGTAATTATTATATTATAAACAAATAATTATAATTGGAAAATAATAATAATACTAATGGTTCTTTATTTTATTGGTGGTTGTTTCAAATTTAATACTAACTATAATAAAGAAGTTAATAAACAGGTTTATGACATGGTCTGATATGAAACATGGCTAAAATCAGTTAAAATATCTTGCAAAACATTAGTTGACTACTTGCTAAATAAATGTTATACTCTGTGGGTTCACTACCTAAATAACTTCTAAACAGGTTCTCATTCAAGCACTATATAATCATTCTAATTATATAATTGAGCCAGGAACTATGCCAATTGGTCGTGTTTGTAAAGATAGTGCTAGTCAGTTAACATACACAAAATTGCATGTACCTAGCTAGTGCAGTAGCAGAGAAAAACCCATTCATCAAATCACTTATCTTATGCCTAAAACAATGAATGGGTAGTTAGGAGAGTTTGCTAATATAGTAGTTTTCGTATAGGTAGTACCAATCAGGTATCATATACAAAATTTCATGTTTCTAGCCGAAAATAAAGCCATTCATCAAATTACCCCCAAATGCCTAAAACATAAATGATTCCTGCTGCAATATAATGATTTGTATAGTACACAGTCAAAATACAAATTTAATTCTAGCTAGTCTGGTAGACGAATAAGGCCATCATCAAATGCCCCCCCCGGCTAAAGCAATGAATGGGTATGTTAGAGTCACTAATCTGCTAACAGGTGTTTTTATCTATAGGTAGTGCTAGCCATTTAACATATTAAATTTAAGTTACATTTTATGATCAATGAAGTTATCATAACATTACCCCTCTCATGTCTAAAACATGAATATTAGGTAGAGTAACGTGCTATATATTGGTTTGTATAGGTAGTGTAGTCATTAACATTTACAGAATTGTATTCTAGCAGTGTAGAGAGATAAACCCATTATCAAATAACCCTTCACATTCCTAAAAAATGACAGGGTAGTTTCTCTCTACTGCTGCTAAAAGGCGTTTTGTATAGGTAGCTAGTCTGGTAGAATATAAGCCATATCAAATTTGCCACCCCCTGCCTAAACAATAATGGCAGTAGGAGTCACTAAAGCTAACATGGTGGTTTTTTATCTATAGTAGTGCTAGCCATAACATTATTAAATTTAATGTTTACATTTTTATGATCAAGATGAAGTTATTCATAACATTACCCCTCATTCTAAACATTGAATGGTAGGTAGGAGTCTATACTGCTGCTAATATAGTGTTTTTATAGGTATAGGTTGTATGTTCTAGCTAGTGTAGTAGCAAGATAAACCATTTACAAATAACACATGCCTAAAAGCAGTAGCTAGGACACTGAAAATGACGGTTTTGTATAGGTAGGGCTAGTCATTTATGCATACCTAATTTAATGTTTCCAGCCACAGTAGTAGCCGAGATAAAGTCATAAATAAAATGACCCCCCGTATGTCTAAAACATTGAATGGGTAGGTAAGAGTTTCTACTGCTGCCAAATGTTTTTGTATAGGTAGGCTAGTCAGTTAACATCTACAAAATTTCATGACCACCTCCAACCACCATATTCGTAGCAGTAGAAACTCCTAACTACACTTTTATTGTTTTAGGCATTAATGTTCGAGATGAAGTCATTCATAACATTACCCTTCTATCTCATGTCTAAAACATTGAATGGGTAGGTAGGAGTATCAACTGCTGCTAATATGGTGTTTTGTATAGGTTGTGCTAGTCAGTTAGCATATACAAAATTTCATGACCACCTCCAATCACCATATTAGTAGCAGTAGAGACTCCTAACTACACTTTTATTGTTTTAGGCATGAGGGGGAGTAATTTGATGAATTGCTTTATCTCAGTTACTACACTAGCTAGAAACATGAAATTTGGTATATGTTAACTCAATTGCACATCCTTTACAAAAACCACAATTTTGGCAGTAGCAGAGATACTTAATAGCCCATTCATTGTTTTAGTCATGTGGGTGGTAATTTACTAATTTAAACTTGCCACATATATTAGTCTTATGTTTGGCTACATGCGTGCCAAATCACATAATTTTTTTGGACTTAATGATTTTTGTAATTTTTGCTGTGTCATAATAGAGGGTTAATACATAAAGACAACTTAGAAAAAACCACTAAGGAAGCCTTAAAACACCTAAGGTGTAAATTAATAGTTGAGCTATAATTAGGCTTTTTTTCAAGGGACAAATACAAAATATTTCATCTTTGCATATTTTTGTCCAACACCACTTTATTTTTTTACGCTTTAACCCGTAGGGTCATTTAGCATTTCCCCCTCACTCCAAATCTCACTCAACATTAACCCCCTGAGTTCACATCCAAATCTAAAAGCCCCTCTCCGTACATGGACACATGTAACCGGTCTGTGTCCCAGCACCAACTCTATCCAAACTCACTGCTCTGGCTAGTGCCCGCGACTAGTTCACAGTTTTCATCTAGACCAGCTAGACTCTGGCTAGGCTCACCGCTCTGGCTAGCGACGACAACTGTTCACTGTGTGCTGTTTTTAGTTTACTACTCTCTGATCACATTAGTCCACTTGACCTCGTACTTCCAGTCACCAATCTCATCAGTTCCACTGCTCACCAGACTCTAGCTAGGCTCACCGCTCTGGCCAGTCCAGCGCCACCCGACCAAGATCTCTAGCACCCAGATTCATGTGGTACAAACTCATTCTATAGCCCTGACCTGAAAGTCAAAGCCGCAGTGCTATTAGTAACGTCTGTCTTCAAGAACCGAGCACTTTGTTCCTAGTCACTTACGTACTCGTGTCGCCACCATCACTTTCACTGACTAAGTTTTGGACATACAAAGGCTCAGTATAATCTTTCCGACTTCATCCCCCCAGCCCGCAGAACATTAACTTTCGTGAGTTGGAGACAACGGAAACGTGGATCCAGACTGTCTCAGATGAAACTAGATCCACCCCGCATTTGCGTATTAGTAGCCAAGGAAACCACGTAAAACCTTGGCTGGGTTGGCCGGCCTTGAATTCAAGACCTCCCGAGTGACAGTACAAGGGATAACCTCATATTGAGGTCCTCCCCGCTGGATTTGAACCCTCGACCTCCAGGTCGAAAGGCGAGCGCTAAACCACTGAGCTACCGGACTCGGTAACACCACTTTATTATGGCTAAAATAAGTGCCTAGAGTGTAAAAATGTTAAATTAAAGTTTAAATATTGACATTAGAGATCATTTGCAATTGTAAAAATGCCTTATTTTAATCTAAATAACACTAATGATTCATTTGAAAAATATATATAGAATTTATAGTCATTAATGCTGCTAGATTCAAGGAAAATAATTATTTGTGTCCTTAAGACAAATATAATGCATTTAAACTATTGATAAATTTAGAGTCACCCGTGGTGTAGTGGTTAAGGTACACGGCCAATACACAATGAATGGAATTTATACTTCAGAGTTATTTAGTCATGGGTTCATCCAGCACGGGCCTCTGGGATTTTTAAGAAGGGATAAAAATTCTGGGCACCTCACCCTTCAAAAGGACGTAAGCGGTGGTCTCAACCTGTGCAATGTCAGTAATCGTTAAAGATCCCTTACCCTAAATGAAACTGGGTATACAAAATTTAGGACCCTCATAGTAGATTCATTATAATACTATACTGTACTGTTCTGCCTTGTAGTTTAAACTGTGTGGAGGTTTGGTTTAAGAGTGAGGGCACGTGTTGTTTCTAGTTTTCACTAGACTATAAGAGTCAGTGAAAATATATATGATTGCTTGAAAAAGCATGAGAGGAACTATAGAAATTCACGGCTCTTCTGTCTAGATTAGATGAAATATACCACACTTGAAATTAAAAGGAGTAGGGACACTATCTTAGGGAGATGCAAAAGGCCCAACAACCCGGCCTACTTGCCTGGTAGTTACTACCACTCCCCCCATATTACTACTACTACTGATAATAATAATAAAACAACAAATAATACTTAACAACGTGGCCACAATGCGGCCCTCGGCCTAAGCATCCCTGAGGGGGGGAGGCCGAGTAGCGGCTATGGGTCGGCTTATTTCTGACATGGATAGCAAGATGTGAAACTCCTCGCAGAGTCGAGGAGTTAACCCCTTAGCCCAACAAAACACTAAAGTTAAATCATTTAAATGGCATCACATCAAAATAATTTACGTCAAAGGTTCCCAAAACTCCAGCTAAGGGGGTCAACTACCATCGAGCTAAATTTTGGCATACCTTGTAACAGGAGTGAGTATATAATATTTCTTTTCTGAGGTGCCCCATTGCGGAAGGAGATGATTCTTTATATATTTGCAGTCCAAATTATACAAAATAGTAGAATATTTGAAAATTAATGAATTACAAATCATGCGAGCGAAGCGAGCTTAAGAAAATTTTGCTCCTTTTAATTGATTTTTTTCTAAACTTAAACGGCGCCGTCTAAGCTACTTTCTTTTTCTATCATTTTTTCTCAATTTTTTGGATCTTGGGGGAGGGGTGATCGCCCCCTCCGCCTCCTCCCCCTTGTATCCGTGCCTGGTTTTAATCTACTACAGATATTCTTTATTTAAGTTCCTTCCTACATCCTTGACTAAAGAACTAGAACAACTTCATTCGTTCAACCAAATTTAACCGTTTATTTGTTAACAATAACCATTTAATGCCTACAAAGAGCTCAAGATCCATTTATTTCGTTTAAATCACCAAAATATAATAAGATCGCAAATCACAATAAAAAATACATACCTGTGAAATAATTTCAAATCAACGCATACGGTTCCTGGGATGATGGATGATACATGATATAACATGACAACGACGGATTATATATATGTTATAACAAAAAAACAGCGACGAACGAAACGAAAGAAGTCCATGGAGGGGAAGAATTAGGAAGATATCGTAGGTCACAGAAATGTTAGTTTGAAAATCCCGACAGAGGGCTCGTATTCTTCCGCCATCTTTGTGGTTACAAGTCATTTGAAATTTCACAACTTTATATCTGACATTAAATACATAAATTTAACATATTTATGCAAAATAACTACACCACTTTGTAACTTATTAATTAAACTAACTAATGAAACAAAATTTTCAGTAAATCAATCAAAAATACCAACAATTTAAAGGAAAAAATGAAACGCGGTTCAGCTCCATCCCGTGACTAAGCTGTAACTGGAATATCTCTTTCTGATCATGCGCACGAGAACTTTTTTGAAATTCTATGGTTTTTCTTAATATATTGACCAATGAGAATCGATTTCTCATTGGTCTCAAGCTGAAGCTGCATCTAATAATTTGAAAACTTTTACTTTTCTGAAAATTATCAAAAATAAAAATACCAAGTTAAAACTGAAAGACCAGATTTTAACTTATTAAAATTAATTGCGTTATACCTATATTTATTGCAGAAAAAATTAGGTATAAATTGCAAACATAACACACAAAACTAGAAAAAAATTAAAGAACGATCATAAAGATCAATTTGTTTATAATCAAATTTTATAATCACCCCACGAATTTATTATTTCAAAACTTCTTTAAACAATTGTCATTAAATTACAAACAAAGAAAGACACAAGGACAAGGATGTTTCAACATCATCATGTCCATAAATAATCATTTTTGCTGAAACTTAGGATGTAAATATAAAATCGGCAAAGTATTCAAAAGGTTTAGAAGTAGGTTCAATTTACAACGTTCTGATATGACTAACAAGTCAAATATGTTATAAGAACTAAGGGTAGGGTAACTGATCTTATCTACTAGAACGGAGAAAACATCCCTTGTGCACATGCATGTAAGAAACACATGCTGCGGTTGTGTTCAGAGGTTATTCTTTTTATGCTGCCCGATCCACTCTGCTCATATATGGCATGAGAAATACATGAAGCCCTGTCTTTTGAGGATTTTACTTATAAGGAAAAACCTTATAAGTTAAGTTATAAGCTTTGTCTTTTAAAGGTTTTTACTTATAAGTAAAAACCTTATCCACTCTCCTCATACACCGTGAAAAATACATGAGGTTATCGTGCTTATTGTATAGGTATAATCAAATCTGTTCATATGGGGCGAGAAACACACAAGGCAATCATGTTCAGAAGTAATCCTGTTTATGGTGTCCAATCCATCTGTTTATACGGCTTGAGAAACACATGAGGCAATCATGTTTAGAGGTAATTCAGTTTATGGTATCCAATCCATCTGTTTATACAGCTTGAGAAATACATGAGGCGATTGTGTTTAGACGTAATTCTGTTTAAGGTATCCAATCCATCTGTTTATACGGCTTGAGAAACACATGAAGCGATTGTGTTTAGACGTAATTCTGTTTATGGTATAATCAATCATCGTTTATACAGCTTGAGAAAAACATCGATCGTGTTAGACGTAATTCTGTATGGTACCAATCCATCTGTTTATACGGCTTGAGAAACACATGAGGCGATTGTGTTTAGACGTAATTCTGTTTATGGTATAATACAATATTTTATACAGCTTGAAAACACATGAGGCGATTGTGTTATAGTACGTAGACACTTCTAATTCTGTTTATACAATTATACGAAACACATGAGGCTATTGTGATATGTTTATGGTACCAATCTATCTGTTATACAGCTTGAAAAAACATGAATGATTGTGTTAGACGTAATTCTGTTAATTGTATCCAATCCATCTGCTTATACGGCTTGAGAAAAACATGAGTCGATTGTGTTAAGACGTAAGAGTAAGGAAGGAAATTAAGCCCTTAAAGTAACACTTCTAAAATCACCGATGAATTAAATGACAGATAAAAGAAATGCACCGGGAGACATAATTGCATAGTGAGCTAGAGTTGAATTAAAAGACAATCTGTGTTAATAATGATATTTAAACTATATTTGTTATTATTATTATTATTAATTTTAAACTAAAAAACTCTTCAAAACTGTAAAGAGGATTTTCTAGAAGCACTTTTTTGACAAAGAAATTAAAATCCTTCTCATGCAGTGCTTTGACAATTGAAGGTAAAAAATTGTAAAGGCGCAACCCGTTTTCTATAATGCTCTGCTTCATTGTTATATTTAACCTACATCGCGACTGTTAAAAAAAGTCTAAAACCTGAAGGAAAATAACAATAAAGCAAACTAGATAGAATCTTTCATCAGTAAATAAATAAGGTAATCCAACTTTTGGAGGTTGGAATATGTATTGAAAATAAGCAAACATATTGTAGCAGTAATGTTTTGGATCTATCTCTATGCACTCTTAAAAAAACTTTTAAAATAACTTGTAATTGAATTAATTGACACATAAATACAAAGTGTGTTTAAAACACAACCCTTCAAACAGAGGCAGATGCCAGTATTAGACACTGTTTGAAAAACTAGAAGGAGCTTTATAGTTTTTGAGACTTAGTGTAGGTAGCTAACAAACAAAGTCTCTGATCTCGACAGAGGTTAGGTAACATGCTTTGAGTTGAAGTCTTATTTTGTTTGACAAACCCAGCTGCCATACCAATAGCTGGCTAATGACTTATAAGGGATTAAAAAATTTATTAAATAAAAATAAAGTTACACACTAAAAACAAATGATTAAAAATGTCTATAT
Organism: Microvelia longipes; assembly: GCA_018340805.1. NCBI lineage: Eukaryota > Metazoa > Arthropoda > Insecta > Hemiptera > Veliidae > Microvelia > Microvelia longipes. Next base: position 29,026,477 of record JACMZG010000022.1, read on the forward strand.
AAGTATTATATTTTTATAAATAAAAATCATAAACCACAACAACAAAATAATAATGTATAACTTGATGAAAGAAAAAAATATACATTATACAAGACATATTTGTTTCATAATAATAAGCTTTATACATGTTAAATAACAATAAAATGAGTGTAAAGGCTTTTAATAATCATGAGTGAGAGCACACAAGCAAATATAAATTTATCAGCAAACTTTAAGGATCTGTTTATGTTTTTATTTTAATTTGTTGCCCAAGAGTCTTAGGAAACATTTGTTTGCTGACAAATCCAAGGTTTCTGATAAATGTATGTACTTGTCAAAAGAACAGATTAGTTAAATATTCATAAGTTAACTTTGTAGTAAAATTTAAAAAATTATCTAACCTACTCTAATATAAATAGCTCCTAATAAAAATGTACAAAACAATTTTTAAAAATCTTTCTAATTCCAACAAAAAATTGCACTTTTCTATTTAACAGAATATTCTGATCTATAAAAAGTTTATACATTAACAAAAAAAAACAAATTAGTTTGAATCGACATTATTGTAACAATATCTCAAGAAGGACAAAAATTAAAAATGAGAAAAAAAGAAGAATTAAACCTGATTAAATAAGTATATTTAATATTTATGCAATTACCCATCTATGTTAATTTCTATTTGGTAAATAGATTGTAAAAATAAGCCAAAAATGTTAATATACCATCAAATTAAAAGATTTTACTTTGAGAAATTGGTTTAAAATATTTTATTTCTTCTTTCAAAGTATATTGTAAACTTATTGAATAAACAAGTATGAAGTTTAATAAAGGTCACTTACCAATCATATTCAGTGGCTTTTTGCCATATTATTTTAGATACTTAATCATATTTATTTATTTTATTATTTCAAAGGATACTTATAAAAGAATATATCCAAACTAAATACTTCTAATATCAGACTTTAGTTATACATAGTGGTTTTTGAAGTTTCCTCTTAAAAAGAGGGAAGATGAATATTATGCTACTAGGCAACAAAATGAAAATTTGGAGACAAGTAATAAATTAGCCACTGAGCCAAAGGTAAGGGTAGGCTATGGAAATTAGTCAAGCTACAAGCTGCCTAGGCTGGTAATAATCCATTTGACTGAAGAGGGAAAGTCGAGTCAGACAAATGGTGAATTACCTGCACAGGTGGAGCTTATTCCTTCGGTAATTGCTAGCTCTAGTTAGCAATATTTAGTAGTATATACTATTTTTATCTACTTACGCCCAAAAAATTATTCACATTCATTATTCTTTCATTTCATGATTTTAATAACTGATGAAACACAATTGATTAAAATCTGACATTCATAAACAGCTAGTAAAAAATTGAAACAAGCCATAAATATTAGTGTGTTGCCAATATTTCCACAAAATTATATTTATTATTTTATAAAAATGTTTAATACGTAAAATGATATAGTATGTTTGAATTATACTATACAAAAAATACTACAAACAAGCTAGAAAAGCATTGTTTAACAGAAAACTCTGAAACTCACTAAATAACCTGCAACATTACATACTCCACTCATTAATTTCTCCTCCTTGGGAGTTTTTAATTTTTTCACCATTATATTAAAATGTACTAAAACTAACTAGGAGGTAAAGTACTACTAAAAGGAATCCTGGCTTGTTTTTAAATATTTTGTAGACAGTGATAATGACATTTTGTAGCTTGAAACAGTTCAGTAATGCCTAGTTTTGCTGCCGTAAGTAGATAAACCAATTTATATCATTAGAAACTACTAGTTTTGCAAAATATGAAAAGTTGATAATTTATTTAAATAATTACAGAGCTAATAACTAAAAAACACTGAATTATCCATTGTAATCTTTCCCAATCTACTTAGCACATTAATGTATCATACCTATTGATCAAAAGTGATTCTTTATTTTGTTCAAATAATTATTAACTCCAAAAACACTCTTCAAAAAATTATTGTAAATTTATTTTGAATGCATAAAGCAGGGTCTCCAATGTGTCTGAGATTGTCCAAATCCATGTGTTAAATAGTTAAGACAGTTTTGAATCAGTGTTTAGATAATATATTGGATCAGAAAATATTTTTTTAAATAAACTTTTTATAAAAAGGAGACATAAAATCCTTTAATACATAAACTGCAACAGTATTAAATGATTCCATTAGAGTAGGGAGCATATATTCCTAAAAAAAACTTAATATGAAAACAAGCTTTACAAAAACGTATAAATAATTATAATATAATAAATTAAAATAACTATACTTAGTAATTGTTTTTGCTGTAATGCCAAAATAATAATTTAAATGTATATTTTAAGCTTTGAAAGATGAAAAAAATAAATTTATGAAATCACATGTAAAGCCTGGTCAGCTTTATTTCTTTAACATAAAGAAAGGAAGTTATTTCTCTAATTTGATATAAAACATATTGCTTGCACCTAGTAACTAAAATCTAAACATAACTAATACAGTGATAAACTGTGATACTTAACATTACTTCATTCAGACTTAAAAACAAATAAAAATTATTTAAAAACTAAAAATATAACAAATATTTTAAGAATTTCACAAATGTGGAAGGCGTCAAGAAAATAACCAAAAAATCCAGATTTTTTTAAAAATTTGTAAGCCACATACTGTGTCTGTGGAAGGAGTTTGTTCAAATCAGATTTTACTTCACTCATTATATTCTTTTAATTTATGAAATTTTATTAAGGATCTATGGATATAATCAAAGTTTATAAAGTTTGTTTGATGATTCAAATCATCAAGATCAAAATGATGATCGGGTAAAAATATACTTTTTTATATAAACTGTATACGGCCAAAATTCAAAAAGTTTAAGGCAGGGAGTTTAAAGAAGTTTTTATACGGCCACCTGTATACTAAAAAAAATAATGGGTCAGTCTGCTAAGAACAGTTAAACTCAAATACCTCTCCTTTGACCCTTATAAAACATAAATTGAAAGATCAACGAACAAACTCATCATTGAATGAAACTAAAAACAATAAAAATATATCTATTAACTTTTTAACAATAATACATTTACAAAAACTTAAAGAATGATCTGAAAAACATAAATCTAATAATCACAAAGAAAAAAAATTAAAATCATTATAAAAATAAAATAGTAACAAAACTAATGAGTAAAAAGTTTAAAATGTGGGCTAGTTAAGAGTTCAAATGTATTAATTCATTTTATCTGAGTCTTGTCCTTAAAAAGTTTTTGTATCCTATTGGTAAAAGTTAAAATTACATGGTCACATCTCACTTCCAACATAAATTCCAAATCAATATATACAAATAAATACATCAAATATTTATTTATTTGTTATATTTATTTATAGCTATCATTCCAACACAGTTTCCAACTGTTATGAGGATTCTAACAATTAAAAGGCCCTAACACTCTTTAATTTTATGAAAATAAAATATTTTTCTTCATAAATATTTTAAAATTAATTTATAATTTTTTAAATAATTATTGATTATTGATTAATTATTATCTTTTAAATAGGCAGTATTAGATTCTAATAGGGTAAGAAAGGCATTTACATTGTTTTACCTTAGAAGCAGATTCCTTTAATGTGTTAATAATAAGATAAACTTCTCAACAAATTCTAAATAAAATAAAACTTTTCAGCTACACAATATCACTGCTAAAATCTTAAATTGCACTACAAAAATGTTAATACATAGAATATGAAATTAATAGCATCTAAATTTTATACTCTTAATGGTCTTAAGATCAATTAAGCTATTAAAAGTAATATAATATATATATAATATATATATATATATATATATATATATATATATATATATATATATATATATATATATATAAAATTTATTTATTTATAAAGTGTGAATTTAAAGATGCATTTAATAAAGAGAACCTATGTTTATAAATAATGCTATTTTTAAAAAATAAACATTGCTAAAAACTTATTTTACCGAGCATTACTATTTTATCAGGGACGTGGTTCTGTAAAATCTTTGGATATTGATCCCAAATGAAAATTATAACAAAAGTTTTGTGTGAAAATTGTGAAATGAATATACTTGGATTTTTATTATAATCAAAGGCTTATTATATGAATAGTAAAAAAATTGATATCAAAAGATATTATAAAAACAGATATTTTATAATTTATGAAATTTGATTATGAATACATATAGTGACGTTTTTATTTGTTTTAAGGAATCCAAAGATCATCAAAACTAGATACAAATAATAATACATGGCTCATAAAAATCTAAAACAATGTTAAAAAAACTTGAACATTACAGGTTAATGAATATTTTAAAATTGATTCTGGATTAATTAAATATGTTGGAAATGAATTTCAATCTGTCAATTTTTTTTTCACGATGACAACAGCAGAAGGTTTAGTCTTGGTAAAGAGGATAAATCTTCTTACAGTCTTACACTCCTTTGTCAAATAGATTAAGCAAGTAACTTCCTCAATTATCATCTGAATTAAGTCAAATTCAGTAAATTTTTTTATAATTTTTGAGTTTTCTGCTAAAACAAGTTTGATCATTAGCAGGACCACTACTCATCTCATAGAACTCTTATAAGATTATGTTTTGTTAGTGATAGTTATTTCTTTTAGTACATTTATTAAATATACTTTAAGCTAATGAAAGAATGTGATACAATGTTCTTCAAAGTTTCTAGAAATGGCATCTAAAAATCAGAAAAGCAGGACACTTATTAATAATCTTAATAATTCATCAAATTCAAATTTGATTATTAATTAAATTTAAATTTTCAAGCAAACCAAATGAATAGTGTAGGCTCTTTTTCCTAAATGTAAACGATTTAAGTTGTGGGAATTAATAAAAGAGAATTGAAAGGTTTCTATTTAAGTAGTAATCTTAGATGGAGGTAGCTCTGTAATTTCTGTCAGTTGTACTATTCCGGGTAATTTAACATTTTGTAACCCTGATTAACAAAAGTGCAAATAGTTTATCAAATGACCCAAAAACCATTAGACCTGCTATTAAATCAAAAAGTCACCAAGGAAAGATTAAAAAACCAGCATTGATATCTTAGCATATACAATATTTAGATTTGTTTTGATATTTTTATAACCAATATTTACAATATTATAGTTTTTATTATTGTTCTTATTACACTCCTTTACTTAATAAGAAAATAAGGCCTTATTTTAAAGTTATGTTGGCATACTACCCTTTTGTGACTCTCACATTTTGTAGATAACAACAGAAGTAAGATCATATCTTAAGTTTAACTAGATTCGCTGATATCAACATTGCATTCAACAGGTAGAGGCATCATATCATAATCATCGTATTCTTCATCTGGCGACTCATAATTTTTTATAGGTACCATTGGAGGAGGTTTTGATACTCTCTGCATCTAAGGGCAAATAAATGAAAATTGAAAAGAGTCCTTTTCTGTTAAGTACCTACATTTATTATAAAGAACTTAGAAACAATACAAACAAGACATTTATTACATGGTTGCCATTTAGAAATAATGGCAACCAAAAATAAAATTAATTTGCAAATGATTTTTTATATTTTATTTGAATATAATCAATAAACCTAGCTGAAAACAGCAGATATATAACATTTAAAAAACAGGGAAAGTAACTAAGTTGTAAAACGATACAGCTATGTCCCTCACAGACCATTTTTACCATGGTGAAATGCAGTGAAAAAGAAGGATTCCAAAATCACAACTATGTGTTGGGAATAATGCGGAAAATCAAGCATATAATATATCCCACTGTATTCTTATCACTCCCCTTTCATTATATATTTTAAACAAATAAGTTTGTGAGTACCTTACAATCATAGTACATTTTATTATTATTATTGAGGATTGGGGTTGGAGTCGAGGATAGACCCCATTTGCACTGCGACTAGAAGTCTATTGTACAATCCCCTCAATTTGTCCAGGTCAGAATAATCCTTTTCCCCGGACTAGGTCTAGGATCTTTTTGACCAGTGATTCATTGGTAGAGTCAAACTTAGTGAGAATGCTGCTACCAAGTTGGTGAACCTTTGAAAGGCTAGGGCTTCACATTTCAGAAGTATGTGAGAGGCAGTTTCGGTTTCCGATTCACAAAGCCTACACACTGGATTATCTTTAAAGATACCAATGGTATGGAGGTGTTTTCGGAGGTGACAGTGACCAGTCAGTAGTCCAGTTACTGTTCTAAGGTCCCTTCTGCTTAGACTGAGGAGGTCCTCAGTTATTTTGGGACTGGGTCCTTTTAGCATAAGTTTGCTGTGTCTCATGCCGGAGGATTTGTTCCAGTGGTGTAGGTGATTGGTTAAGAGCCAATCTTTGATTACACCTTGGCTATAGCTTTGGGTATGGCTACTATGGTTCAGGGCCCACAGGAGTGGTTTCAGACCCCTTTTTAGCAAGGGTATCTGCTTGCTCATTACCTTCAATTCCCTTATGGCCGGGCACCCATCTGATTGCTACATCATTGTTGAGTGACAGGGTCAAAAGGTTTTGTAAGCACTCCCAGACAAGCTTGGAGTTGACTTTGTATGAACCAAGAGCTTTGATGGCAGCTGGCTGTCAGTAAAAATATTTATAGAAGTCTGATTTGGGTTCTTCTGATTATTTTCTATTAGACAGGCATTAATTGCAAATATTTCCGCCTGAAACACTGTGGCATACTTTCCTAAAGGAAATGAGGTTTGAAGTTTGCATGTGCCTCATATATGCCACTCCCAGAGCCACAATCCATCTTAGATCCATCTGTATACCATACAGTGTCACCAGAGGATTGAGGTGGTTCCCCATCGAAACTATCACAGCTAAGTGTGAAGGGTTTTTCATAGGAGTAGAGGGTGGTCATGTAGTCAGAGTTCATAGATAATATGGAACTCTGGATTACATCTACTATTTTGGAATGACCTCTAATGGTAGGGGTCTTCCAGTTTCCACTGTTCTGGAGTCTGTAAGCCGCCAACCTAGCCTCACTCTTTATGATAAGATCAAGGGGCGGAAGGCTCAGCATGATTCTAGAGCAGTGGTTGTGCTGAGTTCATGGACCCTGTAATGGATAGACAGGCTAAGCGCTGAACTGAGTTCAGTTTGATAATTGCGGTGGTTTGATTGACTTTGGGCCACCACACAAGGGCACAGTAGGTAATAATGGGTCTGACCACCATTAAGTAAAGCCATCGCAATACTTGAGGTTTAAGTCCCCAGGTTTTACCTACAGCTCTACATACTGTCATTAAAGTCAGTTTGGCTTTGTTGATTATTTTATCCAGCTGTTGATTCCAACTTAGCCTCTTGTCAAGGATTACTCCGAGATATTTGACCTGGTCAGATAGCTGTAGTTGTTCACCAAACAGTACGGGGGGCCTCACAGTGTGAGGTTTTGTTTGTTTGGTGAAAATTACTAGTGCAGTTTTGACAGGATTGATTGAAAATCATAGTACATAGATAAAACTAAGTTTATAAGTAATTTTACAATAAAATTAAGAAAATAAAACTTATAAAAAATAGCAATGGCTTCCTCTCTACTAGAGACCAAACACTCTGTGCCATAGAGAAGAAGAAGAAATTTAAAATAACAAAGAAGATTTTTAAATAGCCAAAAAAATGTGAAGTATAGATATTCTTTGTTTTTTATTTTTTAAAATCATACACTTTAAATTAAATGTATTAAAGTAATTCATATAATTAATTATTGATGTGATAACCATCCTTTGAATAATACTAATATAGAAGGAGCATAGGACCGTAAACACAATGTAATTCTACTGATAACACGAAAGCCAGTTGACTGGTGGTCTTAAGTAGGGGTACCACCCTAACAACAAAACATTATTTTAAATATGTGTCATAAATATTCATTAATGAAGAAAGATTGTAAAGAACAAATATAATAGCTTAAAACGCCTGCTGAGTATTTACTAAAACCAGTCTTCAATGGCGAAAGGGTAGCGGAATACAACAATATACATTTAGTTGACGAGGACTACTTTTAATATAATTTTAATTAAGAACGCTAAACTACAATTTAAAATGCAAACTTTTTTATAAGACAATTGTATATTGTTAGGGTGGCAGCATTACTTAAGACCACCATTGAACCGTCTTTCGTGTTATCAGTAGTGCACCTTCTATATATAGTATTATTTTAAGTAACCATCACTGCAGCCTCATTTCTAAAAATGAATTCTAGTCAGCAACCCAAATCGGATTGAGTGGAAATATTTGAAGCAAAATAATATTAGAGAGTATTTAAGGGAGAGTGTTTAAAAAATTAAACATTTTGGTACTAACCACTATTTGAGATCCTAATTTGGAAATGTGACTGTTGTTATTATTTCCATTGCGTTTGAACCTGAAAAAAATTTTTATAGCAAAATGAAACTTTATCTTCAAAACGTTGCTTTCATAGAGTTAAGGAAAATCCTTTAGATTTGTTTATATTATTTCAAAAGATAAATTTTTGATGCAAAACTATCAAGTCTTAAACCAATTGAATCAACAAGATATAAAGTAATAAGGATACACAGCATCCTCCACGTGGAATTCATACAATGTCTCATTGTGTTGGCATAGATCAGTATTTCAGCATTATAAAAACAAACACAAAAACAGCTTACAGAACTTAAACTTTTGTTCATACTTAAAACTTTAATGGCAAAAGGATAACCAATGAGATGCATACAGCTTAAAAATTTTGTTAAACTAAAATTGTTTAACAAAGAAATTAAATCCAATCATAAAATTTCCTGTTTAAAAAATTATAAAAAAAACTATAGATAGTTAAAAATTAATTAACTAGTAGAGTGAACTCACATAGACAGCTGTTTGAGGGGTGGAGGAGGTGGTTTGTTAGATTTAACAGGTTTAATATCAACATTACAGTCTGGAGGAAGTAACCTTGTCAGCTCTATGTTAGAATTTAAACTTTTATAAACACTATTATTACTACTTGCAGTCTCTGGCTTTTTCTTGATCTAAAAACATAGAATACATTTGATTTATTTTTGGATAAAACAGTTCACAGAGAGGGGGCGGTTGATCCTAAACAAAATCAACTTCAAAACAATAAAATCTACGTTGTTGAAAAGAAACAGCAGATATCTCTTCATTGCATACACTTAACAGCTCAAATCAACCATAAAAATACGGCCTTCGCCCGTAGCGGCTACCTCGGCGCTTCGCGCCTCGTCCGTCCGCGGCGTCGGCCCACCGGACCGCTTCGCGGCCCGGGGGCCTCCCTGTGGCCGCTTTGCGGCCACATTGTTGTTGTTTTGTATTATGTGTTGTTTCATTATTGTTCTTGTTACATGGCATTTTGCATGTATCTAGCAAATTTTCACAGCCTCTCCACACAGGCCCGCTTCGCGAGCCTGTGTTGCTTTCTCACAAACTTGATTTTACTAATTGAGATTTTATTAATACTCTATTATTAATAGTATGCTATATATTAAAATTAAGAAGCATTATAAACAAAAATATATTATTCATGATTTTTGTTTTTAAATAAAAATACCGTTTCCGTCACTAAAGATTGTCAGATTGAGCTGAAACCGGTCGCAATGGTTTTAGAATGACTTTGACCATATAAAGACAACTTCAACTCTTACTTACATTTATGATTGTTTATAGAATTTAAAGAAAAATGTCAAATTTTTTTTGTAAACAAATTGTTTATTGAGTAAAATCTTAAGGTTGAAAAATATATTCATGATTATTTAAAATAAAAATACCGTTTGCGTCACTTAGGATTGTCCGATTGAGCTGAAACTGGTCGCATTCGTTTTAGAATAACTTCGACCATATAAAGACTACTTCGATGTTCTTCCTCTTTACGGGTCTGCTTAGCTCGGCGTGGTTCAGAGGAAGCCATTTTTGCCCTGTCTCTCTGGGACAGTAGGCTTACCATGATGGAGCAAGAGGTAGAGTTATCTCTTTTATACTATATCCCCACCCTCTAACACTACTGAACCCAACAGATATCGTACGAGTCTTTGACCTAGACGTATACATATATACAAAGATTATATATATGTATACCAATTGCGCCATTTGTGATGGTTCGATTGAGCTGAAATTTGTCTTAATCGATTCAGCTAGCCGTCTACCTAAATACTAGATACCTTGTTTTAAAGCCATTTTAAGTTTTAAAAAATTTTTTTTTTCATGACGTCATAACTTTGGTTGATGACGTCATAATGTATTTATAAACAATAGGCCTCGTAACCTCCTCAACATCTCGCGATTTGCAAAGTTTCGTTTCAATTTGAGAACGCCTTCGAGAGTTATCGTTCGCCATACGAAAGGGTAGAAACTCTACGTATATATATATATATATATATATATATATTATATATATAATATACATATATAATAAACTTTTTTTCGGACATATATTTTTGTTATCAGGAAGCCAATAGGACCGATTCCACTCACTCCCACCCTCAACTTCCGTCATCCGAACAACCTCATAAGCGTCATTTTCATTATGAAAATTCGCTAAAATGTAATGAAGATAGATAAAGAAATACTTAGATGAGCATAAATGAATTACTTTGTAATTCAATAAAGTTTTATTTTATATAATTGATTGCTAGCGGAGAGTAGCTTAGAAATTCAGAGGAAAGATCTAAAAAAATAATGGAGGCTGAGTGAGACTTATATGCTTGTTTTAAATAACAATACCTTTAATTAGAAGAATGGTGTTTACGATTGATTTAAGACAAGGTGAAGTCTTAAGAAAGTTATACGTATAACTTATGTATAACTTAAGTTATACAAATGCATAACTTATTTAAATTACATTTTAAAAAATGTGTTACAATACAAAAATAAGCAATTGATCAATATTATGTTTTCAATAATCTGTCTTGTTTCTTAAACTTCATCAAAATTATGCCAATACAATATATATATATATATATATATATATATATATATATTAATATATATATATCTTTCAATTCTAATAACAGATTCAGTAATTGCACTGCATTTCATGCAATCTATTAATTTTGTAATACTCAAACCAAATACATAATTTTGTTAAATAAAGAATTTTAAAGATCAAATTCATATTTGAATAATGAGATTGAAAATAACATTAAATATATACAGTGTTTAACAAAAACACTTACAGTAACACATGTTCCCATTTGTTTCAATGTATCAAGAAGATTATTTCTTTTCCTGAAAACATAAAAAGCAAAAAGTTAATAATACAGAAACTACTCAAGTCTGTTTAAAATATTTAAAAATAATATGAATAACTAATTTTGGCAGTGAGGCTCACAAGGTAAATTTCCTTAAAATGTATAGAAAAAAAGTTAAACTTACGGATCTGGATTATTTTTAACTTTAGGAAGAACTAATGGTTCCGAAGGCTCTGATATATCTACATTGCACTCTATAGGACAGACTGAAGCCAAACCGTTCCAATCACTACCCCCTCCATTCCAGTCTCCCGCAGCTCGAGGTATCAAACCTGGCATAGGATTACCATTGCGTATTCTGAACTCCTCCCCTGCAGGTCTACTAGGTACTTTCTTCTTTAACTACAACAACATAAATACATTTTTTTAACTTTTTTGCGATATTCTTGATGTAAAAAATTGATGACAAAGGTGATTATATTGAGTAATTATAAAATTAAACAAAAATTAATTGCTTAAAATTTTGTTTTAATAAAACAGCAATATTATAACAATACTAATTAAAATAAAATAAAAAACAGCCAATTTTGGAACAATGCTACTCTACTATGGGCTTAAAAATTATTATATTATAATTTTTACATATAAGCTAATGCATTTACAAGAAAAGTGCACATCTATTTACATAAGTATTTTGAGAAATGTGCAAGCCACAGATATGGTTGAAGCCTCATTAAACTCAGTACTTCAAAACAGCATTAGAAACACACTAAAAACAGCATTAGAAACACACTAGATCCCAAAAATCTAATCAGTTCTTCTTCTGACAATAAAACTGAGCAGTGGAGTTATTGTATATAAAGTATTGTTCTTCTTCTCATTTTTGACTATATAATTTTAGTTAAAATTAGATCAGTCATTTGAGCTGTAGCGCATGTAAAAGAAATTTAAATATCCATACATAAAAATGTAGATGCTGAAACCTCGACAATTGATGAAAAAATTGGGTTAATGTTAAAACAAAGCTTCACCCTCCTTATTAGCAATATTATTATACTAACTAATTATACTGTACTAATATTAAAATAGTAAAAATTATTTTCTTACAACAACTTGAGCACTAATATTTTTAACATACTGCTCATTGCTTGAACTGGGTCTGAAAAAAAATAAGTCAGGATAAGTAGGAAACAAAATACTTAGGGTTTCATAAACAAAACCTAAGATATATCCTAGAGTAACAAGAAATATCCTTTTAGTATTTTTTTGTTCAGAAACTCTTTAATTAACTGATTTTAATACGAGGAAAATCATTGGACCAAAAAGCATAAAAACAGACTTAAAATTTCATTTCAAGACTTTAGGGTTGAAATCTCCTTTCTACAAAATATGGCAATATAATCTACAAAAAAGAGGCTTAAAATAACTTAGTCAATCAAATCCTTTGGATCTGTCAAACAAACAAGTATGGAAAGTTATTAACTCAATTCAATTTTGGTTAAAACTGCTGCCAACAGGCGGTTGGTTGGTTGGTTAGTAAAAGGGAGGAAGAAAGAGGAGAAAAATAGGGTGGTGTTTGTAACTTGTTAGGTGAGAAGGTTTCATTATTGTTGCTACCACAATGGTGAGTTGAGTGAAATTAGTGAAGTATTTAAGCTCCCGTCAATTTCGTAGGGAAGGAGCTCCAGCAAATAAAGACCAGAAATAAAGAAATAACACCTGTAAAATTTACTCTTGAAGTAAAAAACAGGAAATTCGTCGCGTGAATTAATTCCAGCCACTGGCAAGCTAGATTTGAATTAAAAGGAAAGATAAAAGAGAAAATTTCATGAAATCTTAGTGATAATAATCAGCATCAAAAACAAATTTTGATGATCTGCTTAACAGGAATTATAAAAACAACTGAATAGACCATAAAGATAAATAATTTAAAACTAAAATCTCTACATTAATAAATAAGAACTTTTACAATACATTTATAATAATTAAAAATAATCATAACTTAAAATCCAAAATAAATAAGCAGAACTGCTTCATTTATAGAGTTATTGTTGAGCACTTACTTTAAATTATTATTTTTACCAGGTTGAGAAGGTCCCCCTATATCTACATTGCATTCAATTGGACAGACAGTGGCCATCTCATCATAATATTCTTCATTCATATTCACAGGTAAACCAGGTCTAACGTTCATAGGGAAGGATGGCCTATAGTTAATATAGGGTAAAGGAACTTTTCCTGGAGGTCTCTGATTATTGTTTAGTTTTACCTGTAAAAGAAAATAACAGAGGTTTGAGATAAATAAAATAACAGCAATTACTCTTAGGAATATTCCTATCCAAAAATAAATCAGTTAAATATTAACACAATAAATATAATGGGACTGAATGCTGTAAGATGCAGACACAACCTTACGAGTTAGAATTTCTAAAAAAATAAATAAGTAAATATTCAGACGAAGCTAATTGAAAAACTTTAAACCATAAGATAGAAAAACAAGAGAAAAACCACAGAAGATAGTGAAACTAGACAATCCCCAAAATACAATTAAATTTAATTTAATGAAATTTAAAATAAATCAAGTAACTTATGGTGACTTGATTCTATAGTATTAAAAAGGCTGGTCAATAAATCTCCTTAAAGAGATTGCAATAAATGCAAGTAAAACTTGGAAAGATTGGCTGACTTTTATTTTAAGATATAGTTCTAGCTGCTGTTGTTAGTTGCTTTTAAATCTTTGGATTCACTTCACTTGCCCTCAAAATGTGTAACAATACTTCCGTGTTGAACTTATAAAGGTCATTCATAAAATTGAACAATTTCAAATGTCACTATCTCCAAAAAATTAAAGAATAGGTTGGCTTGTATGCACAGATATATGTAAATTAACTACAAGACTATGTGAAATGCAGTGTTTTAACCACAGATTTTTTCCTGGTGCATACATTCAAAACTTGCTCTTTGTATAATTGATTTAATGAAACCTTTTTTTGTTTGGTAAAAATTAAAATTTGTACCTACCACTTTATCTGTATAAGACTTCAATTAAGAGCAATTAGAGCACTATAGTATAACTTGTTCTTGTAGACAACATATAAATTAACTTGTAAACAATAATATAATTTAAAATGAAAGCCATGATATACTAATTATAAATTATTATACTAATATTAAATCCAAGTTTAATGAAATTCTGAGTAGCGACTTTTGGAATTTACCCTTTATTAACCAGATTAATTTTTTAATATTAATATTAAGGTACATAATAAATTTATGACAAAATTAAATGATAAAAACTCTTACAGGCATTTGTGGGACATTGTTCTTTTTAGCAGCATTCATAGTGTTAAAGAAAGCACTGAAAGCAAATAAAAGAAAAAAGAAATTAACCACAATTATTCCAAAAAAAATATAAAAATGTATTTTTAATATGATAGACTACTTTCTTCCACATTTTACAGCCATATCTCTCTTGGTTTTGTCAAGAGTTGCGCTCTAAGTGTAAATTTGGGGATACTTTATTTGACTAATAGTCTAATATAAGGTAGTATTCATATTAAACCTCAGTATAGAAATACTGACACTTTAACTCATTTAATACAAAAATAGAAAAGAAAAAAACATCAAATTTGATTACTTGGCTTGTTGTGTAAGTGCAGGATTAACAACAACCTGGCTAGGAGTGGGAACATTGCCAGGCACAACGTCTATTTGATTAGATCCATTAGCATTTGCACTTCCTTTAGGAGGAATAAGTCCCATTCTCCTCATTTCTCTCACAACTGCTTGTTTTCTTTTAGTACGTCTCACATGAGCTTGTTCCCTGCTTCTCTGAAGTCTTTTTTCTCTGTCTAAAGGAGTTTCTTTTGATCTTGCTATTTTCGACCTAATACGATTGTATTCCTGAACATAAAGCACAGTTCATTATGGTCATTAGTAAAAACAATTAGGTCATGTAAACATTGTACATGTTATAAACATTAACAACTAAAATTATTTACTTTATATAATAATTATTCTCTTAAAATAATACAGCACTAGGTATATCTTTTATTTCAAAAATAATTTTATAAATTTATCAAGTTTTTTAAAATAAGTCAACCTTTAACCTGAACTTTAAAAATGTATGGTATAAAGTTTTTTGAGGCTGCAGTAAAAGGTAAACAACCTTATCTCTGTGGTATCTTATTAATATCTCATTGCCACAAAGGCTTTAAAGTAAGGGTTCAAACCTTTTAAAAGAAACTGTAAACAAAAATCATCTTTCAATACTGAATTGCTGAAAAAAAGTAAAAGTAATCTGATTCTTAGCTAACTATCTTAGTTAGTTTTGTATTGGGATAAGATCATCATTCATGATCTTTCAGCCAACAGCAAAACACAAGTAAAAAATTACATACAACCCAACCCTAAAAGAAACAGTGATATATGTTTGGTGATATAAGCATAGTTCTTTTATAAGCCAAATGATCAAGAGCTTCTTGATTTAGTATCAACATTGAGGCTCACACACAAAAGTTGGGGGAACTAAGAGGCTTTATTATTTGAAGTCACCCTTGTCTAAAATTAAAATTAGGGCTACCCAATTATTTATCCTTCTACTTTCATATTATAAATATCCCATTAGCGAATTTTATTCCCAAAGGAAATTCGCTAAAACCAAGTTGTATACACTATTTCACTGCACTTTTTACTATTTAAGAATAAAGCATACTATTTTATTTTAAAAGAAAATTTAAAATTTTCTTTAAAGGTAATGAAAACTTACAAGTTACTCACCCTAATTTTCTGTTTTTTATCATCAGATAAATTAGCTCTATACTGCTTCAGACGTTTTTGTCTAGTCTCCCAGGACACTGCCTTCTTCTTTTTAGCCTTTTTAGGTTTAGTCATGATGATTTATATCTAAAAGGAGGCAATAAAGAATTAAATTTGAATTACTAAGATGTGGTATCAGTTCTACAAATAAACACGAGTTTGTCTTTCAACAACTAAGTTATTGTTGTTCAACTTAACTCATCAGAGCCTGGAACCCAATAATGTAAGAGAATTAAAACCCTAAAAAGAACAAAAAACAATTAACGTAAAAAAAATAAGAGAAAAAAATTGGGTACAGGGTACCTCGGTAACTTTTCCTCATTACATCAGAGCTCTGCTCATCCTCCTTACTTCGGACTTGCTTGGCTCGTCCTAACGTAGTAAATGGGTCGTTTTCATTTCCAAGTTCCATTTGATGTCTTCGCACTTTAAAGACGTAATCTCGAGATATTCAAACATTTTAAAATTCTCTCTTGCTGTTGCATTCATCTAATGTATAGAGTTACAATATATATGCTAATTATCAAATTATGTATTTATATATTTTTTAAAATAGTTAAAAATAAAAAAAACATGACTGTCACGGTCTTCTGGCATTTAGTGAATTTAGAAGTGACCTCATTTAAAGGCTCTTTTATTTACAGATGATATTATTGAATTAGTAGTTGCTTAAGGTTTAATTCCAACACTTAACGAAGAGATAATCATTGTTTTAAGTTTTGGTTTCATAAAAATTGAAAGTTCAATGTCCACAAGGTTTGTTAAAAATCTACAACATGAATGTCACATCTGTAGAAGTACTAAAGATAAGTGAAAGAAGTGGGGTAGAGCCTGGTATCCCTCCTGAAGGTCTTGTATAACTTTCTGTTGTTCCTGAGTCTGACTGTGAGAGGGTGCGCTGCTATTTTTTTTTTTTCTCCAAAATCATGGTAAGTATTTTTATTCATACACATGAATGTCACACTGTTTTTTTTATTATTTATGCTATATTTAATAATTATAATTAGCAACTGTTATAGTGCTTACTAAACATTTCACAAAATTTTTCAAGTTTGATTTAATTGCTTTAACTGAAATAGAGAAAAATTATATTTTATAAAAACTCATGACTGTCACAACTCCTGAATGTCACGACACACATGTGACATTCATGTATTCTCTGTGACATTCATGAGAAATCCAATAGTCTTTATGTATTTTATCACATCTTAACATCTAAATAATTTAGATTTAACTTGAATTTTGTTTAGCCTTTAACTCCAGCCGAAAGAGCCAAAAATACAGAGAAAAAGACAGACTGTTACAGACTCATGATGTCATTGTTATAGACTCATGAATGTCACATATCTACAGACTCATGAATGTCAAATTGTATTTTTATTTGTCAAATAATTTACTTTCTCAGTCTTATATTAACAAAAATATATAACTGTCCACCATTGTCATTTGTTACTATTAAATAACTTTGTAAATTAATTTCCTTAAATTTTTTTACAAATTAGTCATTAAATTATCTACTTTTTTGTGACATTCATGAGTTTTTTTAAGATATGTAACCTGAATTGGTATAAAAATATTTTATTCACTTAATTGTTATTCAGTCATACATTTGTGTCACACTAGAGGCTTTTGCTGTAAATAAAATTAAAAAAAAAGAAAATAGAAAGGTGAAATAGACGTGACATTCAGGAGTGGACATTGCTGTTTTGGTGACAAAAGTGTTGCTCAGCAAATATCTAGCAACAAGTTGACAAATATTGAGGTGATTCATGCTTAGATGTTCAAGTAATGACATGGTCTAAAAATTGGCTTGATTCCTTGAAGTTGAAAATTTGTGTTAGAGAGATTTTGAAAACAAATGTAACTTTTAAATGAAAACGACCCAAATATTTGTTTCATTAACAGCTGTCACCTATCCAGGCACTGACCACGCTCAATGCTGCTTAACTTTTATGATACAAAAATCATAGATATACTTGTCGTATTGAACAAAACTTGGAGTGCTTACTTAATACGTAATGGTACACACTTGTACCAAATTCAAACCCAATTGGATCATTATACAATTTATAACAATTTTTTAAAAAATGTACACAAGTCATTTGATAAAAATTGAACTAATACTGATAATGAGATGAAACTTAGCTGATATGTTAGTTTTATATATGGCTACATGCTAAATCTCAATCTAATCGCAACATTTTTCTAATTATTTACTCAGTTTATTATTTTTCAAAATTTTTACTCAGTCATTATTGTGGGTTAATAACATCATAAAAAAATTATTTTCCGAATAGCACAACTAGAGTCGTAGACTGATTTTTGTACAGAGTTCCAACTCTCGGGCATAAATACACTGGGAGCAGCGATAATAACAGAGACACACACACACACACATACAGACAGACAACTTTGTCAAAACCACTTAAGAGCCCTTAAAAACACCTAAAATGGACAATTCCGTTATTAATACTGATAACAGTACTGTTATTCATTATATAGTTTTACTATATTACTCTAAGGTGTATTGTATACTTCTTTGTTTGTTTTTAATTTTTTTATTCTCTTAATTAATTGCATTTCCTAATAATGACTTTATAATGGCTTTATATTATAATTACAACTCAATTGCAGAAAGACAAACTATTTATTAAGAAGAATAATTACATTCTTCCTAAAGAAATAATTTTATTGGCATACATATAAATACAGTCATGTAAATATCTGACTGAATATTCGTAAAGGATATACAATTCTTTATGATTGGCCATAAAGGCAATGATAATACCAGAGTAAATAATAGAAGTAGGGGGCAGAGAAGGAAAACTACTTGCTATACATCAGGCAAGTATGCAACATTTTATGGATCTTTATACAAGCTCATATAGAGTTCTGCAGCCACAGTTGCACTCAGAAGGCAGCACCTGTACCCTCATATAGGTCCATTGCTTTGTCATCACATGATTTATCACATGGTTCAGGGGTTTCCTTATGTATGCACAGCAAAATTGCCAAGGCTCTGATGGAATCTTTGCTCACCACAAGTAAGCTTAGTTCCTCATAGAGGCAGATGCTTAGAATCCTGGCTTATATTGAATAAATTCTAGGATCCTTGGAACCATAGGCTCTTACTGTCTATTTCTTATACTAAGTTCATTCATACTTTGATGTATGGTGATTAGTGTTTGAGATTGTACAATAGACTTCCAGTCGCAGTGCACATGGGTTCTATCCTTGACTTCAACCACAATCACAAATAACGGTGTTTGAGAAATATCGTAATGACACATAATGCCTTATCAAAGTTTTTTTTTTTTTTTTTTTTTGTTTGTTTTATTGGTAATTACAATACATTTACATTGATTATAAGTAATTTAAGATATGGATTATAATTTTAACGTGAAACTTGACATGAACAGGTGTTGCCCAGTGGATCTTGCTGACATGCAACTATAAAGGCATGATTATCAAGTTGTGAATTAATTTCGTAACATCATGAGATCACAAACCAGACAGTCATAAATTAATTCTACTGTGAGGCTATTAACCCAGGGGCACTAAGGGTTAAGTACTATTAATATTACTTGACATCTCTACTAAAATACAATGTACAGATACTTTTTATCCACTAATATTATCCTAGAAACTGAGATTTATGTCATAATCACTAAACTCAAAGTTCTCAGTTATACCTTCTCAGTATGATACAGTAATAATATTCTAGAATTAAGTATTTTTTTAAAAATTATTTTATAGTTACACTGCATTCTATCACATACATAGATGCTACAAGTAACATCAAACAACATGTCAATTTAACATGTTGATGATTAGTAAGTAACAGACTATCTAAAATACACTACTTACATCATCTACTTTTATGTTTCAGACCCTTCACTGGGCATCCCAGCAGGATGAAGGGAAACATTTATTTATTTTATATATACAGATATAAAATATTTAAATAGGGTCTGATCATTTTATATGATAGGTTACTATGATTATTTAGATCTCTATGCATTGATTTCATCAATGATTGCAGGAAGAGTACCATAGATAATATTATTTAACATACAAATAATACTATTAGTTATTGTGAATGGTTATCACACTCACTCTGATAATAAGTAGAATGCAATTTCTATATAACATCCTAAAATAGGATCATGTAAAAATTTTAACTCCAACATAGCTGTTAATTTTACCAACATATTCCAAAAATTTACGATAACCGGAAAATAACTTTAATCGTAATTTTCGGTAAAATAACACTTTAAGAGAGTTGAACAACAGTAACAAACCAGGCTAAAACAAATTTTAAGAAAATATCAAAAGAAATGCAGTTAAAAATGTCGGAAAGTATAAACTTACGCCTGCTACGCTAATCGGAATCCCGTCAACTTCGATTACTTTCTCATTTAAGTTCTTTCCATAAGTATTGAACGAGACAACATCTAAGTCTGGCACACAACAAATCTAACAGTTTACCAACATTTTAAGAATATAATATCGCTTTTAATAAATTAAAAATGTAAAACTTAGATCACTAAAATGCCGATCAATATAAATTCTTTCACCACAAAAAGACGACTTTTTCCAAAAGATCCACATTAAAAACAAAACCTTAAAAGATAACAGTAGTTTAAACGACCAAACTTGTCAATCCATTTTATATTTTAAATTTTTATATTTTCCACTTTATAACAAAATAAATTCTTAAATTTAAGTAAGAATATTAATTATAATATGTCTTAGCAAATTCAATTAATTTTAAATGCTAGAAAAACAAGAAAAAAAGAGTTTTATAAATGTTTGGCGGGAAAAAAAATCGATTTAAATAATTCTAACAATAGAATTTTTTTCTATACTATCCTTTTCTGGATTTTTTTAGAGCCCACACGATAGCATTTTTACGTTTTTTATCTGTTAAAATACTTTTTAAAGTCTTTTAGAAATATATAGGATCAACTAAGACCGTTTGTGGTATGTATCCAAAAGTGCCGTAGATGGTGCATCCATGTCGCCACTAAACAGTTTATGAACTCATACAGCCACAAGGTTTGAATTTATACCTATTCTACTTGACTGCTTTCATCGTGTTCATTAATCTTACAGTTACTTATTGTTCCTAAAACCCTACCAAGTCTTTATGTCACACTAATAAATAACTTTCTCTCCCATCTCATATCAGGGTTTTATTGCATCCATTTACCACAAACTAATTTTGTAGCTCTTCTGATATTAATAGTATTCATAAACTCAAAGTAGATTATAATCAAATCAGGACCTGCCAACATATGAAGTATCACTCAATCAATTTGAGTTAAATGTTGAGCAATTTGGACCATCAGTAGAAATCCTTATCTTTCAAAAGCTGTTTTAAAGTAGTAATAACTATTCACTTTCATCATTTTTATGTAATTCCATGTTGATACAAGTTTGGATAAATTACCCATTGAATGGTCAGTTCTTCTTGCTAATTATACCTATAATTGAGTTTATAATAAATAGAGTTGGTTGTTTAACTACAAAATATATTGACCATTATTGTGTAATAAAGATATATAATATGGATTTTAGAAATATAATATTTTTAATCATACAATATATAAATAAACAATGAATATTTTTTCAACAAAAAAAATAGTACAGAAGATTTTAACAAATAAAATAGCATTTGTTTAGTATTTACACATTACCTTATATTACTTCTAATTTTTTAGTAAATTTATGGTGTCCAGGTTACATAGGTATAGCATATTAAAGAAGCCTTTTAACAAGCCATAACCATGTAGTTACTAAACACAATTTTCAGTATCTACTATCTAAATACTATCTCTAAACGACTAAAACTTAAAAAAAAACTAATAAAATCTAAACAAAAATTAACAAAATGTCATACATAATTTGTATTATTTAAATTCACAAAATTGTTTGGAAAATCCATGAACATAATAGTTGTCATCAAAATAAGAAATTATACATTAACAATTCGGGATGCCGTAGTAGTGGCAGCTTGTTGGATTCCATTTTCAGAGGATTTCAAATCTGATTTTGTTTTATGCACTGAACTAATATATGAGTCACCAGCTCCACCTAAACAGAAACCCTTACCTTATGAACAATGTAGATGACATCTAAATTTTATTGATCTATTGAATACACCTCTAAATCCTGTAATATAGGGTGAACCACTGAAATAGCAAACATTTTTTGCTAAATATGTTTTCCATGACAAGTTAGAAGTCCAATATCTTAACATCTGTCACAGTTCTTAAGATATTTAAAGGGCAATGGTTTTATTTTAGGTTAAATTTATAAGCTAAGGAGACATAGTGCCATATTTGACTTGTTTTTAATTGCATTTGCAAAGAATTTTTAATACTAAAATAATTTGATTTAGTAGACAAGATATGAAAATGACAAATGGCATTTTAGAGTTTTTTAGAAAAATAGATGGCCTGTATTTTAAGATTTTTTGCCCAACTAGGGTAAACCATTTTCTAAGTTTACCCCTCATATTATTTTGCATTATACCCTAAAGTCAGTTTGAGAGGGAAATGGAAGTCTTCTCATACTATATACAGGAATTCCGGGTTAAAAAATGGTACCATTTCTAGCTGTTTTATTATAATTTTGTTATTAAGATTCTGATCACTTTAAACACTCAAGAAACCCATAATTTAAATTTAGAATTTATACCTACATGACATCATCATAAATTAAGAAAATGGAACCTCTGTGTTTGCACAAAATTATGGTTATTATAGTAATCGACATACTAAATAATATCACTAAAGGGACCCTATTGGTTGAATTTTGAAACATCAAAAAATTAAATTGCACATCTTTGACCAATAATATAATTTAAAAAACTGTACACACAGTATCTTATATAGAAGATTGTTTACAATAAAAAACAAAACAATTTGAGAACAACAGATGACAATTATTGATTTATTATATTCTTAACTTTCTCTTATAGGAGTTTATTTTGGAGTAAACAGACTTCCTTTTCTCCTTCCATTTCCCTCTTTCAAAATGATAATAACGATCACTAAGAGGGTACAAATTTTAAGCTTTTTGTAGAAAAAGGGAAGGTAAAAGTCTTAGAATGCAGGCATAAATAAAGTGCAAATATAATTATGAATTTTAGATTAGGATATTTACCTAAAGTTTAACCAACTTGTTTGCTCCTAAATCTTAATGGGAAAGCTTATTGTAGCAGGTTTCACTCCATTCTCCCTCTTTATTTCAATATTTTTAAAAGTTTCATCATGTACTCCCATGACAAAATCATTTAACATTTTATCAAGCAAGCTTAATGCACATGCATTGACTATCAATGGGAAGTCTCCAAAGTATTTTTAAGAAAATGAAAGTTTCCAAGGCAATACACTGTTTTTAATAATTATTTATGCAACACAAGCTGGATGTGAAGGAAAATGATGGGAGGTAAAGGATAATTTGGAAAAGAAAGGGAAGCTTTATGAGATTACACACAGTAAAACCTTCAATATTACTTAATTACTATATTTACTATTTTAAACATCCTGCTAACCAGTTAATAAAGAATAATTTAGAAAATTCAGATTAATACTGAAGGATTACTAATGTGATTGAAATCCAACAAATTTGATAAGCTTACAATATATATATTTTTTAAATTTAATAAAAAACAGAAAAAGAAACATACATAATAATAATAATTAAAATGCCTACATTTAAAACTGCAAGTATTTAAATGCTGGTTGACTATTTTTTTAGTATTTAACATTATAGTACAATTTTTTAAAAAAAATTACAGATTATTGTGTTTTAATTACCTACATAGATGAATTTATATAATTTATTGTTTTTTTTAATTATTATTATTTGCTCAAATAACCTAAATGATTTTTTAACCGAAAAAATACACTAACATCATTTTTCTTCACTATCCAGTTCGACTGACAAGATGGTTAACACAAGTCACAAAAGATTGATGGGTTAAATTCAATTAAACAAATAAAGGCTACTTTGTCTTACTATGTGTTAATTTATTACTAAAGTTGTCGAAAGCAGAATCACTGATATTCAACATTAGATTGGCACCACTCAGATATACTTTGTTTTGTGAGTTAGCAATCTGTAAACATTAAAAAATATAATTAAATTTTATCTTTAATAGACAGGTGAGACTACAAAATAAATATAAATATCTATATATATATATATTATATATATATTATATATATATTTATATATAATATATATAATATAATATTATTTAATTGATATATATATATATATAACAATATATTTATCATGGTCACTTTTTTATACTTTCATCTCATAGTTTTAAGAATATATAAGTTTTTCTGTATTATTTATAAGTGTAATTTAATTTATTAATTAAAAATTTTTGCCACCTCTGCATGTGTTGTCATGCAAGCAGGCATTAAAAAAAATCTGTATGCATAAAAATAATAGAAGTTGGGCTCACTTTAGTGGATTAGATTTCTTTTAGTTTGAGGAAATTTATTGGCCCCTAAAACTAGCTATGTTCATTGTAGTATGTCTATCATTATATTTTACACATAGAAATAAAACTTGTTCATTTTTGCCACTAGATTTCTTATATTTATATAGCTCAAGCAAAGTTTAAGTTATACATCTTCCACTAATTGTTTCTTTAAAGTGGCATACAATTTTTATCAAATAAATGATAATTTTATCAGCTAACTTTTATTTTGAAAGTTTAATAATATTATCAAAGAGTCCACCCTTCAGTGCTAACTTTTGAGCAAAGCAGAATTTTTAAACATATAATAAAAATAAGCACTTACTGTTCTTGAAATACTTTGAGCTGCTCTTATCTTTCTCAGTTTTAAGTAACCTGGGTTTTCTCCAACAGCCTCACCTAAGTAAACATAACGCTAAGGAACATACACTATTCAAAATTGAGACTAAACAATAAATAAAAATGCACATGATGGGAACCGATAATTATGTCAAAAATAAAAAATAAGACAGTAAAAACAATACCAAAATTTACTACACTTGGTACAATATAATGTAAACAAATATTTGACAAAACTTTCCATCACTCCTTGTCCCAAAATTAAAAGATATTGGGTTTATAGTTCAACCCAACCTTCAATGACTTGCTCCACTCCTCCAAAAATATAAAGAAAACATTATATTTATGTGAAACTTTACCAGCTCCTAGTTTTTATCAATCAAAGTACTGAACACACTTAAATTTGCTTAAAACATGTTAACTGGCAAAAACTTAATTAACTTATCATACAATGGTGTACATTTTTACAGATTAATAATCTTTTTTTCCATCAAATTTAACTACAATTTACTAAGTTTAAGATGAGAGCCTCTAGTAGCATGCTAGACCAGAGGCTCCGTTTCCTGTTTGTATAAAATGTAGGATTTCCACATAATTTGTTATTTTTTCTATACTGAAACATTAAAAACATGGATAGCCTATAGTCGATATAATATGAACTAATTCTAATAATGAGATGAAACTTTCTTTTTGGTTAATATATGAGTGTTATTATACACATGCATGACAAATTTAACTTGAAAAGATGATTATTCATAATTTTTTGCTGAATCATTAATATAATTAATTAATAAATATATTAAATATAAAATGATCACATTTAGATTATTTAACTGTTTGTATGACACAACTAAACCTAAAGAGAGCATGATAAAAACCACTCAGTAGCACTCAAAAACACATTCAGGTGAAATCTTAATTTCCAATTTTTAGTACAAACACAGCAAATAATAATACTGGTGAAATAAAAAGGATATCATTTTTGCGGCCTCAGCTTCACCCTCAGCTTGTAAGATTTTTTGTTGCCTCTCTTGTTTAGCTTTTTCAACAACGAAAACTGCTCTCTGAGCTTCTTGTTGTGCAACCTAAAATGAGACACACAGGTTTAGCCAAAAATACAAACATTAAGCTGTTCAACTTGATCTGAAAGTTTAAGGCATGGGTTTATTCAATATTTTTGTTTAGCTTTTGGCCACACCTTAAATCAATCATGAAGGTAATTTGTTTTGACATATTTTCAAAAGAGGTTATATTTCTTTAAATACGGGCATTATGATATTGAGTGAATACACTGACAAACCCAAATGTTGCATACATAAATGTGCAATAAGATAAAAAAATATTTTCATTTGCTAATTTATGTAGTTGAGACAGTTAAAAGGTTTTTATAAGGTTTCAAATCTTAAGGATAATAAGCACATCAAAAAAACAGTTTTTCACTATTAAAAAAATACACATTTTATCAGTTTTATACAATATTTATTTCAGCTATGAAATAAGACAATGTATCAGTTATTATGAATTTTTCAGAAAAATCTAAGAATCAACTAACAAATACAAAAGGACCAACTAAGAAATATTGGAATTACCTGTTTAGCTTCAACAGCAGCTGTGTATTCTTTTCCAAAACTAAGTTCTGTGATAGACACATCATCTAAAATTATATTAAAGTCTCTTGCTCTCTCAATCAATTCTTTTCTTACTAGTAGAGATACCTAGAAATATGTTAAGTAAAAAAAGAGTTATGAGAAATATAAGAAATCTCAAAAAGTTATTTTATCAAAAATCATACTGGATTATTTTGCACTTTTCTTTAAGTATATCATGAGTAAGAATTGTATTTGATCATGTCCCAAGCTTTGAACTAATTAACGCAGTAGGTAAACTTTACTTCTTTAAGAAAATTGTTAAAATGTGGAGTGTTCTCAATTCTAAAAAAATACAGACTTACAGCCTGTAGCTGGTGTGGTCCATAAAGCAGCCACATGGTTTTTGTTTATTAATTGTTGTTGCATGGCATTTCCCCATGTATTTAGGGAATTTACATTGCCTTGCTTTGACCCCTTCAGAGCCACATTGTTGTTGTTCTATTGTTATTTATTGCTACAAGGCGTTTTGCTATGTGTTCAGCGAATTATATTGCCTTGCCTCACACGTCAGCTGTGTGGGCCTATGATTATTGTGATGAAAATTCACTAAATAAAAACATTTCTCTGAACATTCGTATAATAAGTAATAAAATTAAAAGAGGTCACCTATGCAACTAAAGCATTATTACTCTAGTTTACTCTGTAAATAAAATAACAGTGTATAATAGTAATAGTAGTGTAAGTTTATGGGCAGTTCTAAATGGACTTAGATATGATGCATAAAAAGGAGTATAGGTCACTAAGCAAAGAAAAAATCCACACACTAACTAACATTAAGTTATCTTACCTGCTGTCTCTGTGTGATGAGTTGTGAAGCATTAAATTTAGCTACAACTGACTTCAGTACTTCATTGCAAATAGAAGGAAGAACTTTTTCATCATAATCTGTACCAAGTTGTCTGTACATGGTAGGAAGATGAAATGAGTCAGGTCTTGAGAGAACTCTCAGAGAAATATTAACCATTTGAAGATCTTTACTACCTGTGGGAGACGAAATTTTTCTTGGGCGAGATCTAAAAGGCAAATAAACATTACACCTGAATAAAAAATCCAGTTATCTGCATTTTTGTTAAACATTTGAATGTTAAAATTATTGTCAGACAAATTTACATTATTGTGCTAATGAAGAGCGATAGAAATAGGATAATCTACTCAGTTTATAACCAGTATGAGATTTTTCCTATCTTTCCAGCGCATTGGATTGTATTCAGTATCCTCCAGGAAATAAGGTATTCCATAATAAAACTACATATTTTTTCCTAAATGGAGGGGGAAGTGTATGAGAAGTAGATTCGAGTGAAAACAGTGTATTGTCACATCCTGTATTTATACATTCAAAAATAATTAATATATAAAAATAATGTTGACAGCTTATTCTTCAAAGGATACTATTCAGCAATACACTTATGTGTGACATGGTTGACCAAGACTACAAAATTTTCACTATAGTATCTCTTTTTTAGGCAAAAACTAGTTGAGGTTCTAAGGGCCACAAAAAAGCTGATCAAATATATAAGGAGATTGATTCAATTGGAGGGTTTTTATGGATAAAATCAATTTTTTTTACATGTTAGGTCAAAAAAATTACGTCATTGGAATAAATAGTACCATTCAATTGGAGTAAAATAAGGGGGTACCCTTAAAAAGGCAAAATAAGGTGGGTACCCAGAAAATCAAAACAAATAAATTTCCCTACAAAGTATTGACATTTTTGATTTAAAGGTT
>JACMZG010000022.1:29055359-29109372 GCA_018340805.1 Microvelia longipes
ACCTCATTTATCACAAATTAACTAACAATAAAGAAATAAAAGAAGAATTTTTATTGGCTCCCATGCTAATCCTATGATAAAAAAATTGATCACCCTTTCGTTTTCCCGCCATTGGTATTGCCAACCTTACAACTATGTCTTTGAATCGCGAATACATCTTTATTATATACATGATGGATACACTTGCGCCAATTTCAACTCAATTAAATGTTTTTAGGATTCTTCACAATTTAAAACTAATTCTAGCACTTCGCAAGCCAGGCTAATATCTTTGAAATGGGCTCTTTCTTGTTTATCAATCCAATTCTTGCTTAATTTTTCTAATAATTTAAGCAGTAGAGTCACAACTTGTTATTTAATTTTTTAAATGAAAATGCGTATATTTATTACATAGATTATACACTACACGGTACATCATTATTTGCGCTTATTTGAACCTCAGTTTATGCTAATTTCACTTTTATATTATCATTTATCTTCAAATAAGTTTTCAAATATTTTTTTATTGTAAATCATGCAAAGAAATCACAATTTAATTAAATATGTTTTTTGTTTAAAACTTCTTTATAAATTTAAAAAAAAAAATTTAGGACTACTAAAAATAGACGATGTTAACAGCTGTAACAGAAAGAAAATTATGTGGCAATACTCAAGCCGTGCTTTATAATTGTTTGATAAGTTCCTTCTTTCGATAAGTTGAAGATCAAAAATAGAATTCTTTTAGTGACTATAGACTTTTAATGAGAAAACAATAATTCTCTCAACAAAACAGCCCATGAATTGAACAATTTATTAAAGGCCTATTATTTTAGAAAACAGAATAGTATTATTTAAGATATATAAATATTATTTTAGTCTCAAATGGTGTTCATTGTGAACAGTCAGTTATATAATGGAAAGTTAGGTTGTTTAGATTCAATCTGTTTGCTTTGAACATTTTTATTATTCCTATAATTATTTTGTACCTATAATTATTTTAGAAAAGATCTTGATGACACCTAAAATGTGTTCATTCTGACCTATGAGGATTCTAAGTTTAAAGTTTATTCAAGCTCTATCAATGAAATTCTGAGATATAAGACTCAAATTTGTTTTCCTTACAATAACTCCTTATGGTTATTTGAGAATGGATTTTGATGAGTCATAAAATATATTAATTATATAATAATAATAATAATAATAAATCTTTATTTCCATCCATTTACATGTCTTTATGCAATCTATAAAAATAAAATAATTTAACGTTTTACTTTTTCCTTTTTTTTATTTTTGTTTTTTCAACAATTAAGGATGAGAGCTCTCAGTAGCGCTATGAACAGTGCTAGAGCGAGAGCTCCGTTTTGACGTCTGGTCAAATATAAATTTTAAAAAAATAAAATAAAAGAGAAAGTAATAATAAAAAAAAATAAAATAAAAAAGGAACTAAAATTATAACTTTAAGTTATAATTACAACTTTTTATTACAACTTTTTTAAATATTTAAGTTATACTATTCTTACCCATAAATAGTCTAAGTCCCCTAAATCATTGAAAATTGTCACCCTATTCAAAATGTATTGTTATCTGACCTTATTTTAGGTTTTCCGCTTAATTACCTTGTTTTCCATCTTTCTGGTCTCTAATCGTAGTTATATCAACTCTAAATTGGAAAATATTTGTACATAAAGGTTTTTATTAATATAAATTTCTTGATATAAAAATATATTTTTGTATAAACTTTGTTAATACCTATTTTTTGTGATCAGGGACCTCTGATTTTTGCGAAAGAGGGACTCGTGCTGTTCAAAAGTTTTGTTTTTTTAAATTTTCCTTTCATATCTAAGTTACCCAATTAAACCATCAACTGTTACCTTCTAAAATCAACAATGTACAATTTACATTGTTTTATTTATATAGTAATTAAAACAATGTTTTATCTAGTAGTTTACATTTTATTAATTTAGTTATGATAGCTGTATTGTTTAATTTAAATATTGGTTTTATGATAAGATTTAAAACCTGTACAATATCTCTTTTTTTATGAATTGTATTTTTATCTTATTTATTTAAATTTATGCTGGGTGGAACATTTCAAATGCGCCAGCTTTAAAGTGTTTAAAATAAGGTAAAATATGGTACTATACTTCTGAAAATGATCTCTAACCCTGGCAAATTGACCTCTGGGCCTTAAAAAACATTATGTTTTGGTAACTATTTCTACAATGTGGTAATTTTTAAATGTGTGGTTAATATGGAGTGTGTTATAGTATAGACTGTTCAGAATCAAATCTTTAGAAATTTAATATTTATATTACTGTATTCTGTTCATTTTTCACCTAACGCTATAAACAAACAAACATCAAAATCACAATAAGCAATAATTGATTATTTTTTTTAACTAACAATCTATGATGCATGTCTAACAATAGCTTGATAAAAAATTTGTTAATCATTAAAATGTTGATTTCAAATTTCTTTAGATTTAATTTTTGTTTCTGTGTCAGCTACATTATAGTTTAATATAATTTTTCAATTTCACCAAAAGTGGTAATAACATTACTGTTCAATTTCTCCAAAAGTGATTATAGCATTACCATTCAATTTCACCAAAAGTGGTTTTAACATTACCATTTAGGTAGTAGTTGCCCGAAAAATAAGTGATTTTCAGCTCCTAGAGATCAACAATTTTCTAAGGTCATGGACTCTGCTTTACCTTATTATAAATTATTTAAATGTTGAGAGATCTGTTTTACCTTTTATAGTGTTAATTGTGAATTTCAGATGCCAAAAACCAAGGTTATTTACTTTCCTATCAAGGCTTTAGCTGAGCCAATCAGATTTCTTTTATCATATATGGGAGAAGAGTTTGAAGATTACAGATTTGAAATGGAACAGTGGCCAACTATTAAACCAAGTAACATTTTTCAAAAATATATTAATTAAATTGTAATTCTAGAATTTTAATTTATTTTGTTAGCTGATCTTGGTTTATTATGCTGCCAATAGTATAGAGAGTATAAACTACACTGCCATTCTATTTGGTTTGAAGTAAAAACACACCATCTGTTTACACTGTATTTGATTGATAGAGTCAAGATTTTTAATTTGCTTACAAAGTTTTATTAATAGTCTTTACCTGACAGACGAAAGCTTTAATTTTGTAGCTAAATACAAGCATTATATTTAGGCACTTTCCTAAATATTTTCTACGAAATAATATCTGGCTCGCTTAATCTTTTTTGATCACCAAATAGTAATAAGTTAATCTAATCTGGACTATACGTCATTAGAATAATGCTGCATCCTTCTTTATTTTTTTAATTGGCTTTGTATTAGATAGCTTTGTATCGGTCTTTTAATGCATTCTGTATATTTATTCCTTTGAGGTCGACACCCTTCACTCAAACCTACATTATTTATTAATTAACTATGCAGCTGTTCATATTATATTATATTTAATTTTTTTAATACATTTAATGTTTTTTATTTATTTAACACTGAATCATATGCATACCTGGCTTTAATGATATCTTTCTTACTAAATAAATTTGTTTGCTGAAATAAATACAATAATTTTTATTGGTTTAATTTGCAGATATGCCTTTTGGTAAAGTGCCAGTTCTAGAAATGGATGGTAAGATGTTGCACCAGAGTACAGCTATCTGCCGTTACCTTGGCAAGAAAGCTGGGCTTGCTGGTAGTGATGACTTTGAAAATCTTCAGATTGATATTGCTGTGGATACATTTCATGATTTCAGACAAGGTGATCTTCATGTTGTATTGTTTAGAAACCTATTTATTTAGTTCGTGTTTTATTTTTATCTTTAGAAACTTTAATGTAACATTAATTTATGTGTTTACCTGAGGCAAAAGCTGCAAGCATAATTTATAAATGTGTTTGCTACTTTTTGTTAAATAAACACTTCACATATTTAGGTACAAAAACATAAAAAATGAGAAACTTTATTTTACCTTAATGTGAAAATAATAACTAAAATTGAATAAAAAAATTTTAAATTGAAATTTATTGATTACACTTAATGCACAAATTAAACATGGTGTTTATCTGTGTTTCTTAGTTAATTAAAAATTTTGTATATTTACCAAATTTATTTTTAAGGTGGTTTTATCTTTGAGACACCAGCTGGACCATTTACATGGACTATATATTTGTAAAAGATTTGCAGGCCCCTGAGATTTATGCATATTTATTAGCTGTTCATCTTGTGCTGCTACATTTAATATTTAGTATTCTCGTGATTATTTACACTAGGATACTGCCAATAGATTTCAATCATCTGTTTTATAGAAAGTAAAAACATTTCATGCTTTTGTTTCATGGTTGATAAAGCTTTGTTGTATGAAACCTAGAGATGAAGCAAAACTTTGTGATCACAATGTACTATAAGTACTTTTTACATAGTCCTTAAGTCATCATAATTTATTCCTTGGTGGTTTTTAAGGTTTATAGAGATATTTTCTGGGGAAATTGGTCCTACCAATAGACTAAAATTAAACACCTAACATTTTGACATATTGTTTTATCCAGCAAAGTGGTATAGTGGATCTAAACTGTGTTGATTGAGAATTACTATTTACTGTGAAAAAACAAAAATATTTTTTTTTTAAGAAAAGAGGGGATTGAATTTTTGAAAACAACAAATTTTTTAAAACATTAAACCTAGTTTAATGTTTTAAAAGTTGTTTTTTAACATCTAATTGTTTAGCCTAACTATTTATACTTTTTTCCGTATTTTCTTTCCCCTCCCTTCATTTTTAAAAACCCAAATGGGTTCCATCACACCAGTTTGCTGGATACTAAAACCGTAGGCTGATCAAAGAATAAAATATCTATAGAATGTGAAAAGGTATACGAGAGAGTCAGACAGAATGTAAGCGGGGTGAACTCGGTGCTGGAGCTCTGAAACTTATTATTCTTATCTTAACATTCTTCATACTTTTCTTGATTAGTATTATGAAATCATCTTGTTTTTTTTTCTAATAATTTTAACTGTATGAATATCTATTTAAAATTGGTCATTATTATATTAAGTAAATATTTGGATTCATCAGCTTTGTACCTGAATTAGTTTACAGCAAATAATATGACAGTGGCGCATTCTCATTGTTGGCATGGTAAAATTACCAAATTATTCACTAGTAATCCTGTCCTCTGGCTACGGAACTAACCTTTTCCCAGGACCATCTTTCTTTATCTATATATTCTTTGATATTGATTAATAATGTGGTCCTAGCAGAATTCATTTATTAACTATACCTTTTAATTTTTTTTCCAGAAATTTCAAAATACTGGTATGAAAGTGATGAAGGTTTAAAAGCCAAGAAGAAGGAAATTCTTTTCAATGAAACCATGCCTTACTGGCTACCTAAATTTGATCAACTTGTGAAAGACAATGGAGGATATCTTGCAAATGGAAAAGTAAATAATATGTCTTCTAGAGAAAGTTAATAAAGTAGCATTGTGTTCTGGAAAACATTGTTCCACAGTTTGCTGAATCTTACACCCTTTCAATTAAAGATAGCTGCACTTTATATTTACTGTTAATTACCTTGGTGTGATCTTTTGTTTGTTGATCAGATTATTTAAATCAAAACTTCAGATTATGAATTTTCATTCTTAGGTGCCTCAAATTGTATCTGTGTAATAAAAGTACTATAAATAATTGTATGTGTATAAAGTCAGCAACACTTCTGGAAACATATGCTTAGTCCTTAGCAATAATTATAGAACCTTGGTTTGACTAAGTAAGAACTTGGATAGTTTAAATTTTGTGTTCCATTATGATTCTTTTGATAGCAATCTTTCTTAAATTTATTATTTATAATTTTTTTTAAATTATTATAATTTAAATTATAAATTAACATAATTTAAATTATAATGCTTGCTCTAAGATGAATTCACCTAACAAAGCCACTTGTTTTGCAGCCTTTGTTCTCAATTTTTGACTTAATTTAATACTTTGAGAATAAATAATGGGGGCTGCAAGGTTCTTGTGCGCTTAAGGGTCAGCGGTAAAAAGCACACAAGTCAATTTTTTTTATATGATGAAAGTATTTCTCAGACCTTACTTAACCAAACATAAAAACCACTTAAGTCAAAACTATCGTTAAATAAGATAAATAAGTAAAACTACATTATGACTAAATCCAAATTTCTATCTATTTGATAAAATAACAATTAATAATTATAATAATGACTTATGTGCTTCTTTCCGCCGACCCTAGATATATTTTATATACTTTTATTATGATTTTAAGTATGTATGTTTGTCTTATTTTATTTTAGCTCTCATGGGGAGATCTTTACTTTGTTGGTGTTAATGATTACCTGGCCTACATTCTTGGTGCTGATTATTTAGACAAATATACCAACCTTAAACAGTTAATTAATAAGGTGCTGGAAGTACCTAAAATCAAGGAATGGGTTGCTAAACGCCCCAAGACTGATATGTAAAAGATCTGAGGATTAAATCTCCTTCTCAAC
The DNA here is from genome assembly GCA_018340805.1 of Microvelia longipes. Taxonomy (NCBI): domain Eukaryota; kingdom Metazoa; phylum Arthropoda; class Insecta; order Hemiptera; family Veliidae; genus Microvelia; species Microvelia longipes. The sequence continues at coordinate 29,061,844 of JACMZG010000022.1, forward strand.
TATCTCATTAATTTTTTTTATTTAAATATGTCAATTATCATGAATCTCATATTCTAAAAAAACAGTTATTAACAATTTTAAGTATTAATAAGTTTTACCTGGTTAAGAAGTTATCTGATTGTTGTTCTTTGAAAAATTATTAAACATCTATAATATGTTTTTTATATTCTTGTATTTTTTTACTTGTTCAGATTAAAATTATATTTTTTCTGTTAAATGTTGTTCTTTCTTTAATGAGTATGTACTCACAAATAGAAAAAGTATCAGCTTTCATACGGTGGTATCTGCCTTGAGAGTGGCACCACCACACTATGAAGCTGATAGCAACTTCTATTTGAGTACTGATGGTGGACTTAATAACAGGTTTTCTCATATCAAGATTAGCTAATCATGTCACAAGGCTGTGAGAAAAGGAGTAGGAAATATATGAAGCTATAAAATATTTAAAATACCCCATATGAAAATATATTAATTTGCTTTATTTATTCTTGGTTGTTCTAATTGCATATTTTGTTGTCCTGGTTTAACTTTTAAGAGTTTATTATATGTGTCATCATGGTAATATATTATCATGATATTTTCCAAATTTATGCATCAATTATGTAAAATGCTCATCAATAAATGTATTTCAAATATATCGCTCACCCAAGGTTATGTAACGATGATAAATCGAGTTCGCTTCTCAATTTTCTCATAATTTTAGTTACCTTTGGTCCTGGTTAAGTCAAGTAAAACAAAATAGTTAAAAAAATATTTTAGTATTAGATCTTAACCTTTTCAGTAAGCAAAGCAACAGGAAACCATCAGAAGATAAGTTTGCCTTTAAGTTTAGGACCTGTGTTGTTAATATCACAGAGATATATACTAGAGGGGACAAAGCCTATTTCGATACATGGAAAGGCCTGAAACATCCTTTTGGGGTTCTGTGTAACCTCATCGAAACCTCCTTCAAGAGTGAGTTAAGGTTTTAATTAATACATTTCTTTCGGTTTCTCACACATTGCTTGTTTTGATTAGTATTTTAACGTTCTTCTGTAAAAATTAGTGTAATTTTGTAATGATCATTTGATTACATTTGGTGGTGAGGTTATTTTTTGATAATAATTCAACCAATAAAGCTCTTCTAGTAATAATATCTCTATGGTTAATATAATGATTGTAAGCGTGGGCAGTTCCTACCAAAAATGTTCAGTTTGTTTTGTGATGGATTTTCTCATTTTTTTTGTTCTCGATGGGGTCAATATGTTATATGGCATGCCATCCCCTTTATTTAGGGCTTACTTAATCTAGACCGAATGAGTTATGTTCAGTTTTACTTTTGTTGTTTTTCATATTAAAATGTGGAAATTTCAATATTAAGAAATAATACTGTGGGATTTTAAGGCCTGGCTCGTTGATGATATGGTTGACATTTTCTCATGGTTAAAGCAAATAGGAAACGCATATCCATAAATGGATTTGCTGATACACACACACACACATATATTTATATATAATTACATTATCTTCAAATTGTTTCTCTTTATTTAGATATTTCTAAATGTAGTCTTCCTTAAGTTGGTCATCCTGATAATTATTTCTCAGCAATTATTTTGCAGATTTTAACACCATTTCCATTTGAAAAATCTATTCAGTAAATTAATTAATTTTCTTCGAGAAGCGATGAATTGTTTAGTAAGTAATGTTTTTGTGAATTATTTTTTGTAATCAAATATCCATCATTTGAAAATAGTAGAAGAAAAAATACGTTTTTATTAGATTGACAAAATAGTCAAGTCAATACAGTTCTTGATAGGCAAGAGCTAAGATGTAAAGTTTCTACGAACTTTTTTGCTATTTCTCAAAGGAAAAAAGGTGTCATACACGGCATATTAATAGTTTCTAGCAGAGACTCAGAGCTATTATAGTTTTTAGCTAGGCACGGCGTAACTAAAGCTGTCTTTTGCTCTTTACTACTCAAGGCATTCGGTAGGAATCAAATTTTATTGAAATCTTAATAATAAGCCGGTTTACTTAAAAATAAAGAAATAAATTTTAATATTATTGCGGTAAAATTTAATGTTTATTGCGTTGTTATTACAGCAGATTGAATGGGATTGCTGCATGTTTTACTAAAGTGTCCGTGTGTTCAAGGACATCCGTGTGTCATTATGTGATAACTTCCTTGAACATAGTTGCAGAGCTTCTATGTTTTTTACTATGCAGAGCTAAATTATTTCGTACCTTTTTCCAAGTAATGTATTATGATACTTTAAATATTACGGAATTGGTACTAACATATCTTCTAAACTTTCAAATCTTGGAAACAAATCTTTTTTTAAATATTTGTTAATCATAAGTTGGCTGCATTGGCTGTTTAGGATTTTTTTCTTTTTTTTAGCAAATCACTGTTTGTTGGCCAAACTGAAAATTATTTTTACTTAATTATTGCTAGTTTTGTTTCGTGTCTACTTTTTTTGTTAAATTTTCATTAACAATTACTTTATAAAACATTAGTTTATGTTACTGTTGAATTTAATAGTTTAATAATCTTAAAAGTCAACAAAAATTTCAATGAAAACTCATATTTTACTTTCTATTTAAAGCAATAAGTAAACAATCTTTCAAAGGAATATGCTGAAACCTTTTAAATGTAAGCATTAACTATAAACTTTAAATTAGTGGAAACAAATGGCATTCTTTCAATCCTTTTTCGTATTTCAAAAATTAGGAGAGCACAACTCCTAATTTTGCAAGAATTAGTGTAGTTGAAGATGCGAATTTTCTTTAAGAAATAAAAAATCGGGGACGGGGTACCTCGAAACTTTTTTCCTCTGCGCCTGAAGTTTTTAATTTCATGGTGGAATTTGAAGACACGTTACCTCTAGGACTTATAGTATAGCCCACGGTTATAATCAATTGATAGCGTGGGAAAATAGTGTTGAGGAACCCTTGAGATTGGCCTAATATGAAATCATGGGCGTGATTTAACATCCAGGACTAATCTCATTAGCTCCCTCGCATTATTTTCCCAAGCTGTCAACTGATTTTAACCGTGTGTTATACTAGAGGGACTAATACTATAAGTATTATTAGTATTAGTCTCTTTGGTTATACCATAATTATTCGCTGGAACTCCTACTTAACTTCTTCCCAATAAAATTGGCGTAGACTTAACTCACTAATGTCACTCACATATATATAAACTACAAACTCAATTCGAAACTACAAACTCAATTCGACCGGTAATAAATATTAATTCTAAAACCCCTCCTTACCTCGGGTACTTGGTCCAATAAATGAAAAATTTTATTAAGCCAACTTTTTCATCCAATCCGGCTTAAAAAGAGGTTTGAAAATGGCATTTTTGACATCTTTTTCTTATTTTTCCAGCATTTTTTTGATGCACCTACAGTCTAAACTACTGAACGGATTTTAATGTTTGAGGACTTTTTGGATTCTTCTTATGCTCGTGTGCATTCCTACCTTTTAAAATCTAAAAGTCGACTTTCCTATGCTGAACGAGGAGCGAAAAACTAAGCTAGCGAACGATAATTTTCTATGTTTACGCACCTACAGCCTAAACTACTGAACACATTTTGATATGTGGGGGCTTTTTGAATTCGTCTTATGTCAGTGTGTAGTCCTACCTGATAAAATCTTAAATTCGACATTCCTATGCTAAACACAGAGCTAGAAACTAAGCCAGTGAACGCTACTTTTATATAAATTGACCTACCTGCACTCTTTACTATATGAATGGATTTTGGTGTTTGAGGACTTTTGGGATTTGTCTGATGCTTTTTAACATTCTTGCATCAATACATTCCAAATTCATAATACCTAATCTGTACGAGCCGCAAAAACAGAGCTTAAGAGTGGTGTATAGAATAACTTATCAAGTATGACCGCTGGTATTTCAATGCTTTTTGGCGTACCTAGTTGAATCGTACGCCAATGCCTCCCCCCTTCTACTTCCCAACTCATTTTCCGGCATCCGAACAACCTTATAAGCGTAAAATGTATGAAAATTCGCTTTGAAAGGAGGGAAGATCACGGTACTGTACAAAATCCTTTGGTAGCTCATCCTCGCTGGTTGATTTTATGTCTCGGGGATTTAATTTAATACTTATCAGATAGCTTTCTGTGAAACTAAGTTTAGTTAGTTTAAATTACAGGGCCTGTATAATCATGCTTATACAGGCACCAATTTAAATATGGGGCAATATGTTAAAACGGAGTGACCTCTCTAGCTAAAGGAACTATATACTGTCCCAACTAATAGTGCTATAGATAAGATTAACCAAAATATTTTATTTACAAAGAGCTTGCCCTATAGGCGTTTTAATATTTGGCTAAGGTAACTTATAGTTATTAACAACGTTAATTTAATAATTTATCCTCCTTAAAGAGAGATCGCTAAGCTGTAAGTCGTGTTATACCTTGGGTTAAGGCACAACTAATAAATCGATTTCCATAGAAGATTCGATAACATGCTGCAACCTATAAGCTTGCTCATTGAAGTGGTACTGGGTGCTGCAGATTCCTTGGTAGGATGCAGACTTCCAGGACAGCTATACATTTCATAACTTTATTTGAAACACAAATTAAATATAACTTCGGGGAGTTTACTTATTAACTTGGGGAGTTTAGATTCGGCTCAGTCTTTTTACCTATCATATTCATAGCTTATGACGTTTTAAAGCTGAGGCAACACGTTGGACGGAAAAGAAAGAAAAGTGAGAATATTGCATCAAAATTAATACTAATCATATGCACTTTTTGTGTTTCAGGTGTAAGATAATGAGTTCCAGTACTTATGTGCGTTCTTTTAACTTGTGCGTCCGATAAAAAAGTAAATGCGACTATCTCCTTTGTGATCATGAAATTTATCTGAGCATCATCATCTCACAACCAAAATGGTATTTCTTTATGATACTGATCCTAAAATATAATGGATTTAAGATGAGATGCTCCTGCTGACATAGCAACTTATAATTATTACAGTTATTGTTATTATTTATCTTTATTTATTTTATGTATTTATTTTTCATGACATTGCTTAGGTAGATATATTGTCCTACGGTTAGAAGAAACCGGGTTCTCAGCACATTCGTCTAAGCAAGAGCTATGAAAAGCATCTGCAGATTGTGTTTTGATAAAAAGGTAGGTATTTTTTTTATTCTGTTAAATTACATAACAGCTTTGTAAAAAAAAGCAAGCTTTGTTAAATGCGAAACCTGAGTTCTGAAAGGATAGAAATAAGACAATAAGATAACAAGAAATATGCTTATAAACAAGATCTAAAAAAAAATATAAATAATAAGCTTTATATAAATAATTTATTTATTTAGCTTTAGATAGCTTTTGGCGAAGAAATCTATTTCATCGCCATAAAAAGATAAATTTAATACACACACACACACACACACACACACACACACACACACACACACACACACACACACACACACACACACACACACAGCACATATATATATATATATATATATATATATATATATATATATATATATATATATATATATATATATATACATATACATATATACTTAATTGTAAAGAAATATATAGAAACATTTAGAAAACTTACAATAAAAACGTAACGTTTCGAACTGTTTAAGTTCTTCCACAGACGAAGAGAGACTGTGGAATATATATATATATATATATATATATATATATATATATATATATATATATTATTATATATATATATATATATATATATATATATATATATATATATATGTTAACGCACAGTTAATGCAAGTTAACTTACATTCAAGTTAACGTGCTTTAGAGATACGAAGATAGCTAGATAGAGAAAGAAAATAAGACTCTACCTTGTAGAGGACTATTGTGTGGTCAACCTTCAGGAACGCCACCCCCTGGCACACCACTCAGTCCACCAGACGCAAATATGACTTACCAATGACCCACGCCTGCTGGTTATACGGACCTTAAGCACGATCGGCTATGCCATAGATCCAAACAGACATGGGATTAGCTAGAGTGAGCCGGAAACGCTTCTTTTCCCGTCAGGCACCGTAGCACCTGGTCTGACCAGTCCTGGTACCCTGCATAATGCAGGGACCAGTGGATGCAGTTTAAGCTCATCCACTCAAGCCCAGGAGGCTTAGTTGTGTTAATATTATGTTATATCCAATAAAAATAACAGGACAACATAAACGATGGAGGAATTATCCACCGTCGATACTTTTGTTGGATATGCATACCATTGGACTAGTTTCGGATTAACAATAAAGGCGGAGCAACACTCTGGTGTTAAACCAAAACTGGTCCAGGAATCTTCATATACAACCCTAAGTATTGACGATAGTTGATTCTTCGATTTCTCTTCAAAATGCGTATGATTAACAACATTAACATTAGACATAGAAAGAATAACTCGAAAGAAGAAAAATGAAGTGCCACAGCTATGTCATGGAAAGCTAATGTACTGCATTGGAAACTGACACATTTTTGTAAAACTTTAAAAATGTTGGTATAATAGTTCTGAACATTTAACACATTCATAAATTTTTTTTAAAACGGAAAACTATTTACTATTTACTATTTACTCATGTTAAATAGTTTAAAATCCAATCTAGTGTTTTCATGATTAGCTGTATTTAAAAAGTAGTGTCCACTTATGGCTGCTTTATAACTCATAATATATCCTTTTAGACCTACCTAACTATTTTAAGTAAGTAATCCCTGTTTTAAGTTATGAATAACAAAAGCATGATCTCCTCTATTTGGTTGGGTGTTTTGAATCCTAGGATAGGGAAGCAAGACTGATTGATTATTCGGAAATTACATAATGTCTGTCTTTCTGTTTCAGATAGTGACAGTAGTGCTGTGTAGTGTTAAGCGTGTCAAGTGTTCTTTTTTATTCTTGTGCGATTATAATTATGTTTTTTGAAGTTTGAATTCAGTAGTGGACTTCGTAAATTTATTAGTTGCCTGTTTTATAGGCTTCTTTCGGAACTCAGAGCTGCCGGAGCTTCCGGGGCAGCATTTAAAAGTTTGGGACAATCGCTAGTGCTAAATAATGGTATAACGCTTTCACTTATAATTCAAGGCGATGTTTAATCTTCATGTATTAATGAAGTTTTGCTTTCAGCAAATTTTTAAAGAGAATCAAGCCTCTTGATTTTCTTTGAGTGAAGAATTACATTTTTATCTTAGTTTTTGTAAAATACAAAATCATTTTTTTTTAAAGTAGCCAAAGCTTTAAATGTTAGTGCAAATTAAAGAATAAAAGTTATAAAAGTTTATCTCAGTAAGTAAAAGTTAGTAAATTTGTGGTTATCAATAAGCACAATTATTGCTGAAGATTCGGGAGCATCAGAACTTCAGCATCCTTCGTTATTGGAGGTGACAGCCGCCGGTAGTTACTAGGTAAGTGGAAAGATCTTATGATTATTTGGTGATACTTTGCACTGTTTTATGAAATAATCAAAGATTCTTTCCATTAGGGAAGCCATCGCCACAAGCGGGTAGCCAACATGGGATAGGAGGCTACAAAGGTTAGATTTTTAATTCTAAATTGACAAATACTGTTATGTTTGAAACTATCTGAGTCTTAATTGAGAATAAAAAGACATTGTCCCGCAAAACTAGTACTGTTTTCCAATAAACAATTAAAAAAGGTTCTAAGCCAAAATTTTAATACGCAAGCTTCGTCAAGAACCGTTAATGGATGGACAAAATACCTAACTTTAGTTTATTAGAGTCCATCCTTTTTATACAAATGTTTTGTTTTTTAAATTCAATTTTTGTTTTTGTAACTTTTTTGGGCAAATAAAGAAATTATTTATTTATTTATAAAAGTGGTACCCATGGAATAAGTAAACACCCCTCCTCCTCCTCTATGAAAAATGCATTAAAAATTATTTTAAAAAAATGCTGTCACTCGTTCCTAATAAAATTCTTTTGTAAACTTTTTCTTTAGTTTGACAAGTTATACAATTTATTATAAAGAAAACGTTTATAAAGTTAAGCTATTAGATATTTTCATTCATTTTAAAAGACGTATTTGAAGTAGAGGTAGTTTTTAAAACAATCAATTAATTTTAGATTTAATTAGTTGTTAATTTAATTAAATGTAATTAATTAATTGATGTTATAATACTGACAATCGATAGAAATACAAAAAAAAATTAGTATCGAAAATACAAAAACATTTGTATTTTTGAAGTAAGATGATTTTTCATTTTCAAAGATTATTACGTCGTATGGTCTAATTCAAAATTAATGAAACACAATCTATTTTATTTATTATTTATTTATTCAGATTCCGCATAGAGCTCCTTGTGATAAAATAATCATAATTGCAAAAATGCATTATAAATTTAGGGGCAAAATACTGGTTTATTTAGTTTTTCGCTTGCAATTTAATTTGTGATACTTAGTTTTTCTCATCTATGTATAATTAAAGAATATCTTTCGAATTATATTTTGGGCTAGCACCTTTTGTATTGCCGTAACATTTTATTGTACTATAAGAAGTTTAAATATTATGTGGATATTATTTGAGACAATAACTTTTGTGAAGTTTTTTTGATAGTATTCTTCTTAATTTAACTTCACGAGTGCGCCTTGATAGTCTGCAGTTTACAAGAGCAATTGCTTAAAGAAATCTGTTCACTATATCTCCTCTTAAGAGACTTCTACTTAATACAGACATAATTCAGTGCAATAAGCTTTATAGATCATTATGTAAACTTTGTTAATAATCTTTAAAAATAAGAAATCTTTCTAAAAACAAATAAGAACCAGAACAATAATCATTAGTTTTCATTTTGATTATATTTGTTTGTGGTCTCAATATGGTGGGAAGTTTAAAAAAACTACCATTAACTTTTGATTGTCCATCATGAAATATTTTCTTCTTTTTGACGTTTAAAAAGAATTTGCACGTGTCTTACTTTCTATACTTTCTATTAAAAATTTGATTTGGAAAATTGATAACTCATTTTTAGATTTCACCAAGAATGTTTGGTGGAACTTAAATGTTTTAGGTTTGGTGGGCAAAGTCTAAAGCATCGTTCATGAACAATCCAGATACCTTTTAATGAAAAATTGTATCGTATACTTAACAAAATAATTCGTGTGGTTTGTGTACCTAGTGTCAAAAAGGTACACAATTTAATAGAAGAAAACCAGAAGTAGCAAAAGTTCGGATTTCATCATAAATCAATAGAAATCGTAGTCTACAACAAATATGCTTCAGTGATTTACTTAAAAAAAAGTTAGGAACATAGTGTTTTATTTTTTAATAATTTTATTTTTTCACTTATATACCTCAATTTTATTTTCTCTCTACTACCTCAATCTTTACCTTTGAAAAGTAAGTTACTATTACTTTTGTCTTCATTTCGTTACAGATTTAAAATTTGTTTTATTGTAAATATGCTTATTTAAGTTACTTATTTTTTTAATTGCAATGCAAATCATGTTAGTATGTATGTTTCAATTGTATATGTTTTTAATTATCAAATTTATTCTTAATTTCAGGCAATTCAGTGAAGTAATAAAGCATTGCAAATAAATCAAATGAACCAAGATTAAACTATTTTTTGTCTTAAATGTATAAAATCAAGCAAACATGATGACAACACAAAATTAAGCGAAGAGGTACGCATAGTAAGGCCTATACTTTAAGCGAAAAGGACGCATAGTCTTGGTCCTTTTCAAAAACTGCAACTTTGCAAATTAATACAAAATAGTCTGCAACACTAGCTCAAATCTTCTATGCGTATTCCATTTACATAATATGAACCTTAGAAATATTACATTAAAAATATTAAACTTATAATAGTAATTGCTGAATCGGTTTACGTCGATACACGCTATTGTGTCAACAGCATGTATCGACAGTAGCTAATTCTTCAATTACTTCTTCAACTTCCTGTAAATAAGTAAATGCGGTAAATAGTATCTTAGAATTTTATTGTAGTAAATAAACAATAATATTAAAAGACAATTTCTAACTTTATGGTCATAACAATATTATGTAATCTTACCAAAAACTACTTACGTGGTAAAAAACTCCCCGCTAAGTCTATGGTAAAAAAAATTGGGAAATCAACTTTTCTGTCCCGCCAAGTCATGTCCGCCGTCACTGGGCGAAGACGGTCATTGGCGTTTCAAAGTGAAGTTGCTAGGTTATCAATACTAAAGGGTCTATGATTCATTGAATGTATACTGTAACACGTCTTCAGACTACCTTCGCTCGTCCCCGGATAGTATATACAGGGTGTTTCATATAAAGTGTCCACCAGAAAAGGGAGGTGATAGTACTCCTCAAAAGGAAAAAAAATGTCCCATAATATAAACCCCGATCTCCAACCGTTTTCCCACAAGGTTAAATTTAATATTTCAAAAAAAATATTTGACCTCACATCATAAAATTGTTAATAGGATTTAACTGTTCAAGCTAGTAGTCGAAATTGGTCTCATTAGAAAGCTGAGTAAATTTCCTAAAGGACACTACTAACTATGTCAAATATTTTGGAACTACTAGCCAAAACTTTTGCATGAGACATGATTTTTTAAAAAAAATAAATTTTAGGAATTTTTGTAGAAGGGCATTAGAGGAAGTAAGAGATGAGCAAAAGTTTCAGCCAAGAACGAAAAAACTCTCTTATGATTGCCCTTTAAGAAAAATTAAATAATTTTATACATTCAATAGTCAAAAATTTTAAAGCCATTCTTCTAGAAGTTGCAAAAAACTGATATTTTTTTGCCATTTTTGCATATTGTCTACAAAGTTAATTACAATGGTACATAAAATAATTAAAAATCTCTAAAAGCAAGGAAAAGAGTGGTTTTAGAGAAAAATGTGTAAAATAAAAGGTTTATTTTACTTCTAGAGTTAAAAAATCGTATTATTAAATTATTTTTCGAAAATAAATATTTATTAAAATAACACATTATTTTCACTTTTATACGACAAAAATGATCAGTTTTTGCAAACTTCTAATACAACAATAGCTTACATTTTTGACTATTGAATGTATAAAAATATTTACATTTTCTTAAAGGTCAGTCATAAGAGAAGTTTTTTCCGTTCTTGGCTGAACTTTTGCTCATCTCTTACTTCCTCTAATGCCCTATTACAAAAATTCCATAAAATTCATTTTTAAAAAAAAATCATGTTTCATGCAAAGTTTGGGCAGTAGTTCTAAAATATTTGACATGGTTAGTAGTTTGTCCTTTAGGAAATTTACCAGCTTTTAATGAGACCAATTCGCCTTTCTAGCTTAAACATTTAAAAACCCTATTAACAATTTTATGATGTGAGGTCTAATATTTTTTAAATATTAAATTTGACCTTGTGGAAAACGGTTGAGATCGGGGTTTATATTATAGGGACATTTTTTGTTCCTTTTGAGGAGTACTATCACCTCCTTTTCTGGTGGACACTTTATATGAAACACCCTGTATATCCGTTTCATTCTCAGCGGACACCCATACAGCACTGACCACGCACAATGCTGCTTAACTTTTATGATAAAACCAAAATAGATATAGTTAATAAATTTAAACGAAACTTAGTGTACTTGTTTAATACGTAAAGCTTACTTGTATTAAATTTATATCAATTATATTATTTTTCATTTTTTCCAACTCTTTACAAAAACAAACACAAGTAATGAAATAAATACTGATAATAAGTTAAAACTTTGTATAAAAATCAGTCTATAGCTGTAGTTGTTCTATTAGGAACATAATGTTTTTATGACGTCATTAACCCTAAATAAGGACTTAGCTAAAATTTCGATGCGATTGGATTAAGATTTAGACGCATGTAGCCATGAATAAGACTTACATAAGTTTAGCAGCATTGAGCGTAACAGTGCTGTGTGAGTAACCATTGAGAATAAAACTGATGTATTGACTATCTGAGGACGAGTGAAGCGAGTCTGAAGACGTGTTGCAGTATAAACTTGGCGAATTGTATATTCTGAGCTCAAGGGATGCAGGGAGGATGAGCGTAGCGAATCCGATGTGACGAGGAAAAGTTCCGAGGTACCCCGTACCCGATTTTTAGATTGAATCTATATATCTAGTACATTATTAGCATTACAAGTTTACGGTGTACTTAGTCTGAATAATTGTTTTATGTCTTATTTATTTAATTTTTTCTGTACTTTTTTCCATATACTTTTGTCCGTGAACTTTTTTCCATTGTATTTTTTCCGTGTATTTTTTGTTGTTCCTGTAGGGTGTCAAGGTGTTGTATTCTATACAACACTCTTAAGCTCTGTTTTTGCGGCGCGTACAGCATAGGAATTATGCATATGAGATGTATGGACACAAAAATGTTAAAAAGCATCTACTTTTTAACATTTTAAGTTCCGCTTACTTTTTAAGCGGACGACTAGTTTGTCGCCCGCCTACCGTATTTTTAAATTTCCTGTTATTTTCCGGTCACTTGGAGTGGTCGCAATAACTCCAGTTTCATTCTACTCAGCGCCCCAAAAAATATAATTAAAAATTTCCCAGTAAACCGGGGTTTTCTCTAACTTTTCTATTTCTGGATATTAGTATTAGCGATTTTTTGGTATTTCTTTTGGAAAAAATTGCATATAGGATAGGTGTTATGATGGGAGTCGAACTCCGAAGGCCTAAATCCGTTTCAGATTTCCCTAACCAAAAATACATTAATAGGCCAAACTATTAATACTGATTAAATAAAACATGCCAACGACCTCATTAGCAAAACAAATTTCCTTAAAATGCCTAAATTTTAACTTTTTCAGATTTTAGTGTTAAAGCCGACTTTCGCTTAGAATAATACATAAATGTTCACATACATTCTTACTGGACAGAATATTATAAGTATAAGAGAATTTGATTAAAAATTAAACAGTTGAACAATTCTGTAATGATCTGGATATAGGTAACTATTGGTAAAGGTAGCACAAAATATTCTATTCATTTATCAATTAACAAACCTAATTTCCTAAGATTTGTTTTTATTATATATCTTTGTATTTGTTTGTACGATGTGAGTGTGGGGAAATGTGAGTGTTGAAGGTTATTGGAGCTTGAATCAGCTTATGATCACATTTATTTTTAATGTAATTTCCTTTCAAGAGTTATGATGTCGTGCTAAATGAGTGCCTATAATTTTTAAAACTCATTATTCATTTAGTATTCAAAATTTGCTTATTTAATGTCAGTTTACGATTTAATTTTAAACAATCATAGTTACTTATGTGGTCACAAGCGAGGGATAGGCTTTCAAACCTTCCTGTTTTAGATACTTTTCAACTTATTAGGACTTATATAGCAAAGTAGAAACAGTCAAGAAATTCCTTGGACCTGTCTCATCTTTATCAAAAATTCATTCGTCAAAATGCAGATAAAGTTCTTATACAGATGGATTGCGATGCATTGTTCAAAAATTACTGTCAAATTTGCAGATAGTTTTTAAATCCACAATCACAATGAAGGTAATGTTGGAAATTACCATATATATATATTTTGTACGAGACCTTACAGTACTAGCTATACAAACGCTTCCATGAGCCTGTTCTCTGAACCCTTTTTTAGCGATTTCACATAAGTAAATTACACTTATACGATGTACTTCCTAATAAAGTCCTATGCGACGTCTAAGAAGGCAGTTGTCTCGACACCTATTACCACCTATATGTTTGGAAATTTAATGTTATCTTACTTTATTTTGCTAATTATTTTTTACTAAGCCCCTTCCTTGGCCATGGTCCTTCAAGTCTTTACACTGACCTTTGACACCGACTCCATGTCTGGGAGTCACATCCCAGGTCGTAACTTGGGATGCGACCCATTTCCTGCAGATGAGAGACTGCCAGAACCCCTGCAGGAACTACCTTTGGTGGTAGTGTATTAAACGCTTAAAGTGTATGTAACAAAAATCTTATGAACTAAGAGCGTATTCTCTGTTCATAAGATTTTTGTTAAGATAAATTATCGCCAACTTTAGAATAAACTTTAAGCGTTTAATACACTACCACCAAAGGTAGTTCCTGCAGGGGTTCTGACAGTCTCTCATCTGTAGGAAATGGTCCTTATATTAGCCATAAATTACAAACTATATCTAACAATTTGCTTCAGTTGTATGGACTCCATTATAGAATGGAGAGACATAGCATATATACGTATGCTATGATAGTAAGAGTACAGAATAAGTTTTTAAAATTTGCCTCTTGGAAATTAGACCTACCAAGACCACCTCATGAATACAATATTATCAGAGATACCTTGAATTTGCTCCCCCTTGAAATTAGGAGGCAACACACTGACATCATGTTGCTCCATGATTTATTAAACAGCCAAAATGTTATAGACAGCCCAGATCTCTTACAGCGTATCAACTTTTATATTCCAAAAGTACAAACTAGAAATGAAGAGTTATATTTTTTTCTTCTTTTGATCAATTTTTTTTGAATTACTTTAATTTTAATTATTACCTAAAGTCTATTAAAAAATATTTGTTGTAGTTCAAAGATTATGTTTTGTTATTTAATGATCATAGTTTATATATAATACTATGATAGTATATTTATATAATAATAATTATATATAGCTAACAGAGTGCTTACAGCTCAGAACCTAATTGACGGATCATGGCTAAACCTTTAACAACTTCTCATATGCCAGAATAGACAAGGAACTTACCAAGAATTCATAATTGCTTGATAATTGCCATCTTAAACAAAGAATTTTCTTGCTGTTAGAGCTGTTAAAAACTTCTATTTTTTGTAGTCCTACTTATTTGTAGTTTGATTTGTTAGTTTTATTTGTAGTTTGTTTGATTTAAAGTTGACAGTTTATCATCTGAATTATTTTCAGCATCTTTGGTTGAACTTAGTTTTGATCCTTCTGTATCTTCTTCGCCAAAAGTTTTGTGAAAATCTTTATTTTCCTGATCATTTTTGTTTTAAAAAAAGACGGGTTGATGTAAAAATTAGAAATCTAAAGTTTCTTCTTTAAAAGTAACGTCTCGCGATCGAATTAATTCGTTATTTGCTTTGTTCTAAATTCTATAACCTCCATATTCATACCCAATTAAAAATTCCTGTTATAGACTTTTTGTCCATTTTCTTCCGTTTACATTTAAGAATATGAGCATAATGGTCATATTCTTTGGTCTCTTTTTAAACCATAGTTCATGAGGAGATTATTTTCAACGCTAGAAGGTCCTCTTCTATTAAGTATATAAGCAGCTGTATTTACAAGTTCAGTCCATAAATAACGTGAAAGTTCATTGTGACAATAGTTTCACTGCACCCGTTGAGTTTAGGAGTATAGGGTGCAGTAAGACTTTGTTTTATGTCATTTTGTTCTAATATATTCCTAACTTCTTTATTATCTAAACTAATAATATATCAGGAGTCATAAACTATGTCAAATCTTGATCAGTGCTACAATGACAGTAGGGGATTAGTGTAAAAAGTAAAAATTCTTATTTTGAGTGCTTACAGCTCAAAATCTAATTGATACATCTTGACTAAACTTTAAAATTAGAATGCTCAGATCTGAGTAGTCACTCTTTTAAGTCTTATCGGTGCCTGTTCAAAAATAATATGGGTTTAGTGCAACACTAAATTAAGTGCTTAATGAAAATAAAATAGTAAAAAAAATATTTTCATTATAAGTGTGTAAAATAGTAAGTGAAGTTAATGAAAATAAAATAAATAAATTATCGAATTCTCTGCCTTCATCGCTGAGCAGCTCTCGGACTTTGATACCAACATTTTCAGTAGATTTTAACATTATTTTTAGTTTTTCAGGTACTTCAGATTTTTGTTTCATCACGTAAACGTATCTGTATCTACTAAAATCGTTTTTAAACAATACAAAGTATCGATATCACGTGTTTGAAGTTGTGAATGGTCCACATACATCGCTATGTATTAACTCGCCAGGTGCTTTAGCTCTTTCCCTACCTCCCCTGTTGAATTTTCTAGTTTGACTTATATACTTATGAATATCCTGATATATTCATAAGCTATAGCTATAACTATAGCCTATAGCTATTCATATTCATACAGCTGATAGATTCCAGATCTTCTTCCTTTTTTTTCTCCAGAGCCAAAAAATTTGAAAACGTATTCTGCTGTATCTTCGCAGTACCCTAAAAGAAAAGTACGCAGTCTCCCCTTCCTCATGGCACACCTCGCACAGAGGGTTTTGAGAGACTCCCATTAGAGTTAGGTGTCTTTTAAGCGGGCAATGTCCATTTAGAAAACCAAACATGTTCCTTAAGTTGGGTCTATTAAGCTCCAACAGCAATTTTTTTTCTTTGTATTTAAGCAGGGAAGCAGTAGTTTAGTTTACCTGCAGCTTTCACTGTTCCTCCACATGAGGTTTGCCTTACACCAAACCCACTCATTTACTTACGATTTCGCCTGCCTTTTGGACCAGTTAATAGCTGGTTCAGGTCCAATAAATGGTTTTGGACCCTTCTTTGGCCAACTTGTCTGCACTTTCTTTTCTAGGAATGCCCATATGCCCTGGTACCATTGATATTTTCTCTAAAGCTTCAAAAGACTCCATCACCAGCGGTGAGCTTATATTTAGGGACATGAGTGCTTTTTGCGCTGCTTGACTGTCTGAACAAATGACCATTGCTTTGTACTGTGACTCCTTAGTTTCAGGCTGTCTGGTAGCTTCTAATATGGCCTACATTTCAGCCTGGAAGACTGTTGTAATTTTTCCTAGAGGATAACTCTGTGTAGCTCCTGATGTTTCCATGTAGAGGCCGGCTCCAGCGGATCCTGACTCTATTAATGATCCATCTGTATAGGCTACTAGAGTGTCTTTCTCAAAAGTGATCCCACCTTGTTCCCACTTACTTATAGAGGGGATTTCAACGGAAAATTTCTTTAATAGTTTACCTAGGACATATTTGTCCCATTCTGTTTCTGTCTGTTCTTCCTTGTCATTTCTGGTTTGCATTTTCTCCTTTCATTTGAATGCTTTATTGTACGCTCTCCTGACTTTCATTCTTAGATTGTCTACGTTGCTGTTCCACCAGGGAACATCTTTGTGTCTTTTAGCCTTTAAAGGACAAGCCTGTTTGTAAGCTTCCACCACTTTAGATCCAAAATTTTGGGCTACACTCTCTAATAATCTTTGGCAGCCAACACGAGCAGAGTCCTTCTCGAGTGCAGAGTGTGTTCCCTTCCGAAATTCTTCCCAGTTGGTTCTCCTCGGAGTTCTCACTGGTGAGGCCAACGTAGTATCAGTACGAAAATTCATAAAAATCATGCGATGGTCGGACAAGAGAATTTTTGATGAGACGTGCCAACCGGATATTTTACTCGGTAAGCTTTTGGAGGTAAAGGTGACGTCTATCACCTGTTCCCTAATTCTGTTAATAAATGTAAGTTCCTTATCTTTGTTTATTATTTCTAAATCTGTTGATGCAATTAGCTCCAAAAAGGCGTGAAAAAAGGTTAAAGCTGTTTAACCTCTGTTTAAAAATATAGTTCGAAAATAAATCATAGACTAATATAATGGAAGTTTTACGCTGTTTTTTTTTCATCCTTATTTAATCAATAAAATAAATAAGAACAAAGTAAAAATGTGTACTCGTGCACTCCTTAACATTAATTCCATTTTAAATAGTCGCAATGGAAAAAGCAAAACTCTACTTGTCCGAAGTATTGAATTAGCTCCCAATCAGCTGTTAAAAAAATGATTAGGAAGATAAAGACGATTATTATTTATTTACATTTGTGAAAATACTAATTACACGGTAAATTATTTATTTTTGTCAAACTTTAGTTATTGTCAATGATCGAATCGAAATCTTATTATTTCGATTTAAAATAGGGAATTTATTTCTAAATTATCTTTGGAAAATCTTAATTTGTGTGGGTAAGTTTTTATTCTCTTGAATTATTTGTTTGGCTTCCTCGTCCATAGTATCAAGAAGAAGACATTTCGAGAGAAGGTGTGGGATTTTTCCTCCTCCCCTCAAAAATTACTACAGTATTAGATAGCAAGAAATACCTAGATTTAGTTTCTTTATTCTATTAGGTATAACTATGTATTTGGTATTATAATTATTTACTTTGGGGTTTGCCAGAGAGTTCAACCCCCCTGTTGTCGTGTGAGCAGCATTGAACACAGGGTTCAACCCTAAAACTAATTGTTTATTGTGGTAGAGTCTAAACTATGGGTTATTAGGCACACATGTTAGTCTTATGCATGGCCACATGCATGCCATATCTTAAACTGATCGCATAATTTTTTCGCATTTTATTTATTTTGGTAACATTTTTCCCACAAGAAAAATTTTGCCAAAATAAAAAATATACTTATGGTATGTTTTTGTGCTCTGAAGAGGTCTTTGTGCTCTGCCATTGTGAGGAGTCTCTGATAGACATAATCTGGCCTCTTGGCCAGATATTTTTTTACATGTATTAACATCTTTAAATATATCTTTTCTATTTGAAACAAAATAATCAATTTGATTTTTAGTCTGTCCATCAGGACTAATCCAGGTCCATTTGGATGCCATAGGTTTATTGTAAAAGGTATTTAATATGTATAATTTATTTGATTCACAAAACTGAACCATCTTATCGCCTCTCTTATTCCTTTCGCCTAGTCCATATTCACCAACTGCATCTTCTTCAGAATTTTGCTGTTTACCAACTTTACAATTCCAATCTCCCATAATTATAATATTAGAGCATTTATTCTCCTCGATTGCTAACTGAAGTTCGTCATAAAAGCTGTTTATTCCTTCATCTGAAGATGTACTCGTTGGAGCATATATCTGTATAATTTTGTATCTTCCATATTTTTTGTTGACTTTTGGTTTCCAAACTAATTCTGATATACGAGGTGAATAGGGTTTAAATGATACAATTTGACTCTTTATTTTCTCGTTAACAATAAACCCAGTGCCACCTGTACATCCAGAACCGTTATAATACAATCTCTCACCACTTTTTAATTCGTAAGATCCTACCCCATTTCTTCTTACTTCAGCTAGACCAATAATAGACCACTGAATCCGGTTAAGCTCATTTAAAAGTTCAAGTAACTTTATATTATCTCGTAGGGTGCGGCAATTGTAAGTGTATATATAGCAGTTTACTTTGTTATTTTTACTACACGAGTTCTGATGAATTAATTGCTATTAGGGTTGGGGTAAATCATTCTGTTTGGCAGATACTAAGTTGTGAATGAAAGGGCTAATATCCTGTTTAATAATATCATTGATCATATTAACCGCAGTACTGGGTTGCCCTTTGCTCACGATGCCTACCCCCACTCTCCAGGTGATTCGATTTCCATTTATGTAGAGAACATCTCGCATCAGCCTTAAGTTCAAACTATCATCACTAATTCTCTTCGGTTCTTTACAACGTTTAATTTCTTTTTTAACTTGATTTAAATAATATCTTCTTTGGCGAGTTGAATATGTTAAATCATCTTGTATAGATAATTTAGTTCCTCCTAACTTATACCCTTGTTTCATTAATTTTACTTTATCAAAGTGCGTTGTTAGGCAAACTAGTAATAAATTACCTTTAGGCTTTATGTACTCGACTGAAATATCTTCTTTAATCCCTAAATTATTTTTACAAAATTTTCGAATTCTGTTTTATAATTTGTTTCTTTGGTTAAAATTAGACCTCCCACAATAATATTTCTTTTTTTCATTTCATTTTGAGACATATCTTAATTGACTTTTAGGGTTTCAATTTCAGATTTTAGCTCCTCTATTTCCTGTTTAAGTCGATTATTTTCAGCCTCTATTACATCAATTCTGTTTGTAACTTTCTCTAAATCATCCGTAGTAGCAACTTTCTTTTCTTCTATCATTTGCCACATTGAATCTAATAATTGATTCAAAGACAGATCCATAAGTGATACGTCATCACCATCTTTTCGCGCTCTTTTAGATTTTAACCTATCCGTGATTTTTTTGTTTCTTTCTGATGCCATATCGGTTTGATTATAGATAATTTTGTTATATTATTATTGCAAATAGTTAAGATAAACTTGTATTTACTGTTGTATTTAATGAATTAAGATAACTATAATACGACACACGGCTAAAATCAATTGACAGCGCGCCAAAAATCTGTGAGGGAAAGAATTCTATTGGTTCAGACCGACCACGTTCTTTCCCCCTCCACCTTATGCCAACTTCGGTATAAAAAATACCTTTTTCGTAAATAAAATCATAAAAAGGCAACACTGGTTGTAAATATTTGTAACCTCGCGTCGCTTTTATTTCCCTCATTGTGCATATTGATCTGTTTGAGTTCGTTTCGTTTCAGTCTAATCTGTTCAATTCATCCAATTATTGCAGAGTTGTAATAGGATCTGAGTGCCTATATTTGACGCATGGACATTGATGTATTCTTCAAGTATTTCTTGCTATTTGAGTACTGCGCATGGTCTGTGGTCTGTCAACCAAAAGACAGCATTTTTTTTGTAAATGCCATGTCTTTCAATAGATGCCAGTCTTGAATTTTTTAAGTCAAGAATGCTTATTGTGTCATATTATTCTATGCAACTATACGCATTTCAATTATACAAACTTGACACAAAAAAGCAGTTTGTTTTGGAAAAAGTAACTATAGCAGACTATTTATTTAAATCGTCAAACTTTTATCATAGAACTATTATGTATGATCCAGTGATTACGTAATTACCAACTTTAACTCCACTTAATTCATACTTCCCGAACAAATTCAAAGCAACACTTACAGTCTATCGTTTAGTTTAAAAATCCCAAGGTCATAAGTATTTTGGGGATTGACCAATCAGAGAAGCCGCTGCCAACCTCTCACTTAAAAAGAGAAAAAAAATCCCTACCACAATAACCGCTGTAGGGAAAAAACCTTCTTCCTGGCAATTGTGCATTTTGTTTGTGGTTCTTCTTTTGTTTACATCGTTTTGAAAACTACTTTCAAATTAATCTTAAAAATGATATTTAAATATTAAACTACACACAAAGAAATGTAAAAAAACATCGCCAAGAAAATACGGGTAAAATAAACCTGATTTGTTTACATGGTTTTTTTCCCGCTCCCTTCTTGCAGGGATTTTTTTCTTAAGAATCAGTGGTCCTGTCAAGATTTTTAAACTAAACGATAGACTGTAGTTGGTAAATTTATAAGATACAACAATATTCCTACTTAAAAGGTAAATAAATAATTTTTAAAATAAAAAATATGATATCAAATAAAAACAAATAATAAAATTCAAAACATAACCTGACTTTCAGTGTTGCCAGAGTAGGGATTTTTTTGTTAATTAAAAGAAGGGATTTTATTATTAAAAAAAGAGGGTTGAAAGCATTGAGATTTTGGCGGGGTGTCAATTGATTTTAGCCGTGTGTCGTATTATAATGAAATAATTTTCCTAGTACAAATTAATTTCTTTTTCTATGACTTAAGATATCAGTAAAAAGTTAAGGCTCTCAGCCAGAATTGAACTATAGCTACTAATTACCATGAGTAATTATTCTTAAGGTCAGTGACTAATCCGATTGCGCCACTGGACCTTTGTGACATTGGCGTTAATCCTCCTACTACTTATAGTTTCTTCTATAATGATTTCAGTGGCGATCTTGGCTTGCATCTAGGTTTGGCAGGTTATGTTCAATGATTTATTTTAAATAATTTTATTAATACATTTAATTTACTTAAAACAAAAATGTAGGGTACTACCTTAAATTGTAAGATGTTAGATTTCTTCATTAATTATGGTTTGTTTTAATATTTAAACAAATTGACACCAGTCTTTGATCAACTCATTTAAAAATGCATCAAAATAATTTTTAGCACTAAACTAACTTAACCGATTTAAAGTTAAATACTTAAGTAACATACTAATACTAAATTTTTAACTAAATACTAATTTAAACTTATAGAATAATTAAAAATCAAATTTTACATCCTTCTCTTGTCACTCTGTTTACCGAACTCCGATTTCGTACAAAACAATAACAATTTTTTTTTTGATTTCATACAAAACAATAACAAAAAAAAATTTTTTGGGCACAAATAAAAAAACAGAGGATTTTTTTGTAAAATATTTTAACATTTTTTTTTAAATTTATCAATTCTTTAAATTTTGATAGACTGAGTTATTTTTTATGAATGAAATATGGCACTCTAGTTGAGAAACTCTGTATTAGCTGTATTTAAATGTATTGTATGGATTTATGTAACACAAATAGTAAGAGAATTGGGGGAATGTAACGGATGTATGTAATTAGATAGTAAGGATGTACTACCTAAGGATAAGCGAAGCAAGCCCAAGGATGTGTTGCAAAAAAATTTGTTGAGTTGTATATTGTGAGGACGCAAAGCAAGTTCCATGTAGGGGAGGGATGACCATAGCAGATCCAATGTGATGAGGAAAAATGCCTTGGTATCCCGTATCCAATTTTTGACTTCGGACCGGGGTTCATTTGATTCAGTGTGCAAAAAAACATATAAAATGATATATAAATAAAAACAGATTAGTTACACAAAAAAGTCCTTTTATTTTTTAATATATAATAATAACTAAGCTTTCGACTAAAAATTAGTCATCATCAGCCAAATAAATATAAATTAGCCAATTTTTAGCAAATATTTTACAACCCCTAAGAATGTCATCAGAATATAACATTAAAATTCCTATGAATTTAAAGAATTATTATCCAATATTAGTATTGCAGAAGATGAGGTCATGATTTCGTTAGATGTTGTTCCTTGTTTACTTCTATCCCTAACAATTTAGCAATAAAAAATAATTAGTAATAATTGGAAAAATATTAAGAACCATACAAATCTTAATAAACAACAGTTTATGGATTTATTTAAAATATGTATAGATAATGCCTACTTAACTTTTAATAATAAGATATATCTTCAAAAGAGTGGCCTCCAAATGGGTGGACCTCTGTCTGGTACTATAGCTGATATTATTATGGATGATATTTTTAATAAATGTTTAAAGAAACATAAAAATAAAATTAGTTTTACCAAAAAATATGTAGATGATAGTTTTTTTATAATAAAAAAAGATTCTGTAGATAAGTTATTAAGTTTATTCAATTCCTATGATAGTGCAATACAATTTACAATAGAAAAAGAATTAGATAAAAAAATTCCCTTTTTAGATGTATTAGTTATAAATAGTAATGGAAATATAAAAACTAAAATTTATAAAAAACCAACAGCTTCAGATAGAATGATCAACTTTAATTCAAAACAACCTCAGTCATATAAAATAAATAGTGCTAATAATTTGATCCGTAGATCTCTAACATTAACTGATCCTGAATACCACAACGAAATAATACAAGATATAAAAAAACATTGCATATAATAATTTCCCAAATACCTAATAAACAAACTTATAAACAACAAAGAAAAAAAATGCAAAATTTAATAATTCTAATAATATAAATAATTCTAATAATTCTAATAATATAAACAATTCCAATAATTCTAATAATATAAATATCTAATAATTCAAATAATTCTAATAATATAAACAATCCAATAATTCTAATAATATAAATAATTCAATAATAATATTGACAATAATTATAATGCTAATAATGAAGATCCTATAATTCATAATCAATTCGTTTGCAATCCCATATGTACCTAACTTATCTGAAAAAATAAAAAGGACTTTATCAAAAAGTCTACCTAACTTTAAAATTGCTCAAAAAAGTCAAAAATCAAACCGACCATTTTTTGAAAAACATAAAGAAAAAACCAAGAAAGAACAAAAATCCGGATTAGTATATAAAATTCCCTGTTCTCAATGCCCCCAATATTATATAGGTGAAACAAAACAATATCTAAATAAAAGACTGGCCCAACATAAATGACTGCCAAAAAAGATAAAAATAATACTGGACTTTCTAACCACAAACATAATACAGGACACAGTTTTGGATTTTGACAATACCCCGAATTCTACAAAATGAACCTAATTGGCAAAAAAGGAAAGTTAAAGAAATGATAAATATAGTCAAATTTGATAACAATGTTAATTTTAAAAAGATGTAGAAAAATTAAGCTCCATTTACTCAAATTTAATAAGGAACTCTTAAATCTTGTAATTCTTGATTTAGTTTAAAATATTGTTTTTTCAACTATATTATTGGTAACACTGATATTTTTAAAATTCTTCAATGTAACAGTTTTTAACGGTTTTTAAACATAGCTTACCAAAAATAACCAAGGTGCAATATGAAGTAGTCTGTAAAATTGTATTTTCATTTTATATTTTATATTTGTTAAACTCTGATGATGACTAATTTTTAGTCGAAAGCTTAGTTATTATTATATATTAAAAAATAAAAAGGACTTTTTGTGTAACTAATCTGTTTTTATTTATATATTGTTTTACAAGTCCACAAATAAGAAACTTATTAAATATAAAATGATATTTTTCCGGCAAAAAATGTTATCCTTAAATTTGGCAGATTTTTCGAAAATTTTGCTGACTCAGCAAACCGGGTTAATGATGTCACAAAAAGCTGGTTTTCAATAGGGTTCATGTCCCAAGGTTGATTGTTGTACCAAGTTTGATTAAAAAATATTAATCTGTTTGAAAGATAGAGTGTATATTAAAGTAATATATAAACCAAGTAGGGAAACAAACCTAATTTCTGTCAGACCTCGCAAGTAGTTCACATTTTGTCCACCAGGGAGTTGGCTCAAATTTTCCTATGGCTGCAGCCATTTTGTTTTACCCTAGTAAATGTAAACAAACTATTTAGGTTACTCAAAATTTTTGTTTTTATTGCATTTATTTGAACAGTTTAGTTAAAAATGTTAATAATTTGTGTAAGAAATACATTTTGCCACATCCAATAGTGGTTTAAGTCCGAATCTTTAAATACTAGGTTTGTTTAAATTACTTAAAACAAGCAGCGAATTAAACTTTTTTTCGTGTGCACTACTTAACTTAGTACACATTTTTGCAAATTATATTTGTTTTTCCCCTTCAAATATTAATATAATTAGTAATTTAACCTATTTTTTTATATGTAATAAAAGCAATCGTAATTTTAAGGCAACACACTGTCGTCTGCATTTTCTTTAAAATCTTAATAAAAACATGTGGTTTACCTTTACTATAGTTTCTCTTTTTCTTTAACTAAATTATTATAACAATTATTTAACAGAATTTAATACAAAATCATTAAATTACCACGTACATATAAAAGTACGAAAACACAATAAAATGTAAAACTCACCTAATGTTATCAGGGTTGCCAGTAAATTAAATAAAAATACCTAAATCCGAAAAGGCGCATGTGCAGTTATTATAATTTAGCTATTTTTTATATTTGAGCCAGCTATCAGCTGATCGGGCAGGTCTGAATTTTTTTACATGTGTCAGTATAGGAGTTTCCCTACTTGGTTTATATATTACTTTAGTGTATATATAAGGGGTGTAAAGATATGTATATATATATATATATATATATATATATATATATATATATATATATATATATATATATATAATTTATATATATATATATATATCTGCCTCCGTGGCCGTGTGATCGTAAAGGCGTTCGATTTCGGCACCGGAGGTCCGGGGTTCGCAGCCCGGGCTATGCTCTAAGATTTTATGAATAGTATTTGTATTAAAAAGATTTCGCCAACTTTAATTAATTCTTAGAGTGTAGTAGATGCAACCCACCTGAGGTGGTTCCCGCAGGGTGAACACCCTGATGGGCCGAAAGGCCCTAAAACGGGCATTTTATTTTATTTATATATATATATATATATATATATATATATATATATATATATATATATATATATAATATATATATATATGTATATATTTATAATATACATTACATATATATATATATATATATATATATATATATATATATATATATATATATATAAATAAAATAAAATGCCCGTTTTAGGGCCTTTCGGCCCATCAGGGTGTCCACCCTGATGGTTGAACACTCTAATTAATTCTTAGAGTGTAGTAGATGCAACCCACCTGAGGTTGTTCCCGCAGGGTGAACACCCTGATGGGCCGATAGGCCCTAAACGGGCATTTTATTTTTATTTTTATTTATATTAAATATTATATATATATATATATATATATATATATATATATATATATATATATATATATGTTATATATTACATGGAGAGGTCATATCGTATGAATTATGAACATAAAAGTATGAGCATCTTTGATTATTTAAAAAAACAGTATAAAAATTACAGACTAATAGAACGTTTATAAAAACAAAACAGTGTGAGAAAAGCCAAAAACTATTGATTAACTATCATTATCAAGTGCCTATCATGGCATATACATTTATATATATATATATATATATATATATAATATATATAATATATATATATATATATATAATATATATTATATATATATAATATATAACCTATTTATATATGTAATAAACCTATATATGTAAATAATGTAATGTACCTGTATATCTAAATATACCTATTTTTCTGTAATTAGGGACCTCTGAAACTGATTTGTATTGTGGTCGGAGGTTCAATTCCTACCATGATGCTTATCTCATTAGCAAATTTTTTCCCTAAGAAATTCGCTAACATTGTCAAAAAAGTCATTTATACTTATTAAGTTATTAATAGCAGATAACATTATATGTAATGACTATTAGGGCATATGAGAAATCAACTGCTTTTTAAAATGGAATAGGTTTTTATTTTATTTAAATATTTCAATTAGGTTATTGGCATGATATATTTATTATTATTTATTGTTAATTACTACTGTGTAGTTATTGTAATATTAAATGCTAATTATTACATTTCAGGGAAAGAATGGAAAGGATTAAAGATAAATTGGTGAAATGTAGTGACAAATATTTAAGTATTGATGAATCTTGTTTACAAATCAATACAAATAATTCTGTATCCATCTATAGTCAAATCACTGAATGCTACCAGGTAATTTAGTCACTTTCATTTTTCTTTACCTACAAATATATGAAGGTTTTTGATTATAGGTACTTTTTAAGGCTGTAGCTTTTACTTTGTTTCCAGTGTGTAAATGCTAGAGCGTTAAAACTTGTTACTAAAATCAATCTTTAAGTCAAGATTTATTATGGAAATGAATTTATGATTTCATTTATCCACACAAACAATTCCAAAAATTAAAAAAAAAATAATTGGATCAAGTGTTTTTATGTAAATAAATTGTTTTAATAGGTTAAATAAATAATAAGTTAAATTTTAATTTGCTGTAATAAATAAATCATTTATTTATTAATTATTAATGTTAATAATTCTCAGGCTTGATCAAGGGGACTTTAGTTCTATAAAAAGTTTTGAATGATTTATTCAATTTAATATATTTCGCCTATCATTGTAGGCATCTTCAGAAACTATATCAACAAGCTACATTAATAAACTATTAAAATAAATAAATAAATAAAAAAACACAATACATTAATAGAAAGACTAGAAAAATCACAGCTTTCTATTAATGTATTGTGTTTGTTTATTTATTTATTTATTTAATAGTTTATTAATGCAGCTTGTTGATATAGTTTCTGAAGATGCCTACAATGATAGGCGAAATATATTAAATTGAATAAATCATTCAAAACTTTTTATAGAACTAAAGTCCCCTTGATCAAGCCTGAGATGGAGTTCTATAAACTTTCCAGTGCTACAAAGAACAAACTATTAGGATGTTAATAATTATTTAGTCATATGATAAAATGTGCACAGTGTGGCATATTTATGAAATGACCCTTTTTCAACAAAAAATTGTATAAATAAGTATTTAATTAAGCGGCAATTCCTTGTGATGAAAATGTTTTTTTTTAAATTCTATTTTCATAGAAGCCGTTCATCAACCTATTATTGTACTATTTATTTTTGCACTAGAATATTTTTCTTGTCTGACCAAAAGAACAGTTATTTTTGCTAGTTTGCTGAATGAATATTGTAACGGCTCTGCCTTCCTGCCGGAGGGTTAGAAGCCAAAAAAGAAAAATAAGTAAAAACTAATAATGAAATCTTGATCAATCTAAGATTGATCAAGCACCTCAGGGACTTAATGGGTTGCTGAAAGCAAACACAATAGTTAAACAATGCAGAATTTATTATAAAAGATAAAAGTAACTTACAGACCCCTGCAATATTAAAAGAAATAAGTTACAAGAAAAAAATAAACAAATTGGTGCACCTTACGTGAAAAAAACGAAATAATTGTTAAAACCGATAGTACAAATTATGTGATAAATTACGCAAATCTTCGGATTCGTTCGAAAATATATGAGAATAGCGAGTAGCCAGGCCCTTAATCTCGGTGTCCTAACGACTAATCTTTTCTAGGCCTAGCATACATGTAGATGCGCCCTCTCACTCACATCTTATCATTCAAAGGTAAAAACAATAAACATGACCTTTACAATATTTATTGTAATAACTGGAGTGATACTTCAATTGGGAGTTTTCAATTGCTTGAATGAAACCACCCTTTGTTAATTTGGATAAAAAGTATTTTACAGTTTGCTTGGTTCCCTTTGTTATCAGATGTTAATGCAAGAAAACTTATATTTAATCTGATAATACTTACTAATACTGAAAACTGATAATACTTTTAACTGACATAAAACTTAACTGATATTTCCAAGTGACTTCAGTTTCGTTTTATTTTAGTGAAATAAATAATCAGTGTTGTATTTGTGTTATTTTAGTGTGATGTGTTGCCTCTTACTAATATAACTTCATCTCAAGATATTATATTGAAAACTGTTTACCCAACAAAATTATTCATTGCGAATCCTCAATCTAACTGCAGGTAAACTACCCCTTTGTTTTATTATACTTTTATTTGATGCTTATCCTAAAATTTATGGCAAATTTAAAGGAGGGGGGGGGGGGCAATTCAAGAATTGATCCCCAATTAAAGAATTGTTTATATTTGGGCAGGGGATGAGGGAGGGATGCATTGAATTTTAGTTTTGTATGGAAACTTAAAAAATAATTAATTTGTGTCTAATAAAATTTTGGCTTGGAGGTCACCAAGCCAGATAAATTTCCTTTGGACTGCTTGCTTTCTTAATTACCAAGATCCAGTTTTGCTCAGATATTTAGTTTGTGCTTCATAGTTGAAACAATAAAACATTTATTTGTTCAAAGGAAATGCGCATGTTTACCCAATAGGTTTTACAAAACTATGCTCGCACTTGCTATATCAGTTCTATGCTTTGAGCACTTTTCCTAAAAAAATTTGGAAAATTGACACACTGATAGAAGTTTGTGTTGACAGTCAAGTTGAAGTTGCTCTACAGAATAGTTGAGCAACAAATGGATTGTCAAGCACAGATGCATGCATTGCTGGCACATCTACACAGATCTCTGTGCCAGAATTGTTAACTTGTCTCCATTCATATCAAAAAGCATTGTGTTTGCAACAAAAATCTGGAACCGAGATTTCACCTGAATTATCTCCTTTAGATGTCTTTAAGACCTCCTATGGGGTTTTCACTAAGTTTTTCATCTGTCTCTGCCTTTTATCACAATATCTCCCAGGGTCAGGGCATTTAAGCTAGAGAGTTTAAACTTGGTAAAAATCCATATTTAGGTCTAGTTGTGCTATCCATACATTTTTTTGTGCTGTCATTAACTGGAATAATGCCTCAGCAAAAATTTCATAAAATGCAGAAAAATGTCTCGATTGATTTGAGATTTCTTATGTAGGCATATATAAGATCAATATATGTGCCTAGTTTCACCTCATTATCACATTAGTAAAATTTATATCAAATGACTTGCATTCATTTCTAATAATAAATAGAAAAATAATCTCAATTAAAGTTTGGTGCAAGTGTTTACACTACAAACATGTATATTAAATTTCGTTTCAATCCAGCAAGGATATCTACGGGTTGTGTTGAATCATAAAAGTTAAGCTGCATCGAGCCACTGGGAATAAAACAAATGTATTTTTTTTGAGGTAGTACGTAATTGAGCATTTTATTGGACCGTTTTTAGGATGAGAAGCCAATCATTATTGTTATAGGAGGTTATTTAGTACTTTTCACCTCCGAGAACAATAATGAATGTAAAAAAAAACTCCTAGGACGTAAAGTAATTCATATTATGCCGCCATTACTGTAATGTAGCGTGTTCAAAAACAATCTGTGTAAAAGCTTTATGAGGTTTCTTTAAAAACGTTCATTTTGTTTCTGTTTTTGTTCGTAGACTACTTTTTTTCGTTTTTAAAAGTTGTTCTAATTGTCAATTTTTGTGTGTTTATTTGTAAAGCTTTTACATTTTTGAGTAAAAGTGTGAAGCTATGGATGAATTCAATGACGACAAAATATGAAGTTAATTGGACGTTTGTTGTTTTTTTTTCAATTAAGTATATAGCACAGTTTATTTAATGAGTGCTACCTCAAAAAAATAGTGTATACCATCCGGCTGAGAATGTCTTTATGTCTTGGCAATTTTTCCCGACTCGCTTCGCTCGTCGGTAAATCTAATTGCCGTGACATAAAGACACACTTCTCAGCCTTATGGCATAAATAACTATTACTATCTAAAGGCCAAGTAAAGGGAGTCAGATAATGTGTTGCAGTATAAATTAGGTGATTTTTATATATTCTGGAGAATATTGTAGAATTATTATATTATATTATTATATGTATATTATATTTGTTATATTATATATATTTGTATTATATTATATTATATTATTATATTATATTGTATTAATATTAATATTATATTTTATTATATTATATTATATTGTATTATATTATATTATATTATATTGTTATATTATATTGTAAGTAAGTAAGTAAGTAAGCCTTTTTATGCCATTTTGGCAATTCGGCATTTGCCGAGGCGTCCATCTGGATTCCCTGAGGTTAGGCAGGTTATCAGACTTTTTTTTTTTTTTTAAATTAAAATTTATCTTCTAATTTGAAATTATAGATTTCTTCCTAAACAATCTTAACTAATTGTAATTAATTATTATTATTATTTTATTTAATTATTTTTCTTTTCTTATTATTTCCATTTAATTATCTTATCATTATTTTGTTTATTTTATTCAAGATTATTTTCTTCTGTTGAGGAAAAGCATTTCAGAGAAAGCATATTTTTAATCTTGAGTTTAGTCTTTATTGTGATACTCTATTTATGTAACCATTCACTAATGTATATATCTCTCATTCTATACCACTCTTTTCTATACCATGCCATTCTTTGCCATGCGTTTCCTCCACAGCAAACCGACATTTCATGGTCCCAACTATATGGTGGCCTTCCTACTTTTCTTGTTTTGTCTATAGGGTACCATTGCATTAAGGTTTTGCTCCATCTTTCATCCTTTGCTCTAAGTATGTGACCCGTCCAGTTCCACTTTTTTCTTATAATTGTAGCTGCTATATCTTCTAATCCTGTTTCTGCTCTAATCCATGCATTGCTTTTCTTATCTTTTCTTGAGATTCCTATCATTCTTCTCTCCATGCTTCTTTGATATTCTTATTTTATTTATGGATTTTTTAGATAATGTCCAGGTTTCGCAGGCATAGATTAGCACAGGAAGTATGCAAGATTTCCACAGTTTAGTCTTCTTGCTGATATGCACTTTAGACCTGAATAGATGGCTGTATTTGTGAAATGCGCTCCATGCTATAGCTATTCTTCTATCTATTTCTTTTTCTTCGCTTTTTGTATTAATAAGGTGACCTAAGTAAATAAAGTTTTCTACATTTTCTATTACATTACCTTCAATTTCCAGAAGTTCTTTTTCAGCATTTACACACATCATTTTTGTTTTATTGAAATTTATTTCTAGACCAACCTTAGCAGCTTCTCTTTTTAGTTCGTTCAGCATTTCCCTTGCTTCTACCATGTTAGGTGCTATGATTGTCTGGTCATCTGCAAAGGCTAGTCGACTTAGCATTCTTCTGTTTATGCTGATCCCTTTATTTTTCCAATTAAGCTTTCTGTCAGCCTTTTCTAATAAGTTTGTGAAGATTTTGGCTGAAGGAACATCACCCTGTCTAATTCCGCGTTTAATTTCTATTTTCTCTATTACTGTTTTGATCTTATAGTTTGATGTTAAACCACTGTATATGTATTTAAAAATCTTACCATATGTTTCTTCTATCCCAACTTCTTTAAGAGAGTTAATAACCTCTTCAATAAACACAGAATCAAAGGCTTTTTTATAGTCTATATATATTATGATAACTGGGAATTGGTAGTATTGAGCTTTATTTATTAAATGTTTTATTGTGAATATATTGTCTATGGTTGAGAAATTTGATCTGAAGCCTGTTTGGTTTACGCTCAGTTGTTGTTCAATTTTATTTGAGATCCTGTTGGTTATGATTTTCATAAAAACTTTGTAAGTGCATGATAGCAGACTTATTGGTCTATAGTTGTCCAAGTTGAGCTTATCGCCTTTTTTGTATATTAAAAGTAAATTTGCAGATAGCCAGTTTCTAGGCACTTCTTTCTTCGTAAGACATCCATTAAACAACTCAAGAAATATATTGACTAGAATTTCTCCACCTGCTTTAATTTCTTCATTAGTGACTTCGTCTGGTCCTGGTGACTATTTTGGTGACAGAAACAAAATTTCTGTTGTTGTTTCTTTTATAGAATTAGTAATTATTTGCTCTTTTTTATTTATGTCTATGTTAGGTGTTAAACTGACTAATTTGCTTTTTAAGCTGTTTTGATATTCGTTGCTTTGGTTTGAGATTTGTTTTACATTCTTTATATTTGTTTTTATTCTTTTTTTCTTTTTATTCTTTTTTGGTAGATTTAATACTCCTTTCACTGCACGGTGATCACTTCCGATTGTTAATCTTTGCACTTCTACTTCAACATTTGTAAATATAAGTTTTGAGTTTGAAATTATATAATCTATCTGATTTTTACTTTGGCCATCTGGGCTCTGCCAAGTCCATTTTTCTTCATCATTTTTATTGAAGAATATATTATATTGTATTATATTATATTGTATTATATTATATTATATATTGTAGAATATTGGAGAATATTGATCCTTGATTAATATCATCAAGGAATTTATTAATCTGTTAATTTCTGGTAGATGTAAAATAAAATAAAATAAAATTTTTAAAACTATCTTTTTTTGGTGGACACTTTTATTAATTTTGAAACAAAAAATGCAGTCTTACAAGGCTCAACCTCTTTCTAACATTATTTTGTGGTTACCACTTGTTGAATTACCATATCATTATATTTTCTTGTTTCAGTTTATTATATCATTTTTCTCAACACAGTAAATACGGTTTAAATATTAGTGAAAATGAATCTGGAAATTTAAACTGTTCTCATATTTATACTATAAAGCCTGGAGATGATGTATATAAGCGTAAGTTTTTTTTTTTAATTTATCCCTTAAAAAATCAGTGGTACCTTTTGAAATAGATTTAATGTCAAAAAGTATTTATTCCAAACTAAAACTGTTCTTGTAAATACAGCCTTTACAGCTGTGCTTTTAAGGTTTACCTTATCTTAGAATTTCTTAGAGGAGGCAATGCCTTTGGTACGTCAGGTGATTCACATTCACTATTATTGAATTATCTCTCTAACAGTCATATCTATTCTTGCAAATATGATTTATAAAAACTAAGAGCTTTGCCCAGCATGTAAACCACCAGATCTCTAGTGCTGAAATCCAGTGCTTATATGACCACAGTCACCACTGGAAATGTTTAAAAAAACATTTTATTTGAAAATATAATTCTGAGGACTTTATTAAAAACTTAGGTATAACTTATGTATTTACATGAATTATATTATATTGTATTTACAGGCAATTTGTTTGATTTTGTTCTAGCTCTCTGGATATTACTATGTTCAATAATACTATCTTTAATATTATTGGGTTTAATAGTTTCTGTTAAATTGAAATTATTTCAAAAATATGTCAATTATGTGAGGACAAACCCAGCTTTAAGAGAACTGCACAATGTGAGTGTTTTTTCTGTAAATAACTTTACAGTTCGTGTAATATATGTATATATATATTTTAATTTTAATTAGGTTTGTTCAGCACATAAACTGGAATACACTACTCTACTCTGCAAGTGAAGATGGCAATGAGCAGGCTGATCAGCTTGCTAGGCTGGGCTCTCATTTGAAATGCCTAAATTTTTATGCATATGACCAACTGTAACCAGTAAATCATTAAGGGTTTACTCCCACTAAAAGGAAAAAACCTTGATGCAAAATTACTATTTTCAAATATATAAGGAATTTGTATTTTGAATTGACCTTTGATCAAGCTTTTCTTTTCAACATTAGGTCATAAATTGTTTTACTTGTTTACCAAGTAGCCTCATCATTCCATACTTAAGTAGGAAAACAGCGATTCTTATAAATAATTTACTAAGCACCTTTATGAAAGGTGAAGTCTTTAAGTCTAATAGTGACCTAGGAGTTCAGATAATACAAAAAATATAGTGTTATCACATTTTACATTGTTTTATTTTTATAATTAGACACGGATTTTGCTTTGTATTACAAAAGTTTTTTTAAGTAATCCATTGGAAAATTTGTTTTCAATTTTGATAGCTGTTTCTGCATTTTATCTAATGTAGTTCCATCTTGTAAAAATCATCCTATCTCATTGAAGTTGTTCTATTTCATTTCTTGTCTATAGATTTATTATTTACTTTGGTATATTTAAGTTGGATCAATAATATTTATTTTTACAGGATCTTGGGGAGCCTGGGCCAGGACTAGAATCAGATAGGCTGAGTGCTAGACTTGTAGGAACAGAACCACTTCCTTCTCCATATACACCTTATAGAAATAGGATTAAAGCTATAGATGCTTTTAGAGGGTTTGTATTCAATCTTTATTACTATGTAGTAATTTCATACTCTTGCACCAGGTGAGGTTTAAGTCATAAACACTTAAAACGAGAATTAATAAAAAAAAATTAAAATTTATAAGAAGATTTTTTAAAAACAAGAAGAATCATTATTTGTTTGTATTATTTTATTTATTCACTGTCTTGATTCAGTGTATATTCTTTTAGCTAAGTCTTACCGAATAGCTTAGTGAGTAAGTTTAAATTAAAAATAATTATAATAATATGTACTTTCTATTATTTGCTTTGATGTATCTTTTTGCTGATATTTTCAGAATAACAATAGTATTGATGATATTTGTAAATAGTGGAGGAGGTCAGTATTCAATTTTCAAACACTCTCCTTGGAATGGCCTTACTATAGCTGATGTTATTTTTCCCTGGTATGCTCTATCACTTTATTTTAAACGTTTCTGTATTTGAGTTTCCTTTTGTGTTTCCATTATGTTATTAATTTATTTGAATGTTACATTTAAAGTAATATATAAACTAAGTAGGGAAACTCTTTTACAAATCTGTGTAAAAAAATTCAGACATGCACGATCAGCTGATAACTGGCTCAAAAAATAAAACATAGCTTAAATTGGAATAACTGTGCTTGACCCTTTTAGGATATAGGTTTTTTATTTAATTTTATTGGCAACACTGATAACATTAGGTGAGTTTTACTTTTATGGGGTTTTCATACTTTAATATGTATGTGCTAATTTAATGATTATATATTCAATTCTGTGAAATAATTGTTGTAATAATTTACAATAACAAATTGTTAATTTGTAATTTTTGTAAAATTTAGTTAAAGAAAAGAAAAACTATAGTATAGGTAAACCACTTGTTTTTATTAAGAGTTTAAAGAACATACAGATGACAGTGTAATGCCTTAAATATAACTTGAAATTATGATTGCTTTAATTATGTTCAAAATTTAGGTTTAAGTAGTTAAAATACTAATTACAATTAATATTTAAAGGGAGAAAACAAATATCACTCGCAAAAATGTAATAAGTAGTGCACATGAACAAAAACTTTAATTAGCTGCTCATTTGAAAAACCTAGTATTTAAAGATTTGCACTTACACCTCTATCAGATGTGACAAAACGTATTCCTTACACAAATAGTTAACATTTTATACTAAAATGTTAATCTATACCACTGTACTAAAGAATTTTAAATATTCCCACTTCTATTTAAGTAT
Organism: Microvelia longipes; assembly: GCA_018340805.1. Taxonomy (NCBI): domain Eukaryota; kingdom Metazoa; phylum Arthropoda; class Insecta; order Hemiptera; family Veliidae; genus Microvelia; species Microvelia longipes. The sequence goes on from JACMZG010000022.1 coordinate 29,097,954, forward strand.
TATAAGCTTAGTTAGTTAACGCTTAGTTTAATAATTTAGTGCTTCAATTAGTCAATATGCTTTATAACTTCTCTAATATTTTAAACTTTTAATCTTTTCTAAACTGTTTGATCTTTTCATTAGAGCTGATAACAAAAAGCTTAAAAGGGAATATTGTGAATTTAATATTGCTACTTATATTACTGTTTTATGTATGGATAAAGCAGTTAATAACTTTGTATAATGTTACCTGATGATACTATTACTTTTTGTTGTAGTAGTAGACTAATTTTTGTATGAATAATATGGCAAGAGAATAAACAACTTTATGTATTTAATTAATTTAAAAAATTGTATTTTACAAAAAACCCATATTTGAAGTGTTAGTTATAGTATTATAAAAACTTTTCTAATTTTCTAAACTATTAATCTTATCTAAATTTCTTTTTAGGTTTGTATGGGTTATGGGTTTCTCTCTTGTAATGTCAGTTAAAAATCAGATCAGAGCTGAGAGAAGACGTAGCTATTTATTTATATCGTCAGTACGAAGAAGCCTTACACTCATAGTGATTGGTATTATTTTAAACTCAATCCACAATGTAGATCTGAGCGTAATGAGATTACCAGGAGTACTGCAGAGGATAGCTGTTACATATTTTATTGTGTCTTGTTTGCAAATATGTTTTGTTACTCCTGAATATATTTCTGTTGGTGTAAGTGGCATAATTATATTACAATTTTTGGTTAGGTTAAAAATTTATTTACCTGTAATTGATGAGTTGATTTCAAGTAGAAATATTTTTTAGTGTAATTTTTCATTATTTTTAAAGTATTGAAAAAAAAGATTCCCTTCTGGATAGATTAAAGATGGCTCTTATAGCTTTTTTGCTGTCAGAATGAGAACCGAAGATAGTATCTTTATTATTATGTTTATTTTAACACTGCATCCCATTGTTTAAAAATTTTCTTATTTTAAAATTTAAAAATTAGCCAGTAAAATGAAAATAACATTTATTTTGTAAATATACAATCATTTGTACATTCTTTATATATAAGGTAAAACCCTCCACTAAAGAATAATAAAAAATTATTCTTGAGCCGTGGCATTATTCTCTAATTACTATATTACATTATTTTTCTATGGATTAGAGAAAAAAAATTAGTTAAATTAATTTAAAAAAATAAGAGTATTTACTATACTCTTTGATGCATCCATTAGTGGAGCATATTAAATTAGTTACTATTAGTAATAAAGATAGTTTTTATTGCTAAAATAATGCTGTCGTATCTGAGCAATATTAATTGATATTTTAAACAGCATTTTTCCATTAGTAATTATACTGATGAGCAAACATGGTAACAGATACTCCTCAATGATGACAAATACATTGAAGCGTATCTTAAGATTATGTCCTGACTAATGCTTTGTTTTCAGAACTCATGTGTGGATAAGCTAAGTGATATCCTTAGCCTCTGGGTGCAGTGGATTGTTATTTTAATTTTTATTGCGTTACACACGTACATATCTCTCTATGTACCCTATGAGCACTGTCCTGCAGGATACCTAGGACCTGGGGGCTTGTCTAATAACTCTCAATATTACAACTGTACTGGTGGTATGGCTTCTTACATAGATAGGATTGTATTTACTAATAAACATATGTATCAGCATTCAACTGAGCAAGCTATATATCACACTACAATCCCTGTTGATCCTGAGGGTAAGTAGAAATAATGGTTACATTTTATTGCAATTGTAAAGAAAGGTCTTTTTATAAGCAAAGAGACTAAAACTATTAGAGGGAGTACAGGACCCGATTAACACAGTGATAAGAGGTCTGGAAGTGAGACAGTTTCCATAGGAGCCGTAACTGTACTTACCCCTACTATAGTCTCCCTAGACAAAGAATAGATACTCCCCTACCCTCTACAACTTCTATTGTAGTATGCATTCTACTAACGGCGGACATTTTTCAGTGATGCCACATTAAACCACTTTATTCAAAACTAACAATAAAAGAATACATGCAATAGATATTAATTAAAACTTATTTTAAATTCATTTTACTTGATTTAAAACAAAATAGTCAAAAAAAATGTAATATTTACGTGAAATTGTAATTATTAGGAAAAATAAAAAAAAAATGACGCCGCCAATGTACCGTTAGGGCACCTAGCTACCCAAGGAATGATAAGAGCTGTTATATCCTCCCTCTAATAGTTTTAGTCTCTTTGTTTATAAGTCTTATTAAAGTAAATTAGATACATACAATTCAATTAATTTATGCCTCTGATTCTACACCGGTTGTATTTGAATAATATATTTATATAATTTATTATATAATATATATTATAAATATATATCTTAAATAATGTACTTTATTTACCTTAGGCTAAATAAGTCTAGAGGCTTAACCCAGCACATGTTTTACAACCTAATTAAGGTTTTCTGTGGGTTTGCCCTACAATATCTACCTATTCAAAATATCATCTTTTGAGAATCCTGTAAAATAAGCCTGTGAACCTTAGCATTCTTCATCTTATCGACTCCGAACTTTTTTTATTGGATTCAGCACCCCAAACAATATTGAAAAAGACACCCTACTCAAAAATGATTTTTACTGACCATTATTTTGGTTTTCTGTTATTTTCCCATGTTTTTTTTTACTTTTTTGTGACTTATATTGGTGGTATCAACTTCGAACTGGATTGATTCTATTCAGCACCCCCAAAAACATAAACAAAGGACTTTTTTGTGGTGAAAAATTATAAACTTAAATTTTCAGTTTTAAGGTTCAGTTTTGTACTATTTTTATAATAATTTAAAAAAATATTTATCTGTTTGAAAGATAGCATGTTTACAAAAATTCGCTAGAAATACATACATATATAAAGTTTTTCAAAAAATATTTTTTTGTGGTTTGGGACTTCTAAAACGAATTGTGGACACACTCCCAGGCGCCCCCATCAAACGAGCCATCTTATAAGCAATTTTTTTTTCAATGCAAATTTGCTAAAAATAGAATAAGGCACAAATTACCCCAAACTAATTAATATAATATAGGTTTACACAAAAGAAATTTTGAAGACAGCGGTCAAAAAAATTTCTGAAAAGGAATTTTGTATACCTTTACCAATGAAGATATCCTGAGAGATATGATGATAGAGACATAACCATAAAACTTTTTAGAAACCACTCAGGAGGCCTTACATTTTTTGGTAAACAATACTTTTCCTATATACCCATGGTATAATTCAGGAAAAGTGAACACTTTTATCAGAACATTGAGCTCTCTAATTATCATATTTTTCATCTTCTCCTTTTAGTGTTATGATATTATCTAAACAATTCCTTACCTTGTTCAAATATTATTGTTACATTTGTATTTAGGTTTACTTGGTATCCTAACATCATGCCTATGTGCCTTCCTTGGAGTGCAAGCTGGTCAGATATTAATTAGTTTCTATAACCCTAATAAAAGATTATCGAGATGGCTTCTATGGGCCACTATCACTGTGAGTATGCCAACATTTAATTTTCTTTTAAGAGCACACATTTTTCCATTAGTCAATATTTCAGTGCCTGCAGATTGTCAATATTTCAGTGCCTGCAGATTCCAAAAACATTGATGAAAATTGGTGTGTGTATGGAGATTGCCAGTGCTGATTTTTCATAAGGTGATAAAATGAGTGAATTTTTTTTCATAGATTTGCTCATAAATCTAAGTCACCAGAGTTATTTGGTGACTTCTTTGTACTAAAATACAATTTTCCTCCAGAAATTGGGCAAAAATTGGAATATTTAATTATGGATGATAATACAAATAATGTATAAAATATAATTGTCTGAGAGAAAACTAATTCCAACTCGTCACTTTGGACTCACTTTGCTTCTCCTCAGAATATAAATATCTCATAACTTATTTCTTTATTTTTTCATCTAGTTTTTCCATTATTTTTTTTAATTTTTCTGTATTATACTGTAGGTGTATAGAAAAAGTATTGTGTTTGTAAAAAAAATCTGAAACCCTGATGAACCCGGAATTATCCGTTTCAAGCATTTTTAAGGCCTTTTGCGTGGTTTTTGCAAAGTTGTCTGTCAGTATGTGTGTCTGTTATCATTGTAGCTCCCAGTGTATTTGTGCTATAGTTGAAATTTTGTTAAAAATCTGTCTACCGCTGTAGTTGTGCTATTCACAAAATAATTGTTATGTCAATAATAATTTAGTAAAAATTTTGAAAAATCATAAAACACGGGAAAATGATTGAGATTTTGCACGCATTTGACTAAGTTTATACTTAGCTTCTTATGACTAACATATGTGCCAAGTTTCATCTTATTATCAGCATTAGTTCAATTTTTATTGAAAGACTTTTGTACCTTTTTAAATAATTGTAAAAAATTGGGAAATGGTCCAATTGAGTTGAACTTTGGTATAAGTGTATATTATTACCTAATAAATAAGTGCACTAAGTTCCTTTTCAATACGACTAGTATATCCATGATTTTTGTTGGATCATAAAAATTTAGGAGCATTGGGCGGGGTCAGTGCTGTATGGGTGACCGCTGAGAATGATGCGGATGCATTTATTATCTGAAGACAAGCGAATCGAGTATGAAGGCATGTTGCAATAGAAATTTGACTGTACTGATTGTACTGTATTTCTGAAGACAAGCGAAGTGAGTCCCAACCAGGGTGGATGAGTGTAGCGAATCCGATGTAATGAGGAAAAGTTCCTAAGTACCCCGTACCCAATTTTTTTGCTATGTTATGAAATGTCTTATTAATTTATTTTTGTACTAATTATTTGTTGTTACATGTTGCATCTCTTTTTATTATTATTAATTGAGTACTTCATTGTTTTTTGCTTTAAGCTGTTGGGTTGTATTTATATATAATTTATTATGTATTTTTATAATCAATAAATAAATAAATATAAGATCAGCACATGTGCCAAATTGCATCTCATTATAGATGTGTGCCAAGTTTCATCTCATTATTGGCACAAGTTCAATTTTTATAGAATAACAGGTATATTTTTCCAACCTTTAAAAATGAACGTTTATCTAATCAAGTTGAAATTCGGCATGGTTGTATCCCTTTATGTAATAACAAGCAAGTATACAAAGTTTCATTTTAATGAGGCTGGTATATATATAGTCTTCATTCAAACAGCATCAAACAAGGTAAGAACATGGATGGGTGGCCCCTAGGAACTGTCAGAGGCAAGTGAAGCAAGCCTGACGATAGATTGCAGTATAAGTTATGAGATATTTATATTCTGAGGAGAAGCAAAGTGAGTCCAAAGTGACGAGTGTTGGAATTAGTTATTTCTCTCAGACAATTATATTTTATACATTATTTGTATAAAATATTAGAATACAAATTTCCAAAAACCAATTTTCAAATCTAATCACTTTTCACTTGATGAATTTTTGATATTTTTGCTGTCGTTTATTATGGTTAATGACATCAAATTAATTCTGCTAAACACAACTAGACAAATAGTTAAATTAGTTAAACATAAATAGTTAAAACATAATTTACAAATAGGTAAATTATGTTTTCTAAAATTCTTTGGGATAGTTTTATTATGTTTGAGGTATAATATTGATAAGCTTGGTATCATATCCAGTAGTTTTTTTTTCAAAATGTTATTATGTTTAGGGTTTGGCTGGAGGATTACTGTGTGATTTCTCTAAAGAAGGAGGCCTTATACCTGTCAATAAGAATCTATGGTCTCTATCTTACTGCTTAGTTACATCATCTATGGCTTTCATTATGTTAATCCTATTATATTTAGTCATAGATAGATGCATGTTTTGGAATGGTTTTCCTTTTATACAAACAGGTAAATCTATGGTCAATATCTTTGTGCTTGTCTAATAATTTATGGGAATATTTTTTTGGTTCTATTGTTCTTAAAATCATTCATATCAGGTGGAACATTTTACATGGTCCAATATTAAGTATATATTTATATACTTAATATATATTAATACTTAGTATATATTTACTACTAAGTATATAAATATGTCTACTAAGTATTAGTTTATATTTATTTACTAATCAATATTATTAATACTTAGTATATATTTACTACTAGTATAAATATGTCTACTAAGTTTAGTTATATTTATTTACTAATCAATATTATTAATACTTAGTATATTTACTACTAAGTATATATATGTCTACTAAGTATTAGTTTATATTTATTTACTAATCAATATTATTAATACTTAGTATATTATACTATTAGGTATTAATATATTTAAAATTAGGTATAAACAAGGTCTCAGACCTTAAAAATGATCTCTAACCCCCAGGTATTAAAATCTCTGGAATTAAAATTCACCAATTAGTTTTTGGTGACTAAAATATGGTAATTTTATTACTACTTTAAAAGGTTAAATTAAAACATACCATAATATAGAAAAAGCATGAAATCTTAAGACGATTGATACCAACATCACCATATTTGGATATTTTTTTGTTTCTGGAATAGCTATTGTTAGACATACATAATAGATTTTGGTGAACATTTTTAACAAACCATTTTTATGTCTAATAATAATATTAAAAACATGTTAAAAACAATGGGAATATTGTAATATTGGTATGAAATTTATGAAGATTTAATAATGCAGGTTTATAATATTTTATGTTTTGCTTTAATTTATCTTTTTAAATTTACCAAAACAGTATTGTGAATTTAAACACTCGGGGATTAATTTAATGGAAGCAGGTTATTTTTTTAGGATTTAATTTTCCACTCTGTACAGATAAACGATATGGAACTACCTTTTATTAGGATGTCAGGTACTCTATATTGAATGCAAGTATTATAAAGAATATGCGTTATACATCATCCTCGATTATAATTATTGTTTTACCAAGGAAGAAATAGCTGATAACATATTGAGTATTTTTATTTTACTTCTCTTGTAATCTAAAACTAGACTATATTGTATAATATTTTTCTTTAATTTCAGGTCGTAACTCAATCTTTTTGTACTTTTGTTCTTCCATTCTGGGCAACATGTTTCCTTTTTCTTGGAAACCATTTGCTGATAGCTTTGACCATACTGAATACTTAGCAATGAATGTTTTTGCTACAACCCTATGGATCATTATTGCTTGCATATTGGATAAAAATAAATTCTATCTTACCATTCGATAGCAGTCTTATATAACCAAAATATATCACATTATTATGGACTGTATGTCTTTATTTTTTACTTATTAACGAAGAATTCATAATAATAATTTTGTTATAGGGTAAAACATTATTAAAAAGAAACAATTTAAAGTGCATTCATAAAATTTTATTTATAGTTCATTTGTATATTTATTCAGGTTCCAAGTAAATAAATTAAAATCCTTCAATGTCCCCCTTTTGTCTAAATTTTGGGAAAGTATTTAGCATTTTTAAACAATTATTTATTTAATTTTTTACTTATTGTGTATCTAGCGAGTAACTATTGCTGGGCTTAAGTAATTAAGGCTTAAGTAACTATCTCATGAACTTTAATGGGTGTTAGATAATCTTAGTGATCATCTTAGATCATCAATTGTCCTGAGACATAGTTGCTCAAACTTTTGGGTTTCCCCACCAATTCTACTTATTCCCAAACTTTTGGGAATAAGTAGAATTTAAATCTAAGTCTTTTCTTTTTGATATTGTTGGCTTTCATTATGAACAGCAATAAATTTATTTGATTGTTAAAAAACCCCTATGAAAACTTACTTATATACAAGAAGACTGAATTTTGTTATTTTGTAAACAGATATTGATGCATTGATTTGGAGTTATCTGAACTTGTATAAATGTTGTGCCTCTAGATCACACTATAGATTAAAAGTTATTGATGGCAAATTATTGCAGAACTAAGTAATTTTGCTAATTGTTTTTCTATTCATCAAGAAAACAGCCTTACTAATTGAATGAATTAGCTGATATCTTACAAAGGTTCTTAGCTGTTTTAATATCTTAGGAGGCTTGAACTTCCTTTTTTACTTAATTTCAAGTATTCTCAAGTATATCTTTGTAATTACTGTTGTTAAGACGATCTGTTTGTCATATCAAATTAAAATATTTTTTATACCTTTTTTGGAATTTCCTTTATTATTTTTACAAAAAGGAGAAAAAAGTAAACTCTTATTTAATAATTTTAATTTAAATATTTTAAGTACTTAAGTATTTTTATATTCATAGGACACCAAATATTTTTTATCGCATAATATTTCTATAATAATAAAAAAGTAGACCTACCTAACCATCTTATGGGTATGTAATTAAAATGTATTCATTTTTAGTTCAAATAAATACTGATTTGAAATTTATATTATGAAATATTTCCCTCTTTTTTAAAAAGGCAAGTAAAAGATATAAATATAAACGATTGTGATACTTTTTAACGTTTTAGGAAATAATTTACTTTATGCCATAATCTGTAATGTATAATTTCAGCTAAATTTAAAGATGGTTTAAGAGCTACTATATTTATCAGGCTTAAAAATTATTTGTTTTAAAGCCACTGACTCTAACCCTTCATAGCTTTTTGTAATAATTTTTTTTTTGGCTCAATTTGTTTTTGGCATCCTAAGCTCCCCATAGCATCCTCTTTCTATATTTTGGTATCCTATATAAAGGAATATTATAATTAATGGGATCAAAGTTATAAAATAGTGTAGTTTTTATAATGTATGTACATATATATAATTATTTATTACTAGGTTTGATGTGTTAAAGATTTTTTTTTAATTTTTACTCTCTGCAGAGTGACAGAATCAATTGACCTTAAAATCAATTACTAGTTGCTCACAAAGGCCCTTTCTTTGAAATAAGTAGTAATAACCGCATAAATGAAATTATCCCTAATTTAATGTAAAATATTTAATATGAGACAGTACTAACTTCTTATTTGTACACTGCAAGTGTTATAGAGCTTGATGCATGTCAAAAATTCTTAAATAGTGCCTTCATTTTCTGTCCTGTTATTAAAAGAGGACTTAAATTGTGCAGAACTACAATCAAAAGAAAAGCGATGTATTACATTTTTGGAAATTTGTACATTTTACTCCCCTTTTCTCTAGAATACCCTTTAGGTATGGTTAAGAAATGCAAGCTATGGGTGGGAGTGAGAGAGAATATGTATTTCTAAACGTTCTTAGGTTAGTTTTTTAGACAATTTAATTTGGAAAAATTTAGTGTTTATACCTGATAAATTATAGGAGGTCTTATATTTAAATCATGTTAGTCATTAGCCCGAAATAATAAATTGCATTGTATTAAAAAAAATATGGAAATAACATTGTTAATAGAGTATAGATAACAATCCATCTTTTTTTTATTGTTAGTAAATTAATTGATGATTAGTAAATACATAATAATCAGATCACTAACACGAGTAGTTTTTTCTGGATTATCGAAGGAATGTGCAATGTTAAATACATAACTATAGAAAACAGTTTTTATCTTTCTTTGATCTTTTTTTGCAGTAATTTAATTATATACATATAGTTGCATTATATAACATATTATTAATGTTATAGCAATATTGAAATGCAAATACTTATTATAAAAGTCTCATATTTATTCCTATTTCTTTAAGGAGACAATAAGTGTTAAGTAGGTCAAAACAGGATTTAGGGATGCAGATTATTTTTAAATTTTGCTTTATTAGACCCCCTTTTAGAGCTGGCTAGGGCCCTTGTTATTTTAAGTTAACCAATTTTTTCATTTTATATTTTTAGTTTTAAAAATTATTGTAGTTACTAATATTTTAATAAAAGTTTATTTGTTAGTAAGATGCTGTTGGTATTTAATTTTTTCCTTTAAAAATTATTGCTATGAATAGCTTAGCACTAAAATCAGCTTGGCTCTGCAATAGGTAAACATATGATGGTGTACTCTGATATATTTCGTGAGTTCTTCATCATAAAAATTGTGGAAGATCTCTGGCCTCTCTTTAGTTCCCTGCTAAAAATTCTCGGTGGGAACGCACAGGTACCAACTTTGCCAAAATTAATTTTCCTTTTGATGTCATAGAGGCAAAAATATTACTAAGTGTAACTTACCACTGATGAAGTTAAGAATTGATAATGATTTAAAAAACTTAATGAATGATTTCACTTTTCTAAAGAAATATTTATTTTACATAAAAGTATGAACAACTTAGGTAATCACTATATAACTAATGTGCTGAGTCCATAACTAAAAGACTTTTATCATCAAAAGACAATTTTTCATCAGAAAATTATAATTATGAGGTTGTTTAGATGATGAAAATGTATGTGAAGAGGGGGATCAATTATTATATATATAATATATATATATATATAATATATATATATATATATATATATATAAATTATATATATATATATATATATATATATATATATTTATTATATATTTGGTGTGTGTGTGTTTGTGTGTGTTAAATTTATCTTTTTTGGCGGTGATTATATGATATTATATATTTATAATATATATATATATATATATATATATTTATATATATTTATATATTTTATTTATTATTTATTTTAATATTTATATTATATATATAATATATATATAAATTATAGAATTCTATAAATATATGTAGAAAATCTTAGCAGGTTCAAATGATTTAAAGCATCAATATTTCGCTAAAACGCAATTTTTGTCGTATTTTAAAAAATTAGTTTTATAAAAACAGAGATATGGAGGGATTTATTGGGAGGGGGGCTACTGATAATGAATATATTTTTGATATATTTTTTTTAGTATATATATATTATATATATATATATATATATATATATATTATATAATAATAATATATATATTATATAATATCTGTGTGTGTGTGATGCATGCATTAATTTTCCGGATAGCACATACATATTAACTGATTTTTTACAAAGGTTCAATCTCTCTAGATGAATACAATGGGAGCTACGATTGATATACATACAGACAGCACAACATACAGAACAGACAACTTTTGTGAAAACTACTTAGGAGGTTTTAAAAAACACCCAAAACGGATAATTCTGGTGACATCCCCGTTTCGGATTCTTTTGCAAACTCAATACTTTTACTATATACCTATGGTATAAATGAGGAATCGTTAAAAGCAAATTTAAACGTATTAAATAAATTGGCTTAACATTGTTTTGCTATACTGTCAGAAATATTTTATGTTGGAATGAAAAGTTGGCATATGACGTACCTACGCTCTGCCATGTAATTTATGTAGGAAAAACAAAAAGATTTATTTGTTTATTTATGTTTTGTTTATCGCGATTTCTTTTACTTTATTGTTTAATTTTGGACTTAATTTATAAGCTTTTGTTTGAGAGAACTTATGGAAGGATTAGTGAAAGAAGAAGTTAATAATTGTGAAAATGGTTTGATAAAAACATTTAATAATCAGGTTGCTGGA
>JACMZG010000022.1:29109688-29152188 GCA_018340805.1 Microvelia longipes
TTACTTCGAACCAAATTTTACTTAGAATTTACCGTAAATTATGAAGGAAACCATAGTCTGCCTATCCAAAGTGGAGCCCACATATGAATGCACAAATTCCAGTTTTCTTGCCATAAGTGGTTCCCTGTAGGTTGTGTGCAAAACATGGTGGGAACATTTTGTAAAGCTGATACAATTTTCTAAAGATTGAGTGTTTTTTCGTCAAAATGGGATTACTACAGCTATAGTTATGACATTTGTTAAAAAGCCAATAATTTTTCAAAGGAATTTGCTGACTTTGCATAAATGAACCATTTTTTGGTGTTTTTGGAAGTGGCGTATCTTATGTTGTAGTTATCCGATTTTGATGATTAAACACTCGTTTTATAGAACATTTTATCCCTTTTATGAAATGTTCTCTTTATGTTTCCCACTTGACCCACAGGGAACCACTTATTTCAAGAAAACTGAAATTTGTTTGATTTTATAAAATTTTGAACATGCACAGTCAGTCGTATGAAGAAGGGCTCCACTCTGGATAGGCAGACTATGTTTTTTCTTCATAATTTGAGGTAAATTTTCAGTACAATTTGGTTTAAAGTAGTACAAAGTGAGTCACGTTTTTTAGGCCTGGCTCTTTGACTATAATTCTTTTCTTCGTTAAGGATATTATATATTAATTAAATGAAACTATGTATAATTTTTATCATTTTGAACAAAAAATAAGGTAAACTACAAGAACTTGAAATTTTATTACTGATAGTTTATTATGTGCACAAAACATTTTAAAACACAAATATTACTACCATTATTTTATTTAATCAACATAAAATTGCATAAATAGGGTTAAAAATTATTTAATATTGTTAAAATATATTAATTACCCATAAATTGTTATCACTTGATAAGAATGATTTTCTGCTAGATCATTATTTTATTCTACTTTAATGGATCTTTTAGGAGAAGAAAAAAGTCCAGCTTTGAGTAAGATTCCTCTCACCTTAAAAGAGATTCTAGAAGTTCTGGAGCCCCAATATTGATTTTATATACATATTTAAGCAATATTTGGGCCAAAGGAATGATAAAAATTGAGTCTTGACAAGTATTTTTTCCTACATAATTTTAATTTTTAATGATATGTAACGCATTTATTTTAATGTTTGTAAATTAGGGAATTTCCAGCAGGTGCTAACATAAAATGTTTATTAAAGACAAGTGCCTTGTAAATTCTGGGTAGACTAATCACACAATACACAAGAGTTTTGCGTCTAGTATTTATTTTAGTAGAGTAGACTCAAGAGCCTGATGCTTTTCCCAGCTTGTCTTCTTTCCTCCTCCTTTTTTACCCATCACAGACCAACCTTTAGTCCAACCATATGTTTCAAGTCTCTAATCCAACAAGTCTCTTGTCTAACCAATAAATATAAGTTTAACCAACCAGTGGATTCTCAGGTGAATTAAAAGACAAGCTGAATAAAAGTTCTTTATCCAGTCTGCATACTGTATAGGTACATAATACAGCTTTTTATAACCTGGATTGCTAATATGCCACACAGCCTAGCTTTAACCATTTTATTATTTATGTATATTTAGACTAATAATAAGGCTTAATCTTGAATTCACTGACTCTAAAATACTTTATTGATTAGGTATTGTTAAATTTGGAGAAGACTGCATATTAAAACCGATTGTGAAACCTCGTCAGGGCCATACAGAGATAAGTTTTTACCAGCAAGTCTGGTCATCTACAGATGGTATACTTAGTACTTTACAACAATACATACCTAAATACCACGGAATAACTAAACTTAAACTTGATGAAAAAGGTAATGTATTATGATGTTATTATGTTCATTTTAGTGATTTTTTTATTTATATGTCCAAGTGATTATTATTTATAAGTCCAAGTGAGTTATATTATTTATAAGTCCAAGTGAGTTATTTATTATAAGTCCAAGTGAGTTATATTTATTTATAGTCCAAGGTTATTTTATTTATAAGTCCAAGTGAGTTATATTATTTATAAGTCCAAGTGAGTTATATTATTTATAAGTCCAAGTGAGTGTCCAAGTTATATATATTTATTTGAGTATGTATGTGGCAATAAAAATGTTATGGAAACAGATTATATCTGAGTTTAATTATATTAAGCCAACATCTAATATTGGCTATTTTAGCAAAGCAGTAGGCTTCACCTCTTAAAAGATCTTTAACTGTTTGAAGCTTTATTGGTATGATCTTCATGACTCAATCAACCCCTTTTCATTGTTTACTATTCTGCTCACGATAACCTGTTCTTAACAGGTTACACTTGAAATATCTTTTGTAGAGAGGCAATGCTGAGATGTATTTCCAATTTATAATTAAACTGGGTGTTGTAAATGATTGTCCATCCATTGTAGTTATTTTTGGCTGTTTATTTTATTTTAGGATATTAAAAAATCACTATTTTAAGTATGATTTTTATTGTCTTCTGTTAATTTTTTTGTTAAAATTTTAAACATGTTTGTTTTAGATGTATCATTTCTTAGATTGCAAGATTTATCAGCAGGCATGAAGAAGCCATGTATCGCTGATATCAAGATAGGTGCTATAACATGGGAACCTAATGTTGACCTCGAAAAACAGTTCTATGAAGCCGTAAGTTATGCTGTATTGTAATATATTGCTTTTATTTAATATAAAGCTCACCTTTAATGAATTTTCGCAGCCCATTTTCAGCTTAATTTCTAAAAATCATGCAACACTGTTGCCACTCTAAGTATTTTTATTATTGGAATTCTTACTGTATTCTTATTACTCTGAACGCATTTTTTAATTATTTAAATTAATAAAAAAATTATTTAATTAAGGAAATGCAGTGTAAATTAGACACCAATTTGTAGTATACTGATAGCCTTATAGTACAAATTATTAAGTTAACTTTTTAGTTAACGTTGCTTCTGATATCTTTAACATTAGTGGTGATATCAACTCATCACTTGTGAAATTTCACTAATAGGTCATAAATATTCACCATTTAGATAATTAAATCTCAAACCATAATGATGAAACCTTGTATTAGTCAATTTTCCTTTAATGAAAAAACTTTATATCATTAAACTGGAAAATTTACTCTTTATTACATTTATATTTTACATTGTTACACTAGTGTTGTTCTTAAAACAGGTGTAAAATTAAGTTTTAAAAAATAGCTGTTTATTGCTTTTATTTTAAAAAACTTCCATGCATCTCATTAGCTCTTTTATCCTTTGGCTTCACTAAAACAAGTCCCTGTTTGCTAAATTTATATTTTGTTTACAGTCAAAGTATGCTGATACAAAGGATGCCTATGGTTTATCATTAACTGGTTATCAAGTGTTTAATCTAGATTCTGGTCAATTATTAAGAAGAGATAAAGACTATGGAAAATCTATTAAAAGAGATCAAGTACAGCCAGGTAAATTATCTTTGTTGATTTCTTTAACATGAAATTCATTCTATGAATCTTTTGCTGCTCAAAAGAAGCAATTGTATGATAAAATATAGAAAATTAAGTAATACTTAAGCAAAGGGCCAAATCAAAAAATAATGAGTAGAAGGCTCTAAATCAAAAAATAATGACTAAATATGAAAAGTGGCCGTTGAATCCCCATAAATGATCTAAGCCGGTTTGATCAGCAAAATAAAGGAAGAAACAGATTTAAATTAAATTAAGGATACATAAATATGAGAGTACTAGGATGCAGAGGGCAAGAGCATGATGTATGGTAGAGATGTTACCATGTTGTTTACATTATTATTACAAATAAAAAAAAATCTTGGATAAAGTTGTTTAATTGTCAATTTCTTTTTGTTATTGTTAATTTATTACCATTATAATTATGTCATTAATTATTTATTTTTGATGACTTCATATTGAATATTATCATAGGAAAAATTTATTTAAAAGACTAGGCAAATATTTATATTACAAAGTGTTATTCAGTTGGTCTAATGCCACTTCTATAACATAAGCCTAGAGACAGATGTTATTAATTAAATTTTTATGTATAATTTAAAAAAAATATTGAATACTTAATTGAACTTATAAAACAAGATAAGAAATTTAAATAATTTAATAAACCTTGTTAATATTACCTAAGCCATCTCTGAGGTTGAGGTCATTAGAGCATCAGTTTTTATTCTGATCTTTAACACCACAGAGGTCTAGGGTTCACATCCCAGGTTACGACCTCAGTTTATATAAGATTTTGTCGAATACATTATTGCCAACTTTAGATTACACATTGAGTGCAATGGTTACCACACCACCTAAGGTTGTTCCCGCAAGTGGTACCCCTGATGATCCACAAGGCTAGGCATTATCATTATTATTTTTATATAGAATTTCGTCGTATGTTTTAAATTTTTATCTAATTATTATTACTTTTTTTATAGTTAACACAAAAATATTTTTGATTAGTATTATTAAACCAAATTGTGAAAACCATTTGCTCTATAAAAAACGTGCAAAGCTGTTTATAGAGGGTTAAAATAATTTCTTGCACAATTTTAAAAATATTATTGAACCATTCTTTATGTTTTACATTTAATGTTTTACACGTATACACATGACACAAAATTATTCAAAACGAGTCAAAGTATGAAAATACTTATCAGCATTGTTCCATGTTTTTTATTTTATTTTTAGCATTTAAAGAATTTTTCAATTACTCGTGGAATGGTAGTCAAATGATTCTTAGAAATGTTCTTAAAAGACTGTATGAGATCTCGTCCTGGTGGCACCAACAAACTATTGTTAATATTTTTGGTAAGTACAATTATATCCACATTGTGAAAAAAATAACAAATTAAATAGTTTATTATGGTTTCAATTTTAGAATTAAATTAATTGAAAAACATGACATTAATAGCTGAAGAAGCTTAATAGCTGACAATATTGAAGAAGGTTCATTATTGTACCACATACCTCACTGAAATTGAGAGGTAAGTTAAATTAGTAAAGTCCCTTAGTTCCCCCAAAATTTTTTAGAGGATTTAAATTTGGTGAATTTAGTCTGAAAGTAACACCTCTAAAATCCACAATAGAATTAAAAAATTGGTATGGTTTACCTCAGAATTTTTTCATCATATCAGATTTGCTACGCTCATCCTCTTTACTTCGGACTGACTTTGCTCGTCCTCAGGGTATAAAAATGCACACCTGTTTCATTCTCTGCGGTCACCCATACAGCACTGACCACACTCAATGCAGCTTGACTTTCATGATCCAACAAAAATTATGGATGTACTTGTCCTATTGAAACAAAACTTTATGCCCTTATTTATTGCATAAAGATATACACTTGTACTGAATTTTATCTCAATAAGATTATTTTCTGATTTTTACAATTTTTTTAAATAATGTATACAAGTCATTTATAAAAATTGAACTAATGCTGATAGTTAGGTGAAACTGGGCACATATGTTAGTTTTATAGATGGGTGGTAAATCTCAAATTCATTGCAACATTTTTTTGTGTTTTATGTTTTTCAAAATTTTTGCATGTCATTATTACTGGTTAATGACACCATAAAAAATATTTTCCTAATAGCACAACTACACTCATAGACTGATTTTATGCCTAGAAACGGATAATTTCGGTGACAACCCAATGTCTGATGTTTTTGCAAACACAATACTTTTCCTATATACTCTCAGTATGAATGAGGAAAAGTAAAATAGATGAAATCTACTGCATGAAGTAATTGCCTCCTCCAGTAAGGTTGTGATGAATTGAAAAGCTAACCATTAGAAACTTACATTTTTATTAATTTATTGTTGGGAAATAATTATCAATTTGTTCATCTTATTCTAGGAAGCTCAATATTAATATTGTACGATGCATGGGAGTTAGAGCACTTTAATAAACCAAAACAACTTCATATACAACAGTCCAATTCCAATTCTCAGCTATCTCAATTGGTGTATGAAAATATTCAACCAACTCGCAGTTCCACTCAACAAACAGCTTCAAGACTTGACGTATCAACACAAACATCAGACACAAACCAATCAAGCCATCCAGATTTGTCAAATGAATTCTTTGAACTGCCATGGGTACGTGTTTACATGATTGATTTCGCTCATGTTATTTACCCCTTTTCTCCAAATAAAGATGATAACTACATCAGAGGTATTACAAGTCTCATTAAACTTATTGAAACTTTATAAAATTAGCCTTGAGTACAAACTAAAAAAATATATGTTACTAATAAAATATTATTTTTGTTAAATAATTATTTTTATATTTATGAAGAATTATATTTGTTAATTTTAAATGGAAAATTGGTTCATTTGTTTTAGACTTACCCAAAGATACTTAGAATATTAGTTGGATTGATTCATTAGCAATATAACCTATGTTTTTAAGAATTGTTATTTATAAAAAAAACTCCTTTTATGTATTTCTAAATTGCACTCTCCTCTACTTCTCTATATTTCTAAACAGTTTGCAGTAGATGAGGCATTTGTCAGAATTCTCCTCCCCACTTTATTTTGATTACACATAATCTTACTTTTACTTGTTTTGTTGTATATATTGTGTTGTTGATCAGGAATATATCTAAGGAACCAATGTTTTGAATGGTCTTTCAAATTCAATCCAGTTTAGTTACTAACAAAGATAACTTCCACACTCACAGACTGACTTAATAATGAAACCCACTCAGAACTTCTTAAATATGCCTAAGCTAATGATTCTGGTGAGATTTCAGTTTTGGATTGTTAGGGTAAATTCTTACTTTTCCTATACACCTATGGCAGGAGGTGAAAATAGTAAAACATTTATAATTTAATTTTTTGTTTATTTATAAGATTTTTGTGTGTACAAAAGCTAATTCTTAATTCTAGAGACCAGTAACAAATAATTTAACTTAAATTTCTAAATTAAATATACAAAATACTTAAAAACACAATAATTTAACTCTATTTAAATATTTTTCACAACTCTAATAAAATTAGAGTTGAATTGGCTAGCGAATTCTTGATTATATTATATAATCGAGTCTTATTATATTATATTTTATTTACATTTTTATGTTGCTAATCATCCATTATGTTATTTTTTATTGGTTTATTCATCAAATTTTGTTTCATCCTATTTTATATTTAATTTTCATTCTTAATACATGCAAATAACAAGTGTAAATACACTCTCGTTATTTGCATGTATTAAGATTGAAAAAATAAAAAATAACGAAATGATTTGTTTATAAAATAAAAGAATTTAATAAGGTAAGGAATAATTAACCTTGGTTTTTAACCAAGCCACAATATATTTCATATATTCTGTTTAAGTGATAACAACTACGTATTTCAAATCAAATCCTTTATTTACCAGATAACATAAGATGAGTTTATGATCTATAATTTAATTAATGTGACATAAATTAAATTTATCTTAGTTATTATTTACTAAAATGCTAATTAACTTATTAATTGACAATTGGATAATGTTGAAACCTGCATTAAAATCATACATTGAAACCAATATTAAAATCAAATTATTACTGGATTCGTTTTTAACCATTATTTTTAAGTTAATGAGTGATGTGTGGATAATCTGCCCTCCCCTCCCCCAAGACTGTGATCTTATAGGCACCTAATTTTGGCACTGGAGGTCCAGGGTTTGCAATCCAGGACCTCTGAGGATAGATTTACTTACTCTATACCCAAAATTATATGAATAGTATTTATACTTAAAAAATTTTGCCAATTTTATTTATTTTTTAGAGGATAGTAGATGCAACACAACTGAGGTGTGAATTCCTGCTGGGTGAATACCTTAAAACGGGCATTTTTTATTTGTGATGTATTTAGCTGGTATCTTAATAAACTTTGTAATTAAACTGTAATAATCTGATAATATATGTTGTAAGTTAGCCTAAACATAAAGAAAGGTATACTTCTCGGTACTTCTTCAGATTAGATGACCCCTTTGTTTTAATTGTCATAAATCAAAATATGATGATTGACACTATTAATAAATAACAAAGGTGAATTACACGAGTGATTAAGGGGTCATCTAAACCACAAAGGTCCCTAGTTCTTTAGTTATATCACGCTCCTTGTGCCAGTTTCTTCTTACTTTTTAAGTTTCTCATACTTTACTTGTATGACTAAAGTTTTACAATCTGCTCTATCTGGATCAGAAAACAAATCTTATAAAGCTAAGAAGAATTTTTGTCTATAAAGCCAGTAAGATATAAGGATCCATAAGGAGGCTCCCCAAAGGTTTTCCAGGGTAAGAATAAAATGAGTGTTCATTGGTCCATAACTCCAGTGCCAAGGGAATAGATTGTACCCAATCTCATGCCCTACATATAGAATCGTTGCATTCATTCCTGTAAAATATAATATTAAAGTTAAATACAACCAATGGGCAAATTCATATTTATTAGTGTCCAAATCAGAGGGACAAATTAGCAGTGTAGTTGATTGATTACAGGCAGAGAGGGGAATGGTGAAATAAGTACTGCATGTTTTTTATCTAAAGTCTGTTTTTTGTCTTATCCTGTGCCTTCACCTTTACACCTGTACCTTCTCCTTTAAAAAATATACATTTTGGTGCAAGGGTCCACAAACTGTGCAAATTGGAATGTTTGGTTTCATGCTTAAAAAAACCATTTCTTTATTGATTTATTACTTAATGCATTATATTCTGATCAGTAACTTTTCAATATTTTTACGTTTTTTTCTAGAGTTTCTAAGGAAATATGCATGTTTATTACATACGCTATTCTTAAGTTATCAAATGTTTATTACCTATGCTATTATCAAATCTTCTAAAATCTCTCTTTTTTTCAGTGATTTAGAGCTTACTTTGTGCTAAACTTTTCAATTTTTTTTTAGTGCATTTACTAATAAATCAAGAAAAAATGGTTTGTTAAGCAAGAACTCAAGGATTCCAAAGGAAATTCGTCTACCCTGTGGACCTTCACACTGGAATTATTAGTAGAGTTCAATAATTCATACATGTATATCTCTGTTAATTGTTTGTTTTATTTTTTTAATATATTTATCAGAATTTGACTGTTATTGGTATGTAAAGGTAAATTATTTATCAAACTGAACTAAAAATTAGTTATAAACAAACAATAAAATTTTAGGGTGCCAACCCCAGTTCTATCATACATGAAGCCAGTACTCTAACCACTCTACTACTAGTATTGTGATGAAACAGTGTGTTCAAAAATCTGCTAGAAATATATAACGACCCTTATTGAAAACCAGGTTGTTGTGAATTCATTAACCCGGTTAGCTGAGTCAGCAAAATTTTCAAAAAATCGGAAACTGTAAGGTTATTATTTTTCATTGCAAAAAGGTCCTTTTGGGGCGCTGAATTGAATGAATTGACCCAAAGTCAATCCAACCACTCTAAGAGAACAAAAAGTTGAAAAAATCAAAATGAATTACCGGAAACCAAAATTAAAATCAATGAAAATTAAATTTCGAGTAGGATATCCTTTTCTATGTATTTTGGGGAGCTGAATCAATTATTTAAGTATTGGGAGTTTAAATATAAAATTATCATTTTAAAAATACATAACTTCATCCACTATTTGGAACCATTGAAGTTTTGTTGACCAAACTATTTACAGTTTATTAGATTTTTATGTTATTAAACAACTTGACAGTTTACTTAGAAGTTTCAATGTATTTAATTTAATATAACATTTCACTTGAATATATTTGAAGTCAAAAATCATACCTGGGTATAGAAAAGGGGTTCCACTCCAAACTTTTTTAACATCTATTAAATAATATAATATTGTGAGGAGGAAGAAAGCAAAACAAGATGTAACACATACAAATGATAAAGACCTGAAACAAAGATGATAAATTAGTGTGATTTTATTTTAATAGCTTAAAATAGACAGGTGTTAATTTTCAATCAATATATAAACTTGGGCTGTGGAGCTACTCTATTATTATTTATTTTATAAAATAAATATTAGGGTCATTAATCCAAAATAACTTTGATCTATAATAAACCTGCCACATATTAGTACTCATTACACTTCTATTGCAGATTATCAAAGCTTATATAGCTGTCATAAAAATTGCATGTTGTACCTCTCTCTCAAAATTCTTCTATAGTTCTCATATGGAAAACAATAGTTCAATCTTTGATATACTTTTTCTGATATTAGAAAATAATTAAATTTTCCTAACATAATATTGTAAATGTCAAGAGATCAAATTAATTATAATTAAACAATACCAAAGATTCTTGTTGACAGGAATCCATCCTCCGTCCTTCCTAGCATGGCAAAGAATAAGACCAAGTAATCCCAATAGGGATGCCCATATTAACCACCTGTTAACAACTGACTTGATTTCTTTCCTATAATACATAAGTGTAACTCCAGCTTGAACTCCTAGGAAAACCTGTACAATGCTTGTCAGACATCCTGTAAAAACCAAGTTAATGAGCAATGAAGTGAACATTGGTAGAGGATAGAATAAACATAATACAAGTATTGTCACTAGGTGAGGTCTAAGAAATGTTAAGTGCTATTAGATGTATTTATAGGAGTCTGAATAAGTTTTAGGATCTGGTCTGACTTGGTTCTGTCAGGTTTTGCTAATTATTAATTATTGGAATCATTAGCAGAAGGTATATGAGTTCTGACTATGTTGTTCTGGGACTGTTCAAATTATCCAATCTTCGAATCGTTGTTAAAAGGTTGATGATTTTTTTAAATCATAAGTAATTAATTTTGGCTATTCAAATTATCTAATCTCTAGAAGGTAGATGAGGCACTTGACTGTTCAAATTATTTGATCTTGAAATCATTTGTAGAAGACATGCATTTTTACATTTATTCACTAACTGTTTTTCAGTAATTGTATCAGGAACTCCTGTTGTGGGAGTAGGTTTTAACGAGGTCAGTCATATCTATCTGCAAGAGCCTATATAAGTAATTATAACTTAAGAACCTATATTGCATTTAACAAATGGTGTATTACTCTATGACATAACCTAATGAATTCATTCATCAAAATTTTAAATTTGTTAAATGTCATGAATTTTCCTTGGTAAAAAAATCACCAAAAATATATTTTAATACATACTGCTATCATTCTTACCTACTAATCCCTCTGGGTCAAATGGTCCAGACAGGTATACTGATGATGATGTTGGATTCTGATATATATGAGATAATCCTAATATTGTTCTATCTATGTAGCCAGTTGCTCCTCCTGTGCAGTTTTTGTATAAACCGCCATGATCTATCCCACCTCCTCCTAGATATCCCCTGAAATAGATAGAATGTTACATAGAAGTATGAATTTCATTTATAGAGATGGTTTTGAATATTTCATACCATTTTTGGAGGTTTCTACCTTATTTTAGAGGTCTAGCTGTGATATAGTTTGTTTGAATGTGACCTTCTCCTGTAGGTGAACCTTTTTCTTCAAGAATTTGCTGCAGTGACATCACTTTGGATGCCTGTCTTAAGGTAATTATGCACATCACTGATTAGGAGTTCTATATATATAGTACTATATATTCCTCTATGATGCACATCTGGGCTCATTACAATTTGTGCAACTTCTCCTATTGATTCCATACCTCTAATTATAAAAGAGGGACAATGTGGCACCCCATGGGCCCATGCCCATTTTGTCAAGTAGGATCTGTTTCTACGGAATTTTGGTTTTTGCTGTGCATAATCATGTTGATGTAAATACTTAACATAAAAACTATAAACTAGATTTAAGAAATGATAGTGTTTATTTTATTTGTATATGCCTTTTTACTTGTCCTCATTTATACCGTAGGTGTAAAGGAAAAGTATTCGGAATCAGGATTTCACCTGAATTATCTATTTCAGGTGTTTGTTAGATAATTGGTTTTCACAAATAGCGTTTTCATGTTTACACAAATAGCGGTTTCATGTAAATAGCGTGTATGTGTCTGTTATCATCAGTGTATGCATACTAAAGAGTTGAAAGTTAGTACAATAAAACCTTTAGGTCAAAGTTTAGAGGATGAGTGTAGCAAATCCAATGTGGTAAGGAAAACTGAAAAAAATCATTTTTAAGAAATGAAAATGTGAAATTATTAAGGATAAAAATAAAGGGGGAGGTGCTATTTTTTTAAACATTAAAAATAACATAGACTAATACATAAGTGGAAATTATTAACTTACTTGGGGCATCTGGGTACTTGAAAGAAGAATATGAGGTAGCAATGTCCTGCTAGTATGAATAAAACTACAATCCATTGAGGTAATAGGTGAACAACATCTGACAATAAACCAGGCTTCGACTAAAATAACAAAAACATAAACATTAGCCATAGGGACTGAGAAGTTCAAGACATTGAATTGGAAATACTATCAACTTTAGTAAATTCCTTTCTAGTACAATTCGTAGTGCATAGGTTTTGGCACTCCTATTTAAGTTTCTTAGGGATTGCACACAATTAATATAGAAAAATATTGATCTTTAATTGACTGTGTGGATGGAAGTAAAAATTGATGGCTATTTTTATTTATTTTGATAAGGATCAACATCCTGATAAGGATGATAAGGAACAGAGCATTCAATACCTGTAACAGTTTCAAGTATCTATTCAAGGGTCCAGACATTTTTTTGGTATATATAAACATTCATTTATTGATTAAAAATTAAAAAAAATATTCATGGATAAAAAGTGATTACTCCATTTTGTTGGTTATCGCTGATGTTGAAATTGAATGTTAGGAAAGTGACCAGTGTTGCCACCACAAGGTAACAAATAGAGAATCTTTGTAAAACACCCATAATTCTCAATGTTGTCAATTCTCCTCCTACTCCGACAGTGTTGACTATTAGCCCGAGTAGAAATAATAAAATACTTCTCTGTAAAAAAAGAAAAATATCAGTGAAAATAGAGTTTTGTCACAACTGTGATAATAGTTGTGGTTTTTATTGGTCAACAGCCAAAAGCAGTGAAAGAAAGAATTTCTTTCCCCTTAGAAGTCCAAATGGATTATATAAAATATTAAATAATATGACAATAATTACAAAATAATTATTATTGAACTCATAGAGTAAACTATTGTGATTGAACTATGAATAATTCATCAGTGAATGAAAGAACAGTATTGGTAACTCAATTTGGTCCCATCAAACCCTCAATGCTTTTGATGGAAACCTGCTAAAGTTTTGGATAGGAGTGACTTCACTTGTTGATTCTATTCTTCATGTGTGCAATCTCTATGTACTTATTTATTTATGTCAATGAATAGAAGAACATACGAAAGCAGATTTCAATTATATGCTCATCTATGAATTATTCATAGTTCAATCTCAATAGTTTGCAATATTTCTCTATGCGTTCAATATTAATTATTTTTGTTATTTAATTGTCATATTATTTAATATTTTATATAATCTATTTGATCCATTAGTTGTTTAAATAATTACTGCATGACAAAAAAAAGTATTATTTTTATTTTAACTTCAGGTGGGACACTTCACATTTATCAACGTTAAATCCTTAAAAATAAAGGGTAAACATGGTCCAAGACTTATAAAAAAGGTCGTTATTTCCAGCATATTGACTCTTGCAAGTCTAATTTAACCATTATTTTGGTATCTATTAACTAAGTATGGAAATTTTGTCTGCCCATTTGGCAATTTTGCCTGATTTGGAAAATTTTTGAAAAAATTCAATGTTGAAAAAATTGAATTTTAAGAAATTTGAAACTAGTATAACCATTTAACTAACCATTTTAACTAAGTTTGACGCATAATATTAATTTATATTCAAAAAAACAAGTCTTATTTTACAAAAATCTATGATATAAATAAAACAATATCAGAATATGGTGATATTGGTAATTCTAGGACCATGTTTTCCCCTTATTTTTAAGATTAATATTGGTGAATCTGAAATATTCCACCTTGTATAATAATAAACTTGAAATAATTAATACTTCTAATTTAGAGAGTACCAACTAGCACAATCTAGTAACGATATTGAAAACTTGGTGAAAAAATTATGTTAAGGTAGTACTTTTCTTTCTCACTACTAGAATGCGCTACCAGCTAATACTTTACAGTCAGTACTTGTTGTTACTGACATATTTTATTTGTTTTATTAATTTTTTTTTTTGGTTGTGTGTGAGTTAAAAATAGAGTTTCCACATTTTATGCTTTGACCCATGTATGCATAAAGATATTTGTCTTACCCTAACTATATTAGCAAATATGATTCCTCTAGAGCTTCCTTTCTTCATTTGTGAGCCAATGGCAATGGGGATACACACTCCCATTATCCACATGAACCTGTGAATAATTCATATTTATTAATAAAATAAAGTGCATATACTTCAAGATAATTTGCTTAAATCAACCACAATCAAAAACAATTTGATTTACTAATTTGTAAATCAAAACAAAGTCGGTACGGGTTACTTCCGAACTTTATATCATCAAATTCGCTACTATCTTTCTCACCAGTTTGAACTCGCCTTGCTCGTCTTCAGCATATAAAATTTTGCTCATTTCCCTTTAGAAATTCGCTAAAACGACTTATTAGTATATTAAGTCGTCATTTTTATTATTCGCTTTCAACTATGTACTATTTTTTTTAAAAAAAACCTTTGTTTTGATAGATATGTGGGTCACATATTAATATTGATATAATATATTTTAATTTAATATATTAACATGTGTAATTCATTGCAATTAAGGAGTAGACCTATTTAATTCAGGTTTATTTAGCCAAGCAGTATTATTTAGATGCATGAGTATTATTTTTTGAGTATAAAAACAATCCATTTATTTAATTTAAATACAATAGTTATAGTACATGCAAATTAATAATTTAGGTGGTGTTTTCTCCTGTGATGGTATTTTTTTATAAAATAAATGGATTACAGAATACATAGTGAATAAAAGGCAGTAACGATGGTTTACCATGGAAAGACGAGATCAGCTATATGCAGGCCATTCCATGCTGCATGGTTAAATATCCAGTAACTTCCACCTCCATTATTTACAAATATCATTAAACATATACTTATTCTGAAAGTTTATTAAAACATGATGTTAAAGGTTTAATTTTAATATCTTGGTAATTTTTTATCACTAACTCTTTATTGTGCTATTTAACTGCACTTTATATTACACAATCTCTTGGGATTCAAGATTATTCTTATTATTATTATTGATATAGCTCATATAGTATTATTAAGTATCTTTTTAACTTCTTATTTATTTTCTTATCCCTTTCTCCTTCCACGACACAGGATATTCATTAATTTATTTTTTTGGAGGGATAAAACTAAATAATTTTAAGTATATAATTTATTTTATTTATTATATAGAATAATACATTATTCTATATAATGTATAAACAGAATAGAATAATTATAATAGAAATTAATTATTTTATAAATATTTATAGAATTAATAATTTATTATATATAATGTATGAATAGAATAAGTACATTAATCTTATTTGTAAAATTATTTTTATTGCTAATTTTCGTTCAAATACATATTGTTAAAAAATATGTTTAATTTAATAAGGTTGTTTAATAAAATAATCTTTTATACTTTCATATTTGACCACTTAAAAAATCAAACTTTTTCCTAAATTCCAAGAGTATGGTCTATTATTTAATAGCCATATTTATCACAATTTCATTATTGATTAATTTATTTTGCAGTGTTCTCGTGACAGTACCATTAATGCTCCTCCCAGCATTTTTATAAACTTAAATGTGTGTGCCTTTCAAAAAAACTTTGACCAGTTTTTTGTAGTTGAAAAATATGTTTTTTTCAAAATAACATATCACATCAAAATAAGTTTGATAGTTATTTAAGTATAAACTGGAAAAGTTAAATAATAGGAAGCAAAACCATTTATTCGTCTATACAGTATGCTACTTGCTGTAGCTATCTCCTTGGAAAAGTATTATTTGACATAAGAAAATAGTATAAAAT
The DNA here is from genome assembly GCA_018340805.1 of Microvelia longipes. Lineage (NCBI taxonomy): Eukaryota > Metazoa > Arthropoda > Insecta > Hemiptera > Veliidae > Microvelia > Microvelia longipes. The sequence goes on from JACMZG010000022.1 coordinate 29,125,641, forward strand.
ATTGTATATCATAAGAAAATAATGCTTACCCTCTAAATGTATCTAAAGCGGCGACTCTTCTTTTAGACGAATTATTACTTCTTTCGTCTTTCTTTATACATTTACTTCTAATACAAGATATAAGAGAAAATAGTAAACTTAATACAAATAAACCTAAACCTATAATTAATAATGCTGTAACAGAGACATAATTATAATAATTAATGGAAAAATTAAAGAAAATAATACAATTTATCTTGACATCTTAATGTATTTACTATTCTTTTCAGACTTTATCTTTGTATCTTTTCTATTAGGAATTTTGCAAGACTGCTTAGTTTTCCTGCATATTATGGAGAAAGCTTTAAATTTAAAGCTGCTGTTTCCTATAGTAAAATACCTTCTGTTTCTTATGCTAAATTATAACAACTTGTAATCATATTTAAGTATGCATTGTTTTACCAATCATTTACTTGAGCTATTCCATGACAAATCAACAAAAAAAAAAGAATATTTTTGGACCCGAAGTAGCTGATTTTATATAATGTGGCTGGCATGTAGGCACTATAGAAAAATAGGTGTAGCCTATTGACTTGTTAAATTTATATCTTTGTTGTATAGAGAAACATCTTTCTTATAGAGCGGCATAATTGTTGTAATATTAAGATATTGTATTAATAATTAATTAAACTTGAATCATTGTAATTTATTTTAGTACTAATTATAGTTTACTGATTAAAATTTAGATGTTTTTATGAATTATAAATATTATTTTTGGCTTATTCACTATTATAAGGTTAATCTGAATTGATAAAGCTTGCAAATTATTTTCGAAATGAAGTATTATTATTATTTAATATAAAGATAAGAGAAAGATTTTAGTTCTATATAAAATGAATATACTTTAAGCTATAACTATTTCGTTACCAGTTGGGTCATCTTGAGGCTTAAACTATCTAATTGCCCAGGTAATTCATTAAAATATGTTAAATAAATATATTTTTTTATTTTTTTGAACATATTTTAATATAATTCTTTGTGCAATTAGATAATTTAAACTTGAAGATGACCCAAATGGTAGCGAAAAATAGCTTTAAGTAAATCGCTTTTATTTAAAAATGTATTTTCAACATTTCTTTGACTCCATATGAAGTTGTATCGAACATTCTACTTCGGATAAAATTCTTATCTCAGAGGCATTTGAAAACCTCAAATTGCTTCTTTGAAATAGATTATACATACTTCTGAATTATTAATAACGAGTTTTAATTTTAAGCAAATGTAACATTAAAAATACTTATCTATCAAAAGTCAATTTCATAAAATTTTGAAAAATCTACTAAAAAGATTTTAAATTTTAGTAAAAGGTCAATATAGGAATTAGACACAGTAGAGCATAACGTATAATAAAAGCAAGTCAAAGTTTAAAAAGTTAAGATTATCATAAAATTATGTATGGTGATAATTGCATGCAGAGTGTCCTTTTTTGTATGTTACTTCCTCTATACTTCCCACCAAATGTTAAAGGATTTTGACTGTGTTGATTTATATGAAATTCTCCAACTGTATAAGCATGTATGTACTTAATTTTATCTGGAAACTTATACATATAAGGTTCCATATAAAATTAAGTAACTTATTAAATTAAGTACACATCAAAGAATGTTCTTTTGAAGAAGGCGAATTCTTCAAATTAAGTATAAGTTATTAGTATAAGTTTCCATATAAAATTAAGTAACTTAATTTGAAGTCGCCTTCTTCAAAAGAACATTTTTGATGTGTACCTTTAGAGAGTGATCCTGAAAATGATAATCCTGGTTCTATTGAAACCATAGTAATCTCAAATGACTCATTTGACCCAAAAATCGTAACAGGCCCCTTTTAATTTTATTGTTTCAAATTTATTTGGTAATGAAAGTGTTGCATTTCCTTGTCGTGCTAAATACTATATATGTCACATTTCCTTTAAAATAGCGCTATTATTGATTGCAACTTAAATTGACATTTTAAAAAAATAGTATATTATTAAGGTAATTATTTTATGATTTTAGCGAATTTTCGAAGATAGATGAGCTTGTTTTACTTACGCGTATAAATATTGACTGGTTGTATGAGCGTCTCTACAGAACACTTATCCTGCTCATAAGTTGCTGAATAGAGACCAAATTCACCGAAATTCTTTGGCCTAATTTCACACATCATGTTCTCGGTATCATGATAGTCTATGAGATGGTCTGTTCTCCCGTCGTAAAGTCTCCAGGTTGTGCCGTATTCTGTGGACACGGTGTATAGTTCCGAGCCATTCTGTGATTTTTGATACGTGAACGGACACTAGAATAATACAAACAATATGTATGATGATATAAATATAATAATAATATTATTTTAGATTATACATGAAGGTACATAACGTCAACTCTTAAAAACAAACACTTAAACTTGTAGAAATTATAAAAAAAAATCAACTGCATATTTATTTACAATTAAAATAATCATCAATATTTTTTTTTTTTTTTTTTTTTTTTTTTTTTTGTCAACGGAGGGGAAACGCGACGGCCTCTAGACGAAAGCTTTATCCCTCGGAATCAAAGCAGCTAACACCCTAAGAGGGGATGGCTCCTGATCATCCGAAGGTTCGTCACCTTCTTTCGGTGGCGAAGCCTAGCCCATGGCACCGGTCCATGGAGTGTGGGGACTGGCGACTTCTCGACTGCCCAGCCGGTACCGTAGCAGCGATTGTCAGGCCTTACCCCACTAAAACATCTAGAGGTAAAACCCCTCCGCCAGGCATACCCCCAATTGGCAAGGAGTATTGCGCCTTCGCGTGACTAAAAGTCTCCACCACGGTCCCAACACATGGTCGGCTAACTTCTGACCAGTGAGGGGGCGGCTTCTCTGACTTACCCTTTCCTCCCACTTCCTGCTCCAGTCAGAAAGGGGAGGCTGAAGACCCATCGATGGTGGATGCTTTGTTGACTGCCGGTGTAGCGATGAAGTGCCTCCGAGTGCTCCAAAGACCAACGGCACCTAGAACAGAAAAATTGCCCCAGGGGGGACCCGCCCATGTGGTGGACCCACCAGTCCATCCGGTCGCCCTGAAGCTCTCCCGCTCTTCCACCTCCGACATGAGAGAGCTTTCAGCCAAGGCTTCCAGACGACCAACGGATCCAGCCGGGCCGCAACCCCCGACACAACCCCCCACTCGCAGCACTCGCTAGCCCCGTCACACCCAAAGACACTGAAGATGGAGGATGTCGCTGAAGAAGCTGATGGGTCTTACAGGGTAGTTAGGTCCAACAGAGTTTCCAACCGTGCCTCCCGTGGGAGCGGACTCAGCACCGGGTTTAACAAATGACCGGGAGAGCCCTGACACGGTTGGCCTGCCTGCGCAGCCTAATGACTTCACTAACCTAAAGACAAACAACTAAAGCCTAATATCACAGAGTTCGGCCACTGCCTCTCGCAAGAGAAACTCATACACCGCGGTTTGAACATATTGCCGGGGTGATGATAACAGTGGTCGATCCTAAACTAAACACTGACTAAACCTAAATAAATACCTAATCCTAGTTAAAACATATCTACATGACCTAGCCTAATATCACAGAATGCCGAGGATAAGCCAGCCAGCCGGTTTTAACAGATTGCCGGGACTGGTTGCCGTTCGGCCTAAACTAACTAAACCTAAATATCACAGAATTGGGTGATAGTTCCTCCAGCTATGCTGTGGGCGCACACCCGGTTTTAACATATTCCCGAGGTGAGCATTTAACTACCACCCCCTATCTAACCTAGCCTTAACTTAAAATCACAGCAAAATTACACTAACTAACCTAGATTAAAAAGGGCAACTACCGTATCCCATTGACCTGCAATGGGAGCCTGCCCACCATCCGGTTTGAACAAATGGCCGGGGGGACAGTTACGACAGCTGCTGAACTATACCTAAGCTATCCTAATAAACTAAGACTAACCTGACTCTGTTGAACCTAAATCTTATGGTAGAATCCTGCCCTACGCAGGAATTCTACAGTTGATTCGAAGTGAGAGTCCTCGTTGAGGGCGACTGCCACACTCGCAGGTGTTCCGCAGATCGTCCTCAGCTCGGCAAGTGCGTCACAGTCTTCAAATATGTGACACACTGTGAGCGCTGCATTGCAGTGTCGGCATCGAGGAGCACGCTCATTTGACAGAAGGTGCCCGTGCGTCAACTGCGTCTGTCCAAGCCTCAGACGCGTGAGTACGACACTGTCTTGTCTTGACTTCGACAGTGCCGTAATCTTTCCTCTTGGATTTATCTTGATTCTTGCTAACAGGGTGGGGGTGCGATTCACGTGGTTTTCCACGTACGCCAGACTGCGTTGACTAATGCAGTCTTGGCATCGTCTAGTCGAACGGAACCGTCCACCACCCTTCTCTCCGCTGACGCACGCTTGGCAGCTTGATCTGCTGCCTCATTGCCAGCGATACCGACATGCCCCGGTACCCATACTAGAACCACGTGCCGACCAGTAGAACGTAGAGAGGACACGTGGTCATAGATCCGACTAATGATCGGATCATCGCTAAATTTATTCTTAATTGCTTGGAGGGATGACAGCGAGTCGGAACAAATGACTATACTGCCGTTTACGTTCTCCTCCAAGCAATAAACGAGGGTCTTCTCTATCGCCTTCAACTCAGCTGTGTATACACCCGCTCTAGGAGATAGAGACCAGACTTGGTCTCTGCCGAAGAGTGCATAGCACAGCCGGTGCCTTCTTCTGTCTTAGATCCATCTGTATAGAAGACCCTCCTACCTGGATACCGGGCGAGAGTCTCCAAGAGTCCTTGCTTGTACACCTCGGGAGGTGTCGAATCCCGAGGTAAACTCGCGAGCCGAGTGGACATCCCTATGGTGGTTCTTTTCCATGGTGGTGTATCAGGGATGAGCCACTCGAGGATCTCATCTTCTTCTGCTCCGATCCTCTGACGAATCTCGCGAGCCCTAACTGGTAGCGGTCGAGTCCGTGTACTGAGCCATTCGTACTCCGGTCGAATGGCTCCTTGGCCGAAAAATTCTTCTCTGAGGAAATGACGCGGCTTCGACTTGACTGCCTCAGAAAAGGACAGAGTCATTTGCTCCCGGCGGTGCTGCATTGGCAGAACGCCAGCTTCTGCGTACAGAGAGCTGACGTTGGTAGTAGGAAACGCACCGAGAGCAATCCGGAGTCCTAGCTGAAAGACTCTGTCCAGAGGCAGTAGCCACGACTTCCTCGCCGATCCGTACACGGAGCTGCCGTAATCCATCTTGGGGCGAACCAATGCACAAAGAATCCTGACTAATGTCGTGCGGTCTGCCCCCATCTAAGATGGGCAAGGACCTTGATAACGTTCACATCTCTCTTGCAGCGCTGCACGAGCTCTGATATATGATGCCTCCATCTAAGCTTAGCATCAATATCAGACCGAGGAAGCGAGTTGTCTCTTGATACTGCAATCGAACCCCGTTTAGGAACAGCTCTGGAGCAGCGTGTTCCTGCCGCAAGCGGCAGAAGTGAACACACAGTCTTCGTCGGCGAGAATTTAAAACCAACTCTCGTCGCTTTCTCAGCTATTGAAGCTATTGCCGCTTGCAGAACCTCTCTGATATCCTGATCCGAGTCCCTGCGAAGAAAATGCCAAGGTCGTCCGAATACTGGGACGCCTTGACGCCTGGAGGGAGATCACTTGCTAGATCATTCGCAGAGATCGAGAACAGGGTCGCGCTGAGAACGGATCCTTGTGGTGTTCCGTTCTCTTGCACCTCAAGGTCAGATAGAATAGCGCCTATTCTGACCCTAAACGCTCTGTTATCTAGGAAGCCGATAATAAAGGCTAAAAGCTTTCCTCTTAGCTCCCAGTTGTAAAGTTTCTTGATTATTCGATGCTTCCAGGCAGTATCGAAGGCTTTCTCGAGATCGAAGAACACACCGACCACATGCTGTCTGTTAAGAAAGGCATCCTGGATGTATTTTTCCAGGAGCGCTAATTGGTCGGTGGTTGAATACCTTCTTCGATACCTGCCTGGCTTGGAGCTAAGAGGTTATTCTTCTCTAAATAATAATAGCCTGAAATTAACTATCGACTCCATAACTTTCCTAGACAACGTCAGAGAGATGGGTCGATTTGTAGACCTGCCCTTCTTTGCCGGGATGACTGCTTCCCCAGCTTGAAGGATACACACCAGTAGTCCAGATCTCGTTATAATATCTAGTAATATTTTCTTACCTCTCTCCGAAGGTTCTTTATGAAAGCAGGGTATATCATCCTTTCCGGGGGAGGTCTTCCGGGAGAGGGCCCTGTCTAACTCTTCTTGCGTTAGATGGGATCCACTCCTTGATTGAGACTGAGATCTGGCACTATGACTTCTCTCTCTGCTTCTCTTTTCCTTTCTTCTGAGAAGCCTGCTGTAGCGGCAGCTTTGTATGTTTTGCTAAGTTAGCTACCTCTGCTGCGCTGGTGTACCTGGCCATCGACCATGGGTTCGATGACGGGCGGTGCTTTCCAGCGACAGCCTTACTTTATTCCATATTTCTTTTGCTGTAGTTCTTCTGTAAGCGACGTAGTCCATCCAGGATTTCTTCTTTGCTCTTCTCATGGTTCGCATCGCTCGTCTTCTCTTGAATTCTATAAATGTCGTTGCATAGGCTGTCGATTAAATTTATTCCAAGCTTTCTTCTTGGCTTTATTCGCCCGTCGGCAGTCTTCGTTCCACCAGGGTACGGTGCGGCGCTTCTGGCCTGGACCTCCTATTCTCCTGCGTGGAACGGTAACACTGGCGGCACGACCTATGGCTTCTGTTAGTAAATTTACATCTGTTTCCACGTCGCCAGTAAGCACTGGGGGTTAAAACTCGCCCGAAAACCATCCCAGTCTGCTTTGCAAGGTCCCAGGTCTCTCTTGGGACCGTTGGCTCTACAGAGGACTCAGCGGTGATGAACACCGGAAAGTGATCGCTCTGGTGGAGGTCTTCACAGACACCCCAATCCAGAGCGACCGCCAGCGCAGGTGAGCTGAACGTGAGATCGATGGGAGCCGTCGTTCCTGTGCTCAGCGTTACATGGGTTGGACTTCCATCATTTAGAAGTACGAGATCGCTTCTATTAATTACTTCTTCAACTCTTTGCCCCGGAGGGGACAATCTTGCAGAACCCCACCAGGGATTATGCGCATTAAAATCTCCCATTAGGATGACAGGGGACGGCAGCTGTTGTATGAGGTTCTCTAGCTGTAGTTCCGTCCACTGACCATCTGGGAGATACAGGCTGCACAGGGTGGCAGCAAACGGTGCTTTGACTGTTACCGCTACTGCCTGTAGTTCCGTTGTTAGTTGGACCTGTGCAGCCGGGATGTTTTCTTTAATTAAAAGAGCGACCCCGCCGTGCGCACGTCCACGTTCAGCTATAACCGTGTCTTTTCTAAATATTTTGTAACCTATGAGGTTAAAAGCCTGCGCTGGTCCTAGCTTAGTCTCCTGAATCGCCAGAGCGAACGGCGTCCTGTCCAGCAGGAGTCGCCGTAGCTCCACGTAGTGACTTCGGAGACCTTGCATATTCCACTGGACAATAGTATCTTTATTGTCCAGTGGCATTAAAGTGTATTTTTTCTGGGCCTGCCTTTAGGCCAACCCTTCTTTTTTCTAACCTCTAGAAAACCAGTGTCATCATCATCACTTTTATTGTCTCCTATGGACCCTTGTGAGGTACTGGGTCCACAAAGAGATTCTGCCTCTTGCTGAGTCCGCCGAGTCCTCTGTTGGTCAGACGGAGGAGTAGCGGTGGGAGTTTGGTTCCACATTCCTTTTTAGTGGAACCGGATGAAGGGAGGGGGGCAGCATCGACGGGTGTTAAAGTCGTGCTATCCCCTGCTGCATTAGCAGCAATTTTTGAAGGTGGAGGAGTAGGAGGAGTAGCCGGACGCTTGTTCCTCCTATTCCTTCTGTTTCTTTCCTCTTCCCTTCATCCTCACTGGCTGAAGCCGTAAGTTCATCTTCTTCCATCTTTGTTTTTTCTTTATTTTCCTTTTCTTCTTTCTTCTTTCTTTCTTCTTCTGCTTTCCTTTTTGTTCGTCTCTCTTCCGTTGTTCATACAATCGCTTTTGCTCTTCTTCTTTCTTTTTCTCTTCTTCTAACCGTTGTTTCCTTCTTTTCTCACTCAAATTCTTCTTTTGGCTTTTACTTAAGGCTTCAGCTTTGTTCACTGCCACCGCTGCAGCAGAGGTAGTGCCATTGGTCTGAGGTCTACTGTTAATATTCGTGTTATTATCATTGGAGTTCAGCTCGTTAGCACTACCCTGCTGTTGGTGAGGCGAGGTCTGCTGAACAGGGCTGGGTTTCTTTGGCCAGCAGCAGTTTTCCTTGCGTAACTGATGGCGGGCATAGCATAGCCTGAACTTCTAACTATCCTTGTCGCTTCCGGATGCCTGAGTTTGTGAATAACTTTATACCTCTGTATTTCCTTTTCGATAATAAACTCAGGACAATCCGGAGATTTCGATGAGTGTTCACCGCCACAGTTAACGCATTTAAGCGGAGGCTTGCATTCGTCAGTGTGGGCGGGCTTTCCACAAGTACACATCTGCTCCTTCGGGCACTTGTTGCTAATGTGCCCGAAGTGGAAGCATTTAAAGCACCTAAGTGGCGACGGAATGTATCGCCGCACACTTAGGGCCCTGTAAAAAGCCACTTTCACTTTCTCTGGGGGGTCTTCGTACTTAAAGGTGAGAAAGTACGTTCCCGTCTTCTCCGAGTTTCCTCTAGGACTTCGACGGGAGACCTGCTCCACCTTAATTACACCTTGTGCAGCTAGCTCTTCTTGCAATTCGTCGATGGAGCAGTTCATGAGGTCTCTGCAGAAGATGACCCCCTTTGAGCTGCTCAATCTTTCGTTTACACCCACACTAACACCAATTCCAGCGATTTCTTTCATAGCTGCGAGCTTCTCCGTTTGGCTCTTCGAAGCAACCCCGAAAACTAGGGTGCCGGAGCCGGCCTTTGAGACGCTCTCAGCCTCACCACCTAAAGTCGCAATAATGGACCGATTGATTGCAATGGGGGACACATTGGCAAAACTACCCCCATCGCTTCTCTTCACGGTCCAATACTTCACGTACCTTTCTTCTCCGTCTCTCACTCTACTTCTACAGTCTAGATTGGACAAAGTAGCCATAGGTTTTCTTAAGGTGAAGGGGGAAATCAGCCGAGGTGTGACCAGAGAGGAGAGAGGATTGTCGGCCAGAGGCTGGATAGTTGACTGACCAGCCCCCCCTGGAGTACTGACCAGGCCTCTCCTCATACTGTGAGCCTACCCGCGGGTGAGCCAAGGCGGACGGTAGGAGTCACACGGAGCACTAGGACCTCCGACAGTCCTAGCCACGACTGACCCACTGGACAGTGACCCGAAGCGAGAATTAACGCTACGCAACAGGCCCCCCTTCTACCAGGCATCCGACGCTTTGGTATGGCAGTGCTAGGCACACAGCAGGAGGGGCGACTAAACCCTCCACGACATACCAAACGGCGGTGACCAACAGCCCGGGATCGCACCTCTTTTAGGAAAAAGTTCAAAGATTCAACCCGTTAGAGGACGCACTGGGCACCTCTTTTGGGAAGAAACATGAACTCTACCTGGTAGAGGACGCACGACGATCGGCACCTCTCTTAGGAAAAAGTCTTAAAATAAATAAATAAATAAATAAAAATAAATAATAAAATAAAGAAAGTTAATACTAAAACAAAATAGTGAAGAAAATAAAAGGACAGCATGAAATAAAACGAGAGAAAAATTAAAATAAAGGTAAAAGAGAAGGAAAGGTGAGAAAGTAGGGAAGGCAAGGGGAACGGTGAAGGAAAGTTAGAGATAAGGAGATAGCAAGAAAGAGAAAGAAAATAAGACTCTACCTGGTAGAGGACTCTTGCGAGGTCAACCTTCAGGGACGCCACCCCCTGACACGCCACTCAGTCCGCCAGACGCAAATAGGCACCTGACTTCCCAATAGGCGCTCCCTATAGGTTTACCCATGTCTGCCGGGCATACGGACTTAAGCACGATCGGCTGTGTCATAGAGCCAAACAGACACGGGATTAGCTAGAGTGGGCCGGGAACGCTTCTCTTCCCGTCAAGCACCGTAGCACTTGCTCTGACCGGAATCATCAATATTGTAAAATGGGTTGTACAGAAATAAACATTTTACGGTTTTTCAAATTTTTTAGATTCAACTCTTTCATATTTTTAGGAAGAGCATTGAAAAACTTTACTCCTAAGACATACAAGTCAGTTTCCGATCTCGTGAGACGACGCTGCTCAATAGTGAATAGTTGAATTGTGTATTGTTGTCCTTGTTTTGTGTCCCCGGACAACCCACCTCTGGGATAAGCTGCTTATCTCTTATTCTTACTATATCTTAAACTATGATAAATGAAAGTATTTATCATAGTCATAACCTGTAGCTTCTGGTTTATAGTGCTCTCCTCTTTTATCGCCTTCAATCGGCCTTTAATCAATTTTTGCTAGATGAGATTAGACTTGGGTTGTCTATATCCTGAGAGAATAATACCTACCTTACTGGAGTCTACTCTCTACAAGTGCATGGTAAGTTGACTAAGTGAATGGTAAGTACTTTACAAGAAGTTTGAATAAATATAAACAAATTGAAAGTTTTTTATTTAATTTTTCAATTTGTGGAGTCCAAGTTAATTTGGAATCTAAGGGGAAACCTAGAAACTCTACTTACTTTTCTTTCTCGTAGATAAAAAACTATTTTCTGAGTTCATTACAAATCCATTAGATACAAACCATACAATATTTGCAGCTCTGCATGCTTGATTTTTATCTTTATCTTTACTAGTAAAATTATATTCAATCGCAAAAGCTATGCAGTAAATCTATATTTGTAAATATATTTTGTTTCAGGTACCTACTCCTTGGCGTCATTGCCTACGAGGTATAGAGTCCCGCCCAAATGAGATCCCTGTGGCACTCCTATATTTATTATCAGGTAATTAGATGTATTATTAAGTATAAACACTAACTGTTTTCCATTCAATTGTTTTTCCAGATACCTGGTTCACTTCAAACTTCATTACTACAGCTTCAAGAGGGACTTCAAAAGCCTTATTTAAATCGCAACATGTGACCATCATGTATCATGTATTTGTGTTACAAGAGTTAAAACTGCTTCGGTAGTTGATCTATTCCTTCTATTACCAAATTGTTTTTCTAAGAATAAATTATATTCCTCAAAATGTTGTTGTAGTTTATTTTTCATTATAACTACTAAACCTTTGAAAAAACTGGTATCATTGAACTCATCATTATCTCCTTTTTAGCTAGTTTTTTTGGAAAAAATCAATAATTGGATAGGCGGCATGGTGGGAGTCGAACCTCGAACCACGACCAAAATCTCTTCCAAAGGTCCCTAAATAAATATTTTTTAATAAAAGTTGGTAAAAAATCAACCTTGGGGGGACACGAACCCTATTGAAAACCAGGTTGTTATGATGTCATTTACCTGGTTTGCTGAGACAGCAAAATAAAATAAAATAGGTAAAATGCAAGGGGAGTTTTCGATGTGCCTGTAAGCTGAAAAAGGTACGGAGCTGGTACAAGCACTCAAAGTACTCTAAGGCAGGGTATATGGGTGCGAATCCTGGTAAGAACGATAGTTTCATATCGTTTATATAAATTTATGTTCTACAAAATAATTTTGGCATGATGCTTGTTTACAAATTAATTTAGGAATGCTTGTTTCCGTGCTACATCTATTTCTTGCTTAAGGTTCCAGTATATGCTTTATAACTTGAACAAACAATCAAGCACTACTGGTAACTCATTTTTTCTCCATTTTTCAAAGGAAATGCGCATAACTATCCGGTTGGTTATTACAGTGCCTCTAAAATTAGCAGAGCACACCAATGTTTGCACTCGTTATTTAAAGATTTTAGTACATTTCCTTTGAAAAATCCGAAATCCTGTAACAATTATAGAAATAGATATTAGAAATCATTGCTTACCCTATAACACTCATCAGAAAGGTAATATAATGATAATTCCTGATCAGTTGTGATATTCAAATACGCCTCGTCAACCTTCAACTGAGACAGATCTATTCCTTCAAGAGGATGGTTATGAGGCACTACTTCTAGCCATCTCCAAGACATCTTAAAACTTCTTTCTCTAAAAACACAGACACGAAAATAGCTGTTACTAGAAGTCAACATTATTCAATTAATTATTAGTCACGATAAATTCAAAATACTCCATAGTTTATTTTTTTCCTTTCCTGAGACAAAACAAAAGATAAGAAGAATCGTAGGATTGGCTGAGCTGTTCCTTGGTTGAGCCTTTCGTATGTTTACAGGAGAACATGTTTTTATACATTGATTTTTAGGACCTTTAAGTTTGGAAAAAATTAAAATGTAATAAACAATTGGGTGCTTTATTTATTGCTATTAAGAATCTATAGTAAAACTTAACAAAAATAATTATAAACAACTTTTGTAGTCACTGAAACTCCTTAACCAGACTTTCAACTGAGTCATCCTTTTCAAGTTTTTTTTTTAAGACATCCTGATTGGTTACTACCAAGTTGTCTAATATAAACATAAATTAGGTGATTTCCTTATTCTGAGGACGAGCAAAGCGAGTTAGAATTGGTAATGATGAGCGTAGCGAATCAAATATCGCGAGGAAAAGTTCTGAGATACCCCGTACCCGATTCTTTTATGATTCATGACCTACTTGTGTTTTTAATTTCTAAAAATAATTTTCTTTTCTAAAATCTTTTTAAAATGATTTTAGTTACTTTGTTGTGCAAATTAAAATATATATTTAATTGTTGTAATTGGATTACAATCTCTAGTTGTCAGATGTAATTAAAATATAATTACCTCTATTTTATAATTGTATTAAAATGACACTGTGTACAATACTGGTATTTTGTTTACAAATATCTAAATCCTTTCACTAAATAATTATTATTCTGTTATTCTCGCAGTGAGTTTACATTTTTTATTTTTTTTTTTTTAAATCTATTGCCATTTATTTTATTCATCAATCATTGCTAACAATGGAAGTTAATCCTTTACTAAAAGAATGTTATAGAGTGCCTGTTATCGAAGTGTGGGACTGGTTGGAACATCTCAGATGCACCAACATCAAATTGTTAGTAACTAGATCGTCGAAAATGGTCTTTACTTCCTGTAAATTGAGTTATAATAGTTTCAATTCGCCAATATTTGTTCGGTCATTTTACACAAGTATAGTAAATTTGTTACCACTTATGACTTTAAAAGTTGAATAGGATCAACAGTGATATAGATTGATTTAGAATATAAATTAAAGTATTCATGCAGACATTAGTATAAGACATTGATACCAATAACACCATATTTCGATGAAGCTACTGTTATATACGTTATAGGTTTTTGTTAAAAGTTATCGTTTCTTGTAATTATGAAGAAACATCTGTCGTGCATGTCTATCTATAGCTTTGTGAAAAATTTAAGAAATATTGATAGAGAATTCCTGAAGATTTGATAACGTTTATTAAACAATATATAACGTTTTGATGATGACCTCTTGTTAGGTCGAAAGCGCTCTGCTTTACTTTTAATAAAATCTATAACTGTGGAGAGACTTTTTATTCTTTCGTTCTAATATATAACTGATATGACTGCTTCTAATAAACTTAATAAGCATTTTACTCAACGTATGGGTATGCTGCTTTTCACTATCCTGTAGCAAATAATTGGAGTATTATTTCTTAAACCTATTAGTGCGTAACAAACCAATATCTAAAATTTAATAAATACATGCGGCTAATTTCTACTAGAAAATCTTACGTACAGATTTATAATGTTTCAATCCTTCAAAATAGTTAGGCTTTAATAAGTTGCAGATACATAGCGTACAGTTCCAGAACAATTTTAAATTATTAAGGGTAAATTGCCAGCTTTTAAATTTTTTTAAAATAAGAAAGGTAAGTTCTATATTTGGCAGCTTGTTTTTTTCATTAAATTGCTCTCAACATTTTGAATGAAAATACTCAAAATATATTATAAATTTTACTTCTCTTAAAACGCTAAATACTACCTCAAAAGTTACGACGGTGAAATCTTATTGCCGTACTTATCAGATACTCTAACACTTCTATATACCTATTGCACAATGCTAAATTTTCTAAAAGTACTTAGTAAGTGTTTTAAATTACACTATAACTATACTTTCACTAGGTTTATCATGTCCTTTTTAATTCCTACAGAAAAATGCCGCAATTTTAAGCCTTTATAAAGAAATACTTTAAATGCTTTAATAATAGACCTAATGAAGTATGAAAGTACGTTAAGTCAACATCGTACTTAAATAAACAATACTTGAATCAATTTTGAGTCCTATTGTTAAATATTATTTGGCATTGTTTATGATCGGAATATTGAGTCCATTTACTGCAATTTTCATAGTTAAAGTTGTTACTTAATGTTTTGTTTATAAAATGTCAGCTGAGAGGTGTGTTAAGGATCGATTGTTTTTGTTCGTGAGTTTGTAAGGCTAGAGCGAATTTCTGCTAGCTATATATACCTTATGAAGACTAAGGTAGGTAAAGAATGCCTGTAAATAAACGTAGGCACTCATAGGTTTATAATATATATATATATATATATATATATATATATATATATATATATATATATATATATATATATATATATATATATATATATATATATATATATATATATATATATATATATATATATATATATATATATATATATATATTATATATATATATATATATATATATATATATATATATATTATATATAATATATATATTATATATATATTATATATATATATATATATATATATATTATATATATATATATATACATATATACATAAATATATTACGAAATTTTTTGTTCCTAGACGTTTCTATGGGTCACGATAACTTTTTAACGCTTTCTTGGTACGAGAGGCTGAGGGCCTTCTTTTGTTTATATTAACATGTTGTCTTAAACTTAAACCATTTTAAAAGGGCTCAAAAGAAGTGTCTCTCTGCTAAGAATTACAATACAGACAGTGGCTTTGATATGTCTATGAATTTATTTGTTTTTATGAAACATGAATTTGTTTTTGAGAATTTTGATTTTGTTTTGAAATGTGTTGAATTTGAAACAAATGATCGCGCGCGATCATTTGTTGATATTTGTACAATATAAAGCGTGATTTTATCATACGTAAATTCTTAAAATGATATGATTCTGATTTTTATATTTTCTTTCTATGTTTTATAGGTTGGAATGGTTCGGAGCAAAGATATTGTTTGTTAATTTTGTATACTAAAATAAACATTAAAGAAATGTTAAACAAAATTATTCTGAGTCAAGATTTTTGCTACTGAGGAACCATAAATAGTGTATTATTCATAACAAAGATCATCAAGATAAACATTTATTGCAACAAATTTAAAATTACTGAAAAAAAAATTTAAATTAATATATTAAAAGTATAACTTTAGTTACAAAAACAAAAAAAAATTGATGTAAATAAATATGTAAATTAAATAAATAAATTTAAAGAATAATTGGTATGTTTAGTTAATGAAACCCAAACATATATCATATAAATGTAAGTTTTAATCATTTATGATTTAGGTAAATATAATCTTAAAATTATTATTATAGTTTTATTGAGAAAAGGAAAAATAAAATAAATGATAATGTTAAAAGCACCGAGAAAAATCATGATGAGTATAGTACATGATCCTTAATTAACAAAGGAATGCCATGAGTAGTTGTCAAAACATTAAATTTTCTTTTTTTAGCCTTCAAAGAAGACCAAGACCTTTTAACAAAACAGGTTTTTATTATTTTTTACTAACAGAGTTCAGCATCTTTTAAACAGATTGTTTCTTTCTATTAGTATTTACTATAAACTTCATCCTTCTCATGTTTCATTGTAAGAAATTCGCTAGGTTTGAAATTCTGCTCAGTAAAGATTTGTATGATACTGGTTTATTCGTGAAAGTATAACAGGTCTTGTATACATTTTATTTGGATTACTTTCAATTTTTAGTTTATACAAGGTTACGTCCTATAGAGGGCGTTGGCACCACTTCTTGTTTTTATATAAGATTTTACAAAAGACTTAAATAAAGGAGTTGTACAATTCTAAAATGTTAAGTGCATTATTTTATTACGTCCATATAAGTGTACTTTACTTTATTATTACCGAGCTTATGATTATAATCATTACTACAGAGTTGTGCAAAACGAATTAAACTTAAATTAAATTGCATTTTATAAATTCGAATTAAAAGTACTTAAGTATGAGTTGCTGTACAAGTTGCTTCACTGTGACAAAACATTGTGTTTCTGAGTCCATCATTTTTAAGCGTATATATAAGATAGTTTTAATCAAATAAGGGACGTACTAATTTGCATCTATTGACTTACCTGTTTGATTAGTTATGATTATAAGTCTATTGTATAAAGGCAACTATATATGACAATGATTAACTTAAGACCGATGTAGTTTAAATAATTTGCATCCTAGTAACGACTAAAGTTACTCACCATTCAACTTCATTTATGTTCTTTTAAATAAGCTAATTACACGTAAGTGTGCTTTTGATGCTAATATTTACTTTTCTTCTGCCTCGCGTTATCATAAAGGTATTTACTACGTACACCGAAATATTGTAAATAAATATTATAATTATCAATACAAAGATATAAGATGTAATAGGAACTCTCTCTCTGCAGCTCAAAGCGCAAGCTTTAAAGCAGAGAGGTAGCCTTGTTTGATTTTGTTTGTAATGTAATATTTTCTATTACATTACAATAGGTAATATACAAAAGGTATTATAAAAAAAACTATAAGCTAAATATAGCTTTTTTTGTTGTCGAAGACACCTTTTGTATATTTAAAATTGTAATTACTATAATTTTTAAAAATATTTAGCAAATTTACTATAGAAAATAACGCTCATGAGGTAGATCATGAAAGAAGGAGGGGGAAGGGATTGATTGCAAATTGTAATTCACCACTGGACTCTAAAGTGTTACCCGAAGGAGCCACAGCATCCTGTCTCGCTAGCAGGCTTGTGAGGCGATACGGCTGCGAAATTCACCTATAGCAACGCTAAGGTGACCACCGCGCCAAAATTTTGTTTCTGTCTTACGAGGTTTTATACGTAGATTTTTAAAATTGCTGCTAAATTTGGTTTATAAGTATTTGTTAATTTCAATGCATTAAAGCAAACATTATTAAAACCCTGTTTATTAAACAATACTAATAACCCACTTATTTTCATAATTGTTTGTCTATTACTTTCATACTAAAAGTAAATCAATTAAATAACCTTCCGCAAACAATACAATCTTCTTGTCAATTATCACAGCAATCTAGATCATTGTAACAATCACCAAAACACCTAGTGTAAATTACAGCTGGTTCCGGTGATGAACACTGTTATCAACCTATACTTTCACTGTTATAGTGGAAATAATAATAGTGAAAATTGGCAGCACTGATATAGTTATAAAACTTTTACTAGATTATATTATTTTGACTTCCTTATGTTATTATATTTCTAATAAAAGTTGATTGCTTTTAATATAGTATCATATAATATGTAAATTAGAATAATTAACCACGGGTTGTTAGTAAAGGTTGAATGACTGATTTAAGACCAATAAAGTAATTCTATTAAAATTGCCTTCACTGTGTTAAAATCTTTACGAATTTTAAAGATGAAATTGATCATAAAGTTTTAAGGATGTCTAAATAGCATATACTGAATTTTGTATGACCTTTTAATACATAGTTTATCGATTAAATAGATAAAGCTGCTCAGGGCTTAACGCCTTATTTCAGTTGTAATGTAGAATACATAAGAGGCTTTTGGTCCCTTAGGCTTACGGTGTCCAACCGGTCTACGGTCTAGTGTCTACGGTCCACTGGTGTTGTACGGAAACATGCATTTGGAAACATAGTACCCTAATGTATTAAGGGTGCAAATAAACCCCACCGCTTTCATGCTAATGACCTTATAAGCGTTATTTGCTTTAAAAATTTTCTTAAAAATACATATAAAATTAATTAAGCTTATCAGTAGACAATTATTGAAGAAAATTTAATAATAAAAATCGTATAATAGTTTTGCATAATTTTACATCATAATCTGATTGTTGTAGAACTGGATTCAACAAGACCTTTAACAAGTTTACAGGTTTAAAGCCTTGGTCTGACAAAGCATATTAAAGCTTGTAAACTTTATAACACTTTATTTTTAAGTCCTTTATTAAGTCCCCTGTAGAACCCCGACCTATAAAGAAGCAGTTATTATTTTAATTATCAAGGTCCCTATGCAGGTTGTGGGGGGTCTAACTATATTCTTATTTCTTTCTATAATATGTAGCTTTTACACAAAATTTAATTTTTATTGAATTTAGATTTTTATATTATGGTTTTTCTAGTTTTCTTTATATAACAGCATGAATTTGTTATCTTCTATTTTCTCAACCACTAATGATAGTTTAATATCTAGCTAGGATATTAAATAAACAATCTAGTGCAAGTGATCATTACAATTTTGACTTGTTAATAATAATTTGTGGCAGAGAATAGATTAGAAAAACAATTGAAACACATTTAATGTGCCTACTGTAAGTAAAAACATTACAATTACACCAAGGCCACTAAACTTAATACACTGCAATACCTACGTGTTGTTCTTTTCGATACTAAAAAAGCGTTATTTTCTTTAGTTGCGAAATCTACTATAGTTGCTTTAAAATCGTCTTATTTCCCTAGGATGACCATATATTGATTACTTATTAATATATAAGATATTTATCAATTTTTTATAAAAGAAATAAAAAATCTGGTAGGGTTTACTTCGGAGCCTTTTCTCAACTCTCTCTTTCTCAACTTCTCTCTTTCTCAACTTTTCTCTTTCTTCTACGCTCTTCCTCGCCGCTTCGTACTCAAAGTGGTTACTCGATACCACATTCACGTGATACATACATTCACGTTATACATACATTCACGTGATACATTGATACATAAAGTCATTTGATTCATGCTATTGCGTGATATATACAGTGACGTGGTACATATATTCACGTGATACATAAAGTCATGTGATGCATACGATTACGTGATATATACAATGACGTGATACATACATTCACGTGATACATTGATACATAAACTCATGTGATGCATACGATTGCGTGATATATACAATGACGTGGTACATTCATTCACGTGATACATTGATACATAAAGTCATGTGATACATGCGATTGCGTGATATATACAATGACGTGGTACATACATTCACGTGATTCATGAATTCACGTATACATAAATTCACGTGATACATACATTCATGTGATACATAAATTTACATAAATGTAAAGTCTAATCTATAAGTACCTAACCTAATAAGAACTATAGTAGCAATAAGTACGTAAAGTATACTGTATAATGTCTTCGGACTCGCTTTGCTCGTACTCAGACAGTAAAAAGTCGCTTATTCCCCTCTGTCACCCATGTTCGTCTTCACCTCGCTCGATTCTGCTTAACATTAGTGATCCGAAGAAACTGTGGATATACTGAACGCTTTGGAATGAAGCTTTGCTTACTTGTTTTTTACATACGCCAAATTACTCTCACCAAATTTCAACTTAACTGAATGATGTTTTCATTTTTAAAAACATAAAAACATGTTAATATTTTACATGATTACCATTATTTTTCTGAAAAGAACAACTAGACTTGATTTTTGACCAAGTTTCACCTCATTAGAAACACTCTGGGATCTAAGGTGATGACGGACACACTCATTCACATACAGGCAGACAACTAAAACGCTTGAATCAAAAACTTAGTGAAATATCGGTTTCCGCTTTTTATTGCCAACATAATTATTTTTCTGTTTAATTACTCTTCCTTCCTATAAATAATCCCAAAATCCTATATAATATTAATGAAGAAAAGTAAAAAGCTTTAGTAAAATAAAGTTAATAAGAAAATAAATAAGTTCATGAGGTAAAATAATATGTTGAATTAAGTTGGTCAGGTGTAGATGCTTATGATGAATTAGGAATATACCTTCTGGAATAATTGGAAATATAGTATTTATCTAATATAAATTCTCTCCGACATTTTTTCCTACATTTCCTTAATAAATCAAGTTTTACATAAAAGAAAACTTGACTTTACAGGTAACTGTAGTCACAATATCAAGTTAGTTAACTGTATGCGCTATGTGCAATGATACTGTTGATCTATATAACAGAACCTGCTTCACTAGGTGTTCTTCTTTGCATGACTTGGAACTAGGTTTAGTTTATAGCCTATAATTAGATCGCATGCATGTAACATGCGAATCAGTTTTAGTTCTTACGTAAGTTAAGGTTAGAACAATAATCTTTATTTCCGGTCAAAAAAGAAAGATTTGAAATTACTTCTATGTATCCGGATATCCAAATATGCACAGTTTGAAAATGATTTACACGACTACTTTTCTATAGTTCTTGTTTTTTTTATTTATAAAAACAGACCAAAGGTCCAATTACAAAAAAATAGGTGTAATTTATTTTATAAAAATACATTTTTATCATCAATATATTAATAGTATATTAATATACTAGTATATTAATATACTAATATTATTTATTATTTTGATTATTGTACATAAATTATTGTGTCGCAATGCGATTAGGCTATCATTCATTCCTTCGCGCCTTTTTTTCTATAACCATGGAAATGAAATGAAGCAATGGTTTGCTCATATTTCTCTATCTCATAAAACGTACATGGGGTCAAAAAAGTTCCTTAATTCGTCATACCCTTAATTCAAGATCATTGGAATAAAATGACAAAATATAGGATCTTCCGAATTTCAGGAACAGGAAGGTTAACAATTTCTAATAAAATGATATATCTTTAAGAAAAATGAAAAAACGTCGATTAATACTAAATACATTCTATGTGTATAAAATAATAATAACAAGCTAATAATATGAAGATTAAGGATAAAGGATAATTACACAATAATTAGAAGAATATTTATTATTATTCTTTACATTAAAAGAAAGATTTTCTTGAATGTTCCTTACTGATAAGACAAGAATATTTCGTATGATTACAATCAAAAGGATTCTTTTGACTAAATATTACACGAATTTGTATTGTATTTTAATTGTATTATATTATATCATTTATTATATACTAACGGGTTAGTGTTAAAATAAAATAACGTTTCAATATACATTGCTATGTAATGAAGGATAGAAGGCTGGATTCTTTATCGAGCATCCGCATTGTTTGTTACACACGACTTTTATTTATTTTATATGGCCTCATAGATTTATTCTTATTTTATAAGGAAAATAAATAAGCATTAAGTATGAGATAGTTTTCCTTCAGGTAAATTATCAGATAATATACTAGATACCTTAGTTATCTTAATAGGTGATAATAGTAAAACAGGATAAAATGAGATAAAGCAGCAAGTCATTATAATATATATATATATATATATATATATAATATATATATATATATATATATATTATATATATATATTATCCGTATTTAAATGAAAGTTATTATAATTATTTAATACATAATGGGGATACATTAGTACTAAATTTCAACTTAATATTCTAATGATTTTGTTTTAATTGTATACTTGTCATTAGACAAAAATTGGTGAGAAAATGGACAAAACTTGGCACATTTATTTGTCATAAATGACAATTATTTCCCCCGTTTGTATACCAAGTTTAAACTTTATAGCACAAACACAGTACTTACTATGAGAGCTACTAATAAAAGAAAAACACACACCACGCACACACATACATACTTCTTGGTAAAAACTAATCAGGAAGTCGTGCTAATCGAGCCCAAAATCATCTTACGTTTTGGGTAAACTTGCTTTTAAAATTTATAGGGGAAACGTGATATTATTATAATGTGTTCTTTAATATCAGTAAATTGGTAAATTAATCCTTATTAATTTTAATAAATATATTTTTAAAGATTCTTGTATAAAACACAAAAATATTGCAAGAATTATTTATTTACTTTCCCTTATTGTGTGTCCCTGGGTTTACAATAGTCAACATAAGTTATGGAATTTTAAGGGAGAACAATTCTCTAACGTATACACTCAGTAGGAAGACGTACTTCCTGAGTATCTATCGTAGTGTAAGAAAACGAATTGAAAAATGATTTCATAATTTTATTTACATGATAATTATCTGAAGACACGATTCCTATTCACATACTGAACCAGTAATAAATCACTCATAATAAATCATATACTATAAATCTACATGTTCTGTGCATATCATTAATTAGTATTTTTCATTGCACTTTGAGAATCTGGGTGTTCATGTCATAGTGTAACATTAATGTTACGGAGTAAAATTATTTATTTAATTTTACTCCTTTTCAATTTCACATTAAAAATGTTTAGTTATTTTTGTCACTCTTGTGGAGTTAAAATAAAATGCAACTAATATTTTTTAACAATACCTTAAGAATTTTATCAATATTACGTGCATAATATAAAAAGTAAAGAACTAACAAAATAATATACAAACTTATGATTGATGAAAGTTTTAATTAATGAGAATTAGGTCCGGTTGAACTTCACATGGGAAGTGGTAGCAAAGCTTGGGACACTGAAATTATACGTTTATGGAAAATATTTCTGACGTTATTTCCCATATCTATTGTTTTCATTTGTCTTTACACAAATCATATGTTAGTTCAACTCTTGTAAGATCTTAATGGCTACTAACTATTGGTATAGAAACTCTAAAATGAAAATGGAATGTCGTCGAAGGAATACGCTAATGTTTTTTAAAGATTATCATAAATTTAGCTTTAAATTTAAATGTTAAATTTGATGTTAAATTCGATGCTACAAATGTTATGCAGAGATGATTTTGAAAGGAAGAGGATAGGTAGTTTTGGATAAATATGAGGTAAAAAAGTATTTCATAATACTCATGCTACTTAGGCCAGGAGGCATCGCCCCCCTTAGAAAAAATTTCGCCACCTCTGACGAAGTAAATTTTAGTGGGATTCCCTTGTACATGTGTGCATTTTGCCCCCCTCAGAGATCGGTTTCGCCCCCCCCCCTCCCCCCTCCTACGAGTTTTGGCTAGCTACGGGCCTGATGCTACTGCCCAGGCTATGAAGCATAAACTGAAAACTTAAAAAAGAAATGTATTGCTAAGCAAGGAACCAAGTAGTTTGCCCGTCTTGAGGTCCATCGCGCCACCATTTTTTTTCTTATTTCTTATTTTATTTAGGTATCTCGAGAACTATTCTGCTCACAGATAGAATAAAATAATATTTGAGTCCGATACTCGTTTTTTAAGATCTTTCATTCCTAATCTCTAATTTAAATCGAATATGAAATCCCATATAAGTTATTTTTTGAGAAGAAAAATTTCAGGAATGTTAAAGACACATTTAAATCAAGGCTCCTTAGGTCATGGTTCACTTGGTAATTTATTCTAAAATACCTGTACCTTACCTTATATCAAGGCAAGGTGTACAGTTTCCAATTCGTATGAGGGAGTGGTCAACATAATTATTTCTATTGTTTATTGGCTTTTGTTTCAACAATTTTTAATCTAATATATTTCAATTTCCAATTATGTCACATTATTTGTTGAATTTCAGTCCACACGATTAAAGTTGTCACAAAAGTCACATAGCCATCCAATAAGGTTAAAAGAAACTCATTTGACATTGACTTTGTATGCTCTGTATTGTAATTCTTAGCAGAGAGACACTTCATTTGAGCCCTTTTAAAATGGTTTTAGTTTAAGACAACATGTTAATATAAACAAAAGAAGGCCCTCAGCCTCTTGTACCAAGAAAGCTAAAAAGTTAAAAAGTTATCGTGACCCATAGAAACGTCTAGGAACAAAAATTTCGTAAATATATATATATATATATATATATAATATATACTATTGATCGCTGCAAAATACTCACGAGTCCTCCCTACCAAAAAATCTGACTCCCCTTCCCCTTCATGACCACAACCTCATACTCATAAGATAATTGTTCTTTAAGCAAAATTCGCTAACAGGATAGCTAAACAAGCTAGAAAAAGCTCTTCTGTAGATTCATCGATTTCATTCATCAAAAGAAACAATGCAGCACTATTCTTTGACTTTCTTAAACAAAGATAAAGGTGCACTTGCGTGATCGTAGGTAAACGTCTAGGTTAGCTTATGTAGGAACGTACATTCTATTAAAAAGTTAATTT
Source organism: Microvelia longipes (assembly GCA_018340805.1). Classification (NCBI taxonomy): domain Eukaryota; kingdom Metazoa; phylum Arthropoda; class Insecta; order Hemiptera; family Veliidae; genus Microvelia; species Microvelia longipes. The sequence goes on from JACMZG010000022.1 coordinate 29,149,959, forward strand.
GTTCTGTATTTTACAATATTCTATTTTATTATTCCATTGCGAATTGCTAAATAATTGATTTTAACGCAATATGATTGTACAAGATTTGATAATATTATTAATTAATGATAATATTGATAATTTATTAATGAATGTTCAATAATATTGAAATAAGACAGGTGTTATTAACAAAAGGATAAAACAGGTATCATTCAGGGTAGTCGTTGCTACTTCTTCTATTAATCGTCCGGATAAAGGTGAAAGTGTAAACGAATTCATAAATTGCATTTTAGAAAAAATATTCTGAGCGGTTGGCATTTTACGCTAATATAGAAGATATAAAAATACAATGTATGTATAAATTATGCTGCCTAACATTGTGTGTAAAGATTTAACTTACATTTTTCCAGTTTAAAATGTATTTATAGAGTTGAGTTAATGAAATATTGACATTCTCTTTCATCATTTCATTTATAACGTAACTCGAAAATTGAAGAAATAACATATATTGTTACGCTCCAAAATGTCGTGTATTGTGAATGTGAAATTATTTCTGGTACATTCTGTATTAATCTTTAGCTGTAGTATTATTACCTTTACAAAGTCAATATCGTCACGGTAAAATGCATGAGATCAATTTTATGATTTAAGATGAACAGATTTCTGTGTCATTTGCGTAAAAATTTTGCTCCAAATAAACACTGACTTAATTTAATCTTCTAAAAAAGTTGACTACACAACACAACCAAAGATCTACCATTTGGTGAACTCTACCAGTTTTCATTCTAACTTTGGCAGGGTTGGTGAACTGGAGTCTCATTTAAGGCTTTTCTGTGGCTCCAATAAAATTACTATAAAATAATTTTGGCGCAGTGGTCCGATGATTTCTGGCTAGATGGTTGAATATTGCCCATTCAGCGCTTTCTTGGCACCAATCGAGTTCTTGCTCAGGTTTATGCTACATCGTTTAAACAGTAGCACTTTTACAAGTCTATCAATTTGCATGATTTTTTTAAAGAAATACGCTAAAACATATTGTAGATTAGCATGAACTGAGCTGTATAGTCGATACAGCCACTCTAAGTGATCGAAAATTCCAAAAAACGGTGGTCAATACCAGAAAACCTAAAATTTGGCCCCTAAACAACACATTTAAGTGGGGAGTCGTTATCTATGAATTTGGGCCTCTGAGTTGAATGGTAGGTTCGAATCCTGGTAGGGACTGTAATTTTGTATCGTTTTTTACAAAAAAAATAAGTTTAAAACAATAAAATAATTCTGGTGCGGTGGTCCGTATGTTGAGTGAATTTCCATTGGGATTTGTGTTCTCGTGCTTAACAACAATCCTGGTAGGGGCGATAATTTTTTATCGTTTTTTACGTTATATCAATATATAACTTCAAAATAATTCTGGCGCGGTGATTCGCATGTCGGGAAAAATTTCCTATGGGATGCGTGTTTCCGTGCTTAACATCACATTTCTTGCCTTAGATTCCGGTTACGGGCAGTGCTTGACAATTGAGTAACTGCTTAGGTTCTAAAGCATGAACCGGAACCTTAAGCAAAAATATGTTGTTAGGCACGGAAACAGGCATTCCAAATGAAATTCGCTTGACATGGGGACCACCGCCCCAAAATTATTTAGTAGTTATAAACTTTTATAATGTAAAAAACGATACAAAAATTATCGTCCCTACCTAGATTGTCGTTAAGCACGGAAACACACATGCAAAGGAAATTCGCCCGACATGCGGACCACCGCGCCACAATTTTTATTTGAATTCACTTGACTAAGCCTAAACAAAGCTAGCTTGGTAAGCTAGCTTAGCTTAGCTTAGCTAGCTTGCTCTTGACTTTAGCTAGCCTTATTTGCTTAATCATGACAAACACCGACTTATCCTAGTAATATAACCAGCGTTTCGCGCCCTTTTTCCGATAAGCATGGTAATCTTACCATAATTATCTAATTTTGTTCCTATTTGTCTGTCCAATACAACTTTCATGGGTTCAGAAAAGTTCCTTAGTGCCTCCCATTTTCTAAGATCCTTGGGCTTAATGCGCGTATAAAAATATGCTTGTATACCTCTACCTTCTATTAGAATACATATACTTGTTATAGCTAATACTCTTACACATTTTTTAAAATAATGGGCCCAGGGCCCCAGCCTTTGAAGGAGGGGTCACAAATGTAAGCAATGATTTGTTGTACTCATTTTATTGCTAATTAACTCTGAAAATAATTTTTAACAAG
>JACMZG010000022.1:29154688-29351915 GCA_018340805.1 Microvelia longipes
TTGACTGTAGTAGTCAAATTGTGAAAAGTTGTCATACTCTCATCCTCTTGAGATCTTTGGTTTATTGATGGTACTCGAAGGATGGTCTGTCAGGAGCTGGCATATTTTGCTAGGAACCTCTATGTAACACCAGTGTGAGTTTGGGGATGTATGCCACAGTTTTTCAAGTTGATGTCATAGCCATTCTAGCCTGCTCTCAGTAATTGAAAAACTCGCTAAGGGTCGCAAATTTATATCTGTTCTGACAGCCAAGCTGCCATTAAAGTTTGCTCGTCTAAACTCGTCCTGGAATGTATTGACTCCCACATATTCTAGGAATAACTAATGAGGTCCAATTACTGTGGGCCCCAGGATACTTTGGTGTTTAGGGCAATGTGGGGGTCCAGCTTCATTCCCTCCACTACAGAGCCTATACTGTATTGCTGGTTGTATTTTAAATACAGCTCTTAAGGACTATACATAGAGTTTTAAGAAACCAGAATTATTCTGGTGGGATAAGACAGTTCAAGCTGCTTATCAAAGGACCGTCTAAAAGGCTTACCAAGTTGATTTTAGCCCTGAAAAGAAGTACCTGCCACTCAATAACTAGTGTTCTTACTGGTTATTGTCGGCTTAGCCGCCATTAATCCTGATGGGATTGGCAGCTAGTCCTAGTGAGGAGGCCAAGGAAACTCGTTTACATATCCTAAGCATTTATCCAGCATTGACGTATCTCAGGTGGCAGACCTTTGGTCTCGCTAGCTTTCCTTTAGATGAGCCTGTAGAATTACCCCTTACACAAGTTAATAACTTTTTGTGAGTCATTATAATACGACACGGCTAAAATCAAATGACAGCGCGCTAAAAATCTGTCAGGGAAAGAATTCTATTGGTTCAGACCGACCGCGCTCCTTCCCCCTCCACCTCATGCCAACCTTGGTATAAAAAAATACATTTTTTGTAAATAAAATCATAAAAAGGCAACACGGGTTGTAAATATTTGTAACCTCGTGTCGCTTTTATTTCCCTCATTGTGCATGCACATTGATCTGTTTGATTTTGTTTTCGTTTCATTCTAATCTGTTCAATTCATCCAATTATTGTGTCGTAATATGATCTGAGTGCCTATATTTGAAGCAGGGACATTGATGTATTCTTCAAGCATTTCTTGCTATTTGAGTACAGCGCAGGGTCTGTGGTTTGTCAACCAAAAGACAACATTTTTTTTAGAAAATCCCATGTCTTTCAATAGATTACAGTCTTGACTTTTTTAAGTCATGAATGCATATTGTGTCATATTATTTTTAAAATATGAAACAATACGCATTCAATTATACAAACTTGACACAAAAAAGGAGTTTGTTTTGGAAAAGAGTAATTATAGCTGACGATTTATTTAAATTGTCAAACTTTTATCATAGAACTATTATAATCCTTTGCATTACGTAATTAACAACTTTGACTTCAACTTTAACTTTCCAACACTTAGTTGAAAAATTTATAAGATACAACAATATTCCTACTTTAAAAGTAAATAAATAATTTAAAAAAATACGATATCAAATAAAAACTAATAATAAAATTTGAATCATAACCTGACTTACAGTGTTGCCACAGTAGGAAATTTGTTTTGTTACTTAAAAGAATAGATTTTTTTTGTTAAAAAAGAGGGTTGAAAGCATTGAGATTTTAGCGGGCTGTCGATTGACTTTAGCCGTGTGTTATATTATAGACTTGTTAAGGTGAAAGGAATTGTAGGGCATCCTTTAAGTTTCCAGATTTGTACTAAGGATCTACCTGAGTGGTTTAATGCTCTGGTTTATTCCCCTGGTCTTAATAAGATATTAATAGTAAGTCGGCCTGTAAGGCTCACTGTGGCCCCATTGGGACCAACAGGGACTGTTTTTGGTTTAGTATTTATTGTTACATGGCATTTTGCTACGTATCTAGTTTAATCTTCTTATAGTACCAAGGTCGCATACCGCAATCTTAGATTAATTTTTCTCTATGTATTTTGGCAATTATGAAACATTGATTTGGAACTACCTAAATCATGGTTCAGGGTTTATCCTTGAGATGATCAGCATAAGTGGATTATAGATAAGTTGAGATTTTGTATATTTTAAGTAAAATTATTTGTGCAATTACATCTATTTAATTAGTAGAATATTATTTAGATTAAAATATTTTTTTATGTTATTGAATCCATAAATGTTTAATGTTGAGCTTATTTTGTTTAGGAATGGAAGGTCAGTTAGCTCATGATATCTACGGAGTATCTCGTACAGCTGATGTGAATCTTGTCGAGAATGTTTATTTTAGAGATATGTTCTTTTCTGATCAAATATTCAAAGCTTTATCTGAGAATGGATTTCATAAACCTTCTCCTATTCAGTACAAAGCCATTCCTTTTGCTAGGTGTGGATTTGGTAAGTCCAATTACAGTGCTTGTTTTAAATTTTATTTGATCAACCTTTCTTGAAGTAATGGATACCAATAAACATGTTGGTAATAGCAGATTCTATAGTATGCTCAATACCCTTCTGAGATTTGGAAGTTTATTGTTGAGACCAATCAAAAAGTCCAAAAACAGGAAAATCTAGCACTTGTTTTGTGTGAGAATTGCCATAGTCAGTCTGTTGTCTGAAACTATTTATTTTTAATTTTGAGCCCTACATCAATTAAATCAAAATAAAATAATGTAAACCAACTTGACACGGTTTTATTTTATTCAAAACTGACTAAAAGTGACATCAGCACAAGTTTTTTCATTTCTTGTTCAGCACCTAAAATAGGTATAGTTCCAACCAGTGATATAGTTCCTAAACGTCTTTGTGTGTTAACATGTTGCTCAATCAAAGTTATGCATAGTGTTGTCTGCGGACCCCTGGGGGTCTGTGGAAAGAATATAAGAGGTCTGTGACCTAATGGACAAAATATTATAACAAATATGTGAATATTTTATAATTAAATTTAATGCTATTATAACTGATGATTTTAATTACAGTTATAAGTTCTAATATTCTTTTACTAAATTTCAATTGACAAATGAGTTTATGAGATTGTTTGTAAATGCCTGAAAGAAGTTTTTATTGGTAAAGATAAACATCTATGTCCTGTTGTTAGTAAACCCCTAAAAATGATGTTTTCCCTTGAAATTTTATGAAATCAGACAAAACAAAAGCTATATAATAAATTGGTTTCTGTGCAAATAATCACAATTTATCATGGAACTATAAAATTTTACTGTATTTTATTCTGATTTGATTATAAACTGTTGAATCTGATTAAGGTTAATGAAATCAAACTAATAAACACATATAATAATACCATGATTTTCAACCTCTTTTATGTTGCAACTTATAGAGCGCTTCTCAAACCTAAATTTGTGATGTTAAAAACAGAAAGTTTAGCGATAATTACAAGTTATTGAATTTATTACTTGGAGGAATAACCTTATTCATGACAATAAAATTCCAAGGAGTATTTTTGTTTTCTCTCTTATCAAATGTTTAGTTTTTATTCCAAAATAGTAATTTATATCATTGTGTGTGTAAAGCTTGATATATGAATGGTCATTTATTGGTAATATTTTTTTCAGATTTAATTGTTCAGTCTAAGTCAGGCACAGGTAAAACCCTAGTGTTCGTTCTTACTGCATTAGAAAGTATAGATGTAACATTGAAGAGAGTGCAGGCTGTCATATTAACTCCAACTAGAGAAATTGCTGTACAAGTCACTGATGTTTTTAAAACTGTAGGCAAATATATCAAAGGTATGATTTCATATTTTATTTCTTAAAAATTATGTGGGCACTAGTAGTAAAACATTTATACTATACATACAAATTTACTAACTTGCTACATCTAATGAAATAATAAGTTAATGTTTTATAAATGCAATTGAAGAATCAACCACCTTCGATGCTTGCTTTTGGAGTTGGATATGAATACTCCTGGACTGGTTTTGGCTTAACAGAATCATCACCAGGTGGGGCAACACTCAATCTCTTTACTAATTAAGTTATGTCAGTTAATAACTTAAGACTCAATGAGGACATAGAACCCTCTGAAGATATATTAAGCTGAAACAGGTCTATGGATATCATATATCAACGGTAACTGATTTTTAAAATATAACCTCTTACCTTTAATTTTTACTTCAAATGCATCTTTCCTATATAGAGTATTTAGTAAAGACAATCCTAAAAATTATTATTGTTTTCCGAACACACACTTGATATGATTTAACGTTATCTTCAACTGAGTATTTTTTGTTACCAGGTCTAGTAGTTGATTCATTCATTGGTGGGCTACCTCTGCCTAAAGACATAGAGGCTGCTAAGCACTGTCACATAGCTGTGGGAGCACCTGGTAGAATACATCAGCTTATAGAGCTGGGTCATCTTAAGACTGATGCTGTAAGATTGTTCATTCTAGATGAAGCAGATCAACTCATGGCTAAATCTTTTCAGGCTGATATTAAGTAAGTTAATTGTCTGTTTTCTTGTTAGTTACCTGTCTCGTGGACCGAAGGCCTGTGAGTGCAACATTTTTATTTTTTAGTAAAATTTTATATTTGATCCTACATTTCTTTATTCTAGCTTCTTAATAAGCAAGAAGCCAAAATTTGATTGTTTAAGAAAAAGGTTTATTTATTTATTAAGATATGTTTAATATATTATAAAAAATCTTGTTTTGTTAATCCCCATGTAATATATATGTCCCAGAAATTGCTTCCTCTTTACAAATTGAAGTTAATATTGTGGCTTACTGCTTCAATGAGCTTGTTTAAAAAATACCAATTTTTTTGAAATTATTGTTCTTATTTGGGCAAATCAGAGAATGGTTTTATAGTGTAGAATGCTATGTCAAAACTTCAAGGGTCTAAAGGCCCCACAATTTAATAAACAAGCTATTGACATAATTCCAGACTCTAAAATAGATGCATTTCATGTATTTTATTTTTATGTAACATGTATGTTAGACATTTTCTAACTTAATAACAGCTTTTCTCTTTGCAATTTGCTATTTTAGCTGAATAGAATTAAAGGCATTCCAATCATCAGTTTTAGTGATGCATAGTGTCACATTGGAAGTATCTATTCAATATTAACATCTGAGAATAGCAAAAGAAAGTAGCACACAATCATAACAAAGAATTGTTAACATTTCTAAACTCAAAGTATGAAATTCGTAATTCCATAGTGGACTAATTTTCTTCTAGGAGAAGAGGCTAACTTGTCTCCAGAAAGAAAAGGAGATTCTGCCATTTTGTCTAAATATGTTGTTGTTATTGATTACAGTGCTATTTACTGGTCACTGAGTGAATTCAAGCAGATGCTAGCACTCAGTGCTACATACCCCGAGGAACTGGTCGAATTCCTTGGCAAATATATGAGGTATAGGACCTTTATGTTACTGTCTTATCTGTATACTCCAAACTTTTATCCCTAATATTACTTTATGGAAGTAGTACTTTATTTCTTGCACAATCTTTAAAATGATTAATGTACAAATTATCTTGATTCTTACAAATAAAACTTCAAATAGCTGCAAAGCTTTTTGTTACCATTGAGCGTAATTATTGAATGACATGAATACATACTTGAAAAATATATCCTATCTTCATTTAGAATTAAATGAGAGTCCCTCAAAGTAGAGTCATTCTGAGCAAAACTTAGGAGTCAATACAACTTGCATTAGCTCAATTGAATCTAGGAAAAAAAGTACACGGGAAAAAACACAGGAAAAAAATACAGGTAAAAAAGTACATGGAAAAAACTACACAGGAAAAAAGTACACAGAGAAAAAGTATACAAAAACATTACACGGGGACAAATTGGACAGAAAAACATATTCAGAATAAGTTTACTTTTAATGCTAACAATTTAATGGATATTTAGATTAAATCTAAAAATCGGGTATGGGGTACTTTGGAACGTTTCCTCATAATCTTCACAGAGAACCAATAGATTAAGCTATCTATTACATTGTTGTATAGAGAAGTATATGTATGAATATATATACTTATATATTCTTGTATCTTTATATATCATTTGATACTACCGAGTTTTGCAAAACATGAATAGTTGACACAATATAATTGTGCGAGAGACACCTAGGAAATGTAACAAGCAAAATGCAATGCTACATCTGGGAACTGTTCCATCATTCGACATTCGTCATCATTGATGGCTCGACATAATGTCATGTCCCACTCTGTTTCGTTACGTCTAACTCATCAGGGCGCCGACAGAGCCTGAACTCACTCTGACCTTCAATTAATTCCGAAAAATATAATGTGAAGTACTTACCAGAGACGAGCGATTAATTGAAGGTCAGAGTGAGTTCAGGCTCTGTCGGCGCCCTGATGAGTTAGACGTAACGAAACAGAGTGGGACATGACATTATGTCGAGCCATCAATGATGACGAATGTCGAATGATGGAACAGTTCCCAGATGTAGCATTGCATTTTGCTTGTTACATTTCCTAGGTGTCTCTCGCACAATTATATTGTGTCAACTATTCATGTTTTGCAAAACTCGGTAGTATCAAAATGATATATGTTTTGCTTGCCATGCATGATGCGGTAAGAGAGCACCGCTCGTCTCTGGTAAGTACTTCACATTATATTTTTCGGAATTAATGAAGGTCAGAGTGAGTTCAGGCTCTGTCGGCGCCCTGATGAGTTAGACGTAACGAAACAGAGTGGGACATGACATTATGTCGAGCCATCAATGATGACGAATGTCGAATGATGGAACAGTTCCCAGATGTAGCATTGCATTTTGCTTGTTACATTCCTAGGTGTCTCTCGCACAATTATATTGTGTCATATATTATATATATATATATATATATATATATATATATATATATATATATATATATATATTATATATATATATATGTGTGTGTTGTGTATGTATATATTTATTTATAGGTATTGTATATATCTCGAAAACCCAAAATTACAATAAAATGACCTTAAATTAGAGTGTTCAAGGAAGGCATTTATTTATTATTGGTTAGATTCATCTAAGAATGTTATTATCTTCAGAAGTAGTAGTAATATGGAGGGAGTTGTAGTAACTACCAGGCAAGTAGGCCTCGTTGTTGGGTCCATTTTGCCAGCTCCCTAAGATAAGGTAGGTTAATAACCAGGTATGATACTTTTTTTTACAGGAGATACTTTTTTTTGACTAGATCTTAATATAATATTTTTTTAACAGGCTTGGGAAGCTAATTACTCCTGAAACTGATGCAGTTCCAGTGTTAAAAGGACTAAAGCAATTTGTCAGTTTAACTAGGGATCATCCTGATTCCTTAGCTAGACTAACTGACAAAGAGAATAGACTAGTTTCGCTTTTATCTATGGTCAGGTTTAATCAATGTCTCATATTCTCTAACTATCAGTCAAGGTAAGCATTATTCTTGTTATAAAGCATGACAAGAAATGATAAAAGATTAAAAAAATCATAACTTTCATGATCATCATATAAAGAAACATTGGGAATATATTTTTTATGCTGACTGCAACAAAAGACATTCCTTTACTCAAGCTTTACTTTTCTGGAGTGCATTGTTATAAATATTTGCTTTTATTTATTTTTGTTTTAATTCAATTTTGCTTTTGTAAAAAGTTGAAAATTTGAATACGAATACTCTGTCACTATGGTCACTATAAACTCTGTTTATAGTGACCATGTTTAGGAATTAAATACCTGCATAATAAACTAATTTTCCATTTTTCACTCCCAGAAGTAAAATTAGTTGCAATTTTTCAAAATTTAAATGAATTCCATTTTGAACGTTCTTCTTATTGAATTTTGTTAAATACATTTTGGTTTGAATTATTATTTGCAAAAACGTTAAGTGAAACATAATGTAACAATACTTAGTGTACTTTATTTTTCAACCCTAGAGGCTTAAAAGAGCTTAAAAATGGAGCTATAAAACCTTCAAAACAGGCATTATTTAATTCGGTTTGAAACTTTAGTTTTTTTTTAGTTGAACTTAGCCTTCTAATTAATGATGACAAAATAAATATTTTTAGTTATATATGCTAACGGCAACAATGTCTTTTAATTTTACCATTTTGTTTTCAAGTAATTGAATTTTCTATACATCAATTTTGCCTGATTTTATTAATGAATTTATTGTTATTTATTATCTTTGTTTATAAATACATCTACTTCCTAATATTCTACATCCTGAAACAAATATTTACTTAAATGTTACAGGGCTGAGAGTACATGCAACATGCTAAGATGTCGGGGCTGGTCATGTCAGTGGCTGACTGGTAAACAAGGACAAGAACAACGACTGCTTGCATTGCATGAGTTGAAGACTGGCAAATGTCGTTTACTTGTCTCTACTGATCTAACAGCTAGGGGCATTGATTCTAAGGGTATTGATCTTGTTATTAATATGGATACACCTCATGATCCTAGAGTTTATCTGCATAGAATGGGAAGGGCCGGCAGGTATGGATCGCAAGGTAAGAACTTTAATGTTTAGTTATATATTTTTGTGTGATTTGCTTAGCATAATTTTACTGCCTTGTTACCTTTTTGTTCAGCAAATCTGAATTGTGCTTATTTATCTAATTTTATTTAAATATGTTACTTAAAAAATTAAATTTTAATTACACAGCTGAGGGGGTGAAATTTTATTTTTATGAAGTGAGCCTTACTTGTCATATCTTTTTAATAAGAGCTAAACCGTCTGTTATGTTTGAGTGTAATAAACAGTATTAACCTAAACATGTTGCTCTTACATAATCTATACGACTGTATAAAAAATTGCTCTACTGAAGAAACTTTTTTTAAGTGTTAAATTTTAATAGAGAAATTGCAGAATTATACCTCCTGAATGAATATTTGAAATTTTCTGTTTATTAAGTAGTGTTTGTAAGTATGAAGATGTACTGCCATTGTAAAAATAACTTGGACTAAAAATGTAAAAATAAATAAATAAAATTTTAAGGTATCTTTAAAATTTCAAAATAAGATAATATTTATAATATTTTAAATAAATAGAAGATTTACTATGAAAAAATCTGAGTTCTATTTATTTGTTTTCCTTTCTCCAAACTTCATATAATAAAAACAGCAGTAAATATTAACTTATGTATTAATAATAATAATTTGTGTATTTAAATGGTAAAACCTGTTTAGATTATGTTAAGTCTGCCATTGTAGATTATTTTCTTATGTAAGCTGCATCTTCTATGCTTTTGGCCTTTTTACTTGAATCCAAAAACATATCACATTTAGATCTTTTAGGAATTTTTGGAAGAGGTACTTATCTTTGTATATCATCTTCTGATAATTTATTTTTGCATTGTGTCACAGGTGTTGTCATTACAATTGTATCAAGAGGGCAGGATTTGCATAATTTCTTAACTATGTTGGGACTCATAGATAAAGAACTTTCTGTTAAAGTTATTCCTACTGGCATTGACATCAATCTCTGGAATGGTGATACTTCAAATTTTGAGGAACTCAGGGCTATCGAAGCATCAGAAGAAACTATACAGAGATACAAAGCAGAATATATACCTGGAGAATTTGGAAAAACTAGTAAAAGTGATAAAACCAAGAATGAAAATAAGAAAAAGAAGAATAAAGAAAAAGAAAAAAATACACCAACTCCTCCTGATTTAAATGATAAAAATTTTCCTGACTTGAATCAACAAAATTTTCCAGATTTAAATTCTGATAATCTAACTGCTTTAAGTGAACTGGATGAAGTTGCTATTAAAAATAGTAATTTGGTAGGAAGTGTACAAGTGTCAAAAAATCATACATTGCCCATTTCAGACAAACAAAATGTATCTGAGTCAAATGAGCAGAAAGATATCCCACATGAAAAATTATCTCTAAATGATTACTTCCTTTCCATGGCTAATAATCAAGATGATGATGTATTTTCATTTTCTGCTCTGAAAGAGTCCCTTGAAAAATTTGCCGGTAAAAATGTTCATATTAATGGTCACAGTGAAACAATAATTAATGGACATAATAATAAAATTGAAAATTTTGAAATAGTTATTAAAGATGATGTAACAATTAATTTAAAATCTAATGCTTCTTGTGAAAGTAATCCTAGAATAATAGCTGAACATTCCGATCATATTATTAAAAGACATAGAGCTGATGAAAAAGATTTGTGTAATGTCATTAAAAAACCTAAAATAATTGAAACTGTAAAAGATAATGTAAATAACACCTTAGTAGTTGATGTAGAAATACCAAAAGATCCCCATAAAATGTCTGAAAAACATGCTGGTTATGATTTCAAAGAACCAGAAAGTTTTCAGGCTGGGAAAATTGTTGAAAAAGAAATTGTCGAATGTGTGAAACAGTTTAAAGGCTCTAAGGAATCTACTTGTGTCAATGGTATAAACTCTTCGTCAAAATCAAAGGTGAATGGTGCAGATCCTGCTACTTCATTGTATTCTTTATTGAAATCTGGTGTAAATCATAAAGAAAGTGGTAAATCTCCAGTTTTACCATCAAAATGCAAAGCAGATAATACATTTTTTTCGAATCAATCTAAATCTAATGCAAATAGTACTGTAACTAAATTAGTTGAATCTAAAAATGTATATTCTGTAAAAAATGAGCCGGTTCGAAGATTTTCTTATTCCGATATTGCCAAAGGCAAAAGAGTAGAGTGCAAGCCTGTTGATTTGAAGCCTGAAGAAATTTCAAATTTGAAGAAATCTCCTTTAAAAATATTTGGGGGTGAAAAAGTATCAAATAGCATTGAAGGTGTTTCGATTTCTGATAAAGCCATCAATGGATTTAGTAAAAGAATGTATTCAACTGTTTTAAAAGATAGTAAAAATGTTAAGAATTTGGATTTTAGCGAAAAAACAAAAAGTGCATGTCAAAATAATGCTAATGTTACTAAAGATACGACCAAATATTTTACTAAACCTTTAAATTGTGAAAATAAGATTAATGGAAATGCTACTTGCCAAAAACACCAAACTATTAAAGTTATAACTAAAGGGACTGCTTATATCATTCCTCAAAAAGTTACAGTGTCTCAAAGTTTTACTAACTCAGGAGAATCGTATAATTCAAACAATTCCACTGAAACCCAAAGTAATAAGGTACATCAAAACAATCCTTCTCAAAATATAATTAATCCTTTAGAACCCCAAAATATCCTGTTATCTCAAACTTCAGTCTCTAGCGAATCTCAAATCAGCGCATTACCTCATAATGTTAGTTCTCAAAATGTTACTAATTATACCAAATCTGATAGTTTGAGAAAAGTTACAAGTACTGCCCAACCTAAAATCAACATATTACCTCAAAGTAGTACAAGTTCTCAAAATTTTACTAATGCTGCTGAGAATAAGAGTAAATCAGTGCGAAATAATGAAAGTATAATTAAAAGAGAATTTCATTCTGCACTTATTAAATCCACTCAAAATGAAATTTCAAGTTTATCTTCAACTTCTGAGTCTGAAGGGGAATACCTGGTTCAGGGTTCATTTTGTAATAATTGTTCTATTGCCCGTCACAGAGCTCGAAACCGAGTTTCTCATAGTAGATCCCACCCTGTAGCAAACATGTCCAACCCATTAACTCATAGTGACTGGATCAATATGTTTTATAAGCAGTCTTCAATTATTTACAATTACATGAGATCTGCTCGTCAGTATCAGCATTATTAATAATGTAATTAAGTTGTTTTTTGTATTTAAACTTATTATGATTTGTTATAGTTGAGAATTTGAAATTAGCACATTATTTTGTTAAAAAGAATTTTGTTTCTGAATTATCTATTTAATGAAATTCTAAACTTATTTCAAAATGTTTAGTTAATTAACCATTATGAATTTTTGTGAGACAGAATGATGTCATGAAATGACTTTTTCATTTCAATTGTTAAAAAAGTTTTAATTATGTACCTGCTTAGCTCCTTCATAATCTTATAGAACTTATTTAGTGGCACAAACATTCCTGCAAGATGAAAGTTTCCAAATCTAGATTCTTGCATTTACTCTACACCCTACCATTTATTATTGGGGGTTTCTTATATATAAACTGTTATCAGTGGAAACTAAGACTAATTTTGATTTTTATTTATAAATCAATATAAACACATAAAATTGAACTTTACTGCATAACACCTTACTTAAATTGAATTTGACTAAATTTACTTTGTTTTAAGTTTAGTTGGTTATGAAAGATATTATCTGTTTAGTAAATAATCCTTTTTTACTTATTAAATCTTCAGGATTAGGATACTCAACAGTTAACAACTTTGAACCCAACCATTTATTACCCATTCTCTCTCTTTCCTTAATTTGAGGTGATCCATATTTTTAGAATTATTCTTATAAATTTTCTCACACCCTCATTTGTGAATTAATGTTATTTATGTAATATTTTTAACTTTTGAGAAATTTGAAAGATTTTCGGTTAAGTAATTCTGATTGTATAAGAACTAAAAGATAAAAAAAAAGTAGGTTTTATTAATATTATTGTTCACCTGACTTCTTTGTCAGGTGATGAGGAGATGATGAATAGTCCACGAATACCTGATCTATTCATGTATTTATATCTTTCTGTTAGTTTATGTATTTATAAAATTAAGACTGAAACTTATATTCTTATAATTAGTTATTGTCAATAATTTGTAGAGCTTTCATAATAATAAAATTATAAGTTAAATTTGGCCTCTTGACTAGGTAAGGTTGCCCATTCCACTCTTCCCCAATTTAAAATGATCCATAAAATTTTTCAGCTACAGCCAAAATTGTTCCTTTTTTAAAATTATTTATTAATTAATTAAGGATAGCCTACAGCCGGTATCCTTGGATTTATAGTGGGCTGTGCTCTGTTTTTACTTTTACTAGATTCTTGTTAAAATTTATGAGCAACTTCAATTTCACTTTTAGCACAGTTCTCGCTGGGTGGAATTCCTAAAGTGTGTTAAAATTTAATAAAAGAATCTCTATTTTCTTCTTGAATTGCATTCTAAAATAGAGCTTGCTTAAAATTTGAATGAACCATATTTTAATACCACTATTGCTAATCAATTTTAATCATGTTATGAAGTTACAATCTTTTGTATATGCATAGTATACTTAGTAATTTACAAGGGGAATAAAACTAAGGCCTTGAGTCTGTTGATTGCTTGTTTAATCTATTTTATCGAGTCAGTAAAAATGTATTATTACTTAAACAAATCTTAACTACTATAGTGATTTACAAAGTAAGGGGGGCAACCCATCTTAGAACCTGATTGGTTAATTGCTCTTGGTAACTTTTCTCCTATTTATTAATCATTATTACTTTTTTAATGCATTTTATAATTGTTTTTTTTTTTAATTTATTTGTGATTATTTTAAGTATTTCAAGTCAATGGCATTGATATAATATTTGGCTGTGCCTATAATTTTTAAATTCATTTTCTTTAATTTTTAAGTATTTCTGTATTTCATTGAGTAATAAAAACTAAACTATTATTTTTTTAATGAACTGTTTTATTCCCCCCAAATTATGATTTATGTATTTAGTCTCTCTAAGTGTAAGGTTAATTTAACTTTTGATTTTCAGAGAGTGGAGTCACCTTTTTTTGTAGACCAGCGAATTTCAAAAAATGTCAATATGAAAAACAGAAGAATCAGTTGCTCTGAATTGATTTTTTTATTAACCTAAGATTTGATTAACCTGAAATATTTTAGGTTGATAAATTTAGAATTTTCTCTAAATATCTCTCATCTTATGTTTTACATTTAATGTTTTTCAGCAAAACATTTTCAAAGGAAATAACTATCTCAAAAGAGCATTTACTTATATTGTCTCTGTATTGTTAATACAGAAATCTTCCTGTGCTAGCTTCGTATAAATTGTTTTCAGGAATAAATATTTAGTTGTTCTATTTATAATAATAGTATTTATTGCTATTATAAATTTTATAATTATTAATAAATAAATATTAAAACAAGTTATATTAGAAAATAATATACTTATATTATTTTATATCATGGACATAACCTCCTTTTGAGCTGAACCTTATTGCTGCTTTTTATGACAAGAATATTGTTTATGATTTGATATTTGATTAGAAGTTTGTTATTTTAAGTTAAATCATGTGTTATTGTAGTTAATCATTTAAATTTCAATAATTACACAGGAAAGTCACATCTAAGGCAGTTAAGGCTTTCCCTTGAGTGCTGAGAATACATTTTATTTTGCCATGGCTCCATTTCGAAACATTTTTTCTAAAATCTTAGGTAGCCTATATTTAGATTGCACAATGAGAGAGGAACCACTTGTCCAAATAATAGTAATCAACCCACTAATCTGGAGCCTTAGTTACAGTGCTCCCTAATGGTTTTACCTTGAGAATAGTATTAGCTTATATGCCTATCAGATAATTTGCACTTATTTTTAAAATTTATTTTTTCCCTCTTATAACTTTTTGTCCCTGTAGAGGGGCAACTATTAGTGATGAAGAAAAATAAAACATGATTTATTTTACCCAAAGATGGTAGAATACCAATTATGAATTAATTTGATTTTTAGACTCCCTTTTTCCCTTTTTACATATTTGCCCCGATTATAGGGGGCATACACTTTTCTAAAGAAGAAAATTGTCTGATGATAAAACATATGATAATGTAACAAAACAATAAATGATTTAACAAAACAAAACATCATTTATTTTACCTAAAGAACTCAAATCACTCATTAATGAAATTTAATTTTAACATTTTTTTGACACACTTTTACATTTTTCCCTTATTAGGGGGCAAACTATTAGTAATAGAAAAAATCAAAGAGCAAAACAGTAATAATTTTGGTCAAAGAATCAAAACATGGTAAAAAATATAAAGTCCAATTTAAAATTAAAGTTAGGTGTGGTAGGACACTGTGATCAAATGATCAATACAACAAAAAAAACTTCTCTATACATAGAGAAGTTATTGAGATCCCCCAATTTTTAAAAATTTATCTCATTCAGTTTTAAAAAATCAAAAGAGGGGAGACTTTGGCATGGTTGCTTTCGGGTTAAATTAGAGACTGGGTCTTTAATTTTTAGTTCCTCTGACAACAAGGAATTAATTTATTGAATAATATGTCATCTGTCATTATATAACAATTTATAAATTTATTTTTCCTTGATATAATTAGGTATTATATTTTAGGCCTCTGTATTAGTTAAATCTTATTGTAATTATGGAGCAGACTTGGTTTGATCTGCCGGTGGAGAATCGGCTGACTGAAGTCTGGCCTAAGGGAGTTCTGCAGAAAACCAGACTGGTTCCAGTTTCATGTAAACCCAGAGATATGTCATTTCCTGTGCCTTACTGGAATCTTCCTGTTATTCCTATGGAACAGAAAATGCCTTTATTGCCAGGACCAGATAATTTGTATCATCTGGCTAGATCAAAACTTGGAGAGAAGGTGAATTTGTTCTTTTCATAATTTATGTAATTACTTAAACATATATTGGGTAAAATAAAATTGATTGTATTAATATAGCCAAGTGGAGTGATTATTGTGAGATGCATGTAATATTCTAATCAATCAATATTCCTCCTTTGCCTAACAGACTTAATAATAAAGGTTCAAGGAGGGCTATTAAACATAAAGAAACTAGTTGCTCCTTGGTTAATCCGGTACTTATTTACTTGGTTCCCAACCTTAATTTATCTGAAAAAATCTAGTGGATTTGGGTATAGGAACTAGGAGGTCTAACTAAACTCCATTAAAATCCCCCTCAGTTTCGATTTGTAAAGGAGTTAAGACTTTAAGAAATTACAAGTTTTTTGCTATGAGAACAAAAATATTTTGTAATTTTCCTGGCACTTATTTACTTGGGTCCACATTTTATGTCGCACTATATTATCTTATTTGCTTAATTATCAATCTTTTTTTCAACATCCCCTATAAGGAATGTTAAATACTTTCTTTTAAATAATTTAGTAAATATATTGTCGGTACCCAAGTGAATAATTGCTCTATATCGCCATAGGACAATATAGGCAATATATTTTCTTGGGTCCCAACTTTATGTTGGGAACCAAGTAAATAAGTACTGTTAATCCATCACACCCTTTTGGCTGACTACCCTCTGGGAAACTCAAATGAATTATTGAGTTGTGTAAAAGTTGAAGCCCAAAGTTTGTGATAATATAACATAGTCTGTACCGAAAGTCTCTCCAAAATGGTATTTAATTTATAAAAACCGGCTTTCAACCTAATTGATCAGCATTAGGGCTTTTAGCATTTCTTCATTTTCCTGATGAGTTACTTGAAATATCTGTCTCATCTGAGTATACTGAAGAAATGATTATTATCTGATTATCTTTCGACTTATAGCTTTTCTTTTATTGTTTTGAGTTATAAAAACAAAATCTCTGCTTAACATTACAGATTTACTTTAAGGTACCCATACTCTGTACACATTTCTGTTGTCACAACATTCTACTAAGATGCTCTTGATTTCTTGTCACATTTTCTTCTCTTATGTTTTGGAACATGTACGAAACACTCTGATCCAATCATTTTTAAATAATTTACGACAAATTTTGTACCTTGCCTAATTTCTATTGGACTTTTACCTTAACCAGAGTTTTAGTTACCCCTCCACAATGAGACTAATACTTAGAGGGAGGATACAACAGCTCTTATCATTCCTTGGTACCATAACTGTACATTGGTGATGTCATTATTTTATTTTTCGTTATAATTACAATTTCAGTAAGTATTACATTATTTTTTTTACTATTTTGTCTTCAATTAAGTAAAATTAATTTAAAATGAGTTTTAATTATTATCTATTGCATTTGCATGTACTCTTTAAATGTCTATGTTAAATAAAGTGATTTAATGTGGGGTCACCGAAAAATGCCCTCCGTTTGTAGAGTGCATGCTTGCACTCTACAAAAAAGACTCTACAACCCATTGTGCATGGGTTGTAGAGGAGGGGGGGTCTCTAGTCTCCCTTTAGGGAGACTCTAGTAGAAGTAAGTACAGTTATGGTGCCCACAGACCCCTTATCACGGTTTTATTTGGGCTATGTACTCCTTCTAAGTATTAGTCTCTTTCCCCTCTACAATTTTTATTTAAGTTTACTACTAGAAGCCATTAATAAAATACCATACCCATCAGGTACCACCATAGACTGCCTATTTCATTTTAGGTCTTCAAGTGGTGACCGTGTCTGACATTTTGTGTCCACTGCGGGAAAATTCAGGCCGCAGGTCTACGCAGTTTATTGCCTATTTTATCATTTTCTGTACCAATAATTATTTTGTGTTATGTTTGTTAAAAGTTAACTACTACCACAAACCAATAATAACCTGTTTCCTTAGTAACAGTAGTTTTTGTGTTTTTTGGATATTTTTTTAGGTATTCCTGGTTATGTTTAGTATGGTGTGTGATCAAATCAAAAGATCAAACAAAAAGTAAAATTGGGGGGAGAGGGGTACCGATGGAGAAACATCAATGAATATAACATTTCAGATTGTTCAGATCTAGAAGATTGGTATTTAACGAGGTTTAATCTGGGGTCTGTCTTGAACAAATGTCAGTTTTAACTTTCTCCAGATCCATCTATCTTTTCTACTAATCTTGTTAAGATCTCTATTAAAATATGATATTTATTAATAAAATAATCAATTTATATTTTACAGCTATGGAAATGTGAAGATTCAGAGTTTAGTCTTAATGAATTCATACCTAAAGAAATATTTAATGCTTACGAGATTCTCCATGACCCCAACTTAGCTCATTACCTAACTAGACCTACAATTGTTAAGAGGTAACTTTGTTTTTTTCCTTTTCTATTATTATTTTTTTAGTTTCATTTATTAGTATATTTATTTCCCCCTTATAATCTTTTATAACAATAGTATATTATGTTTACTGTTTACGACTATATTTACTGTCAAGTGAAACAAGACAGGGAAAGGATCTGAAGTAAAAAAAGCCATTCCCAGTTGTGTAGCATATGCTGTTTCGTTGGGCGTAGTAATAGTAAACACTATTTAGAAGAAAACTCTTGTTATGTATAAAAATTGCCAGTACACTTCTTTCGATCACGTCTTTGGCAAAAAGTCAATTCTGGCTGCATGTTTTCTATCCATGATTAATTAACACTTAATAACATTTGATTATTACTTCTCTACGGCTCAGAGTGTAAGCTCTTTAGAGGTATAGAGGTAATCTATTATTTATATATATATATTTATGGTAAATTTAAGTATTGTTTAGATTTTTTTAATGTACTATACATAGAGGAATATATATACTAACAAATCAGTGGTACCATATTTTATATAAATAAAGGTATTAAATAAACAAAAAAAGACTTGAAAATAAATATTTAATTACTCACTTTCTGAAAATAATTAAATGTTCGATTATTTATTTTATAATAAAATAAAAGTAAGAAGAACAAGGGATGTATAATTATGACCTTGTAGTAAACTACTAGTGCCCACATTTGAGGAAATTCACCAGTGACAGTTAAAAACTGAAACTGTTGCAGACCTGAAAAAAGGACATTTTAATATTGAAGTATTCTATGTCTCAAATTATTTTCTTAATGTGATGGCCAATAAAAAATTTGATAATTAAAATTCATGTAAAATCATGTCAATTTACAAAAAACGGTCAGAAAGAATGATGCCTTTATTTTGAGACTTGTCGGTAATTTCAAGATTAGGTGTTCTCTTGAGGATCGCTAATTGTAGCTTATTTTTCATATGGCTAATGTGACTATAGTTTTTCCCTGAGTTTGGTATGATTATCTATTAGCAAAAAATGTAAATTATTTTTTATTAAATCTTGAATTGCCCATGATTTGAATAGCTCTTATGTACTTGTTGCTTCAGACTTAAAGAGCTTGGTTTGGTGGATTCACAGCTTAGTGTTAAATGCAACCTTAAGGATTACAACCAGTTCAGGATGTATTTAGCTTTTGTACATAACAATGCAATCAACAAAATGTTCAAACAACAGGTAAACATTTATTCTTCCTTGTTATCAATTCTTTCTTCTGCCTTTTTTATGAATTCCTTTGTGGGTATATGCCTGGCAAGTTTTTCAAGTGTATACTTTTAGAAATGAGTAAAGATTAGTATTTTTATTTTTCCTCATTTATACTGTAGGTATATATGATTAGTTTTGTGTTTCAGAAATTTTTGAAACCTCTTAAGTATGTATGTTTCAATTGTTGCTCCCAGTGTGCTTTTTTAGTGAGTTGATTCTAAAATTAATCTTTAGGTCTAGTTATACTATCCGGAAAATGATTCTTTATGACAACAACGACTCAGCAAAAATTTCATTAATTGCAGAAAATATT
Source organism: Microvelia longipes (assembly GCA_018340805.1). Lineage (NCBI taxonomy): Eukaryota > Metazoa > Arthropoda > Insecta > Hemiptera > Veliidae > Microvelia > Microvelia longipes. Next base: position 29,174,018 of record JACMZG010000022.1, read on the forward strand.
ACAAATAAAGTATACAAAGTTTCATCTTCTTTAGATTGATTTTGCCTTACTAATCTTATTTACCATTTAATTGTTGCATTTTTCAATCACTTAAAAATGTATTTTTATGTGAAGGACAGTTAATTTTTTCATCTGTTTTGTAAAAAGAGGTGAATTTTTTTATTGTTTTTACAATTTTATGGTGCTAAACGTTATGCTTAATATATCGGATTTAACAATTGTTTGTCTAGGTTTTGAGAGGAGTGAATATAAATCAAATTATTAATTGCTTGGATAAGCAAAATACCAAGGCTAGACTAGATGAAGAGATATGTGAGAGACATAAAAAAACCACCCAACAAGTCAAAAAGATTCTTAAAGAAAAAGATAAAAAGTAAAATATTTAATAGTATAGTACCCTAGATGAAAAGATATCTAATTTTATGGATTGAATGAGTCCATACCTATAAAGCTGGCTTTTAGTCTAAAAACATACCGCAACCTATAAAGCTCAAGCAATTACTTAGTAAAAAAAAGGATATGGTTGAATGCTTCATCTTACTGTACAGCTCTTTTCTTTTAAAACGTATTTATTTATATATTTTATTTTATAGGTATATAAATATTCATTTTACATGATTTACATTATTTATTCACATTTATACAGTATATGTTGTTTTAAAAATTTTATTTATAGTATGATACTTTTATTATAGTATTTATTCTAGTATGATGTCATTTTAAGTTGTATTACACTTTTATTTTGTTTTTGGGAACGCATCCTAAAAAAGTAGCTTAATTTTTGAAAACATTGTTTATAACAAATGTGAAATAAATACTTGAAAGTTAATAACTATTTTTGTCTTCTTTGCCATAACTTTTATAACGGATTTGTGTATCTTTATTACAATTATCTTTATGAGTTATCATTATTATAATTATCATTACCTTAAGGCAGATAAAACAATATTCAAAAAAAAACTTTTATTCTATTATTTAATTTTAGATGTAAAAGAAGATTACAAAGAGTTGAAGAAGTGTTTTTAAAAAAGCAATTAGATAGAGAAGCACAAACAATTGCAGCTAAAGAATCATCAAATTCATACACAAGTAGAATTAACGATGCTAAATTCTTTGCTAATGCACAGTTGAGGAAACATAAGGCTGAAACTATAAAGAAAATCAATAAGCAGGATAGAGATAAATCAGCGTTGCTTCATCAAAGACAAGCTCAGTCTAAACAGGCTAAGGAGGATAAGGTAACAGTAACAACTTTTTGGTATAGAAAATATTCCTTTATATCAATAACGTGGACCAAAGAAAAAAATTACTAGATGTTTATTAAAAGACAGCTACTTCCCTTTGACTTGAAAACAAGAGGCTTTCATCTTCTTGGCCCCTCGGTTAACAGGCAGCATCAGCTGCTATACAAGTGCTATTGCACCACTTTAGTGAATATTCAATTTTTTGAATTATTGTTGTTACATTAATTTTCAATTTTCCTAATTAATACCATAAGTGTATAGAAAAAATATTGTGTTCACATTAAACATCATTAACTTAGATTTCATTTGAATTATCTGTTTCAAGTGTATAAGACACTCTGAGTGGTTTTGACGAGGTTGTGTGTGTATATCTGTTATCATCATATCTCCCAGTTTATTTATGCTAGAGAATTGAAACTGCTACCAAAATCAATCTTTAAGTCTAGATGTTGCTACTACAAGACAAACATGGTGACCAACTGGCCCTGACCAAACACAGACTCAACCACTCACGCACTGGACACACCAACATAAGTATCAAACTGTACAACCATTTGACTAACTAGAGACTTACCTTACAAACAGTTTATTGATACCATTAAACAATTCCTACTAGATAACCCTTGCTATAGCAGTCAGAATTTTATTCTTTAGTAGTTTAAAGCAGATTTTATGATTTTGTAGTTAAATGTATTGTATTTTTTTTCTTTGACTATGTTAGTATATTGCTTTGTAGTCTCCGAATATATTCAATTTTTTTTTTTTTTGTATTTAAGCAAGCCTGAAGTAGCAAGGATGGACATAGCTAATCCGATGCAAGGAAAAGTTCCAAGGCACCTCGTACCCAATTTTTTAATTACATTTTTTTAGTATATTTCTTTTTCTTTCCTTTTTAGTAAATTTTAGGTAATATTATGCTTAATTTCTAAGAGTCACCCGTGGTGTAGTGGTTAAGGTACGCGGCCAATACACAGAATGAATGGACTTTAGTCATGGGTTCAATCCCAGCACGGGCCTCTAGGATTTTTATGAGAGGGATAAAAATTCTGCGTACCACGTCCTCCAGAAGGGGCGTTAAGCCGGTGGTCTCGAGCCTGTGCGTTGTCAGGTCCCTTAATGAAACCCCTAAATTAAACTGGGTATTCTATTTCTGCCTTGTAGTTTAAAGTGTGTGGTGGTTTGGTTTAACAGTGAGAGCACGTGTTGTTCCCAGTTTTCACTAGACTATAAGAGTCAGTGAAAATATGTATGATCGCTTGAAAAAGCATGAGAGGAACCATAGAAATTCATGGCTCTTCTGTCTAGATTAGATGAAATATACCTACACTTGAAATTAAAAGGAGTAGAACACTATCTTAGGGAGTTGGCAAAAAGGGCCTAACCACTTGGCCTACTTGCCTGGTAGTTACTACCACTTCCCCATATTACTATCACTTACTTACTCAGCTTAATTTCTTTAAACAATCTCATGAACATTTGTGTGAATATATTAATTATTTATTCAGAAAAAGACATGGTTTGAAAACAAGCTTGCTCACCAAGAAAAAAGAATCCTTCATGAAACCCAGATCAATGTTCTTATGGATCACGAGTTTAGTCCTGAGTATAAAACAGTACTTAAAGTATATAAAGAGAAAATTATAAAAATCCACCAGGTTAATATTTACTTTTATTACTGCTGATCAATATAGTTTCCTGATGTTTCATAATTCCTTTGTGTTTTCCTTAAATGTTTCATCTATATTAGCTTTATTGAGGGACAAAAATCTAGTACTTATTTTTTTATTCAACATATAAAAAACTTTAAAAAATTCAATTTTTATATTTATTTACATTATATATTCTCACTTAAATGTTATATTTTATTTATATATTTATTCATTGTTTATAATTGTTATTATTAACTTCACATTTCTATTATTGTACATTAAATTTTAAGTTGTATATTTGCTTAAAAAATCATTTTTTTTTTATGTAAGTAATATTAAAACAGGGAACAATTTGAAACGAAATTAGTCTCGTCTTGGAACTATACCTTAAACAGTAATTTTAAAGAAAACCAAGATCAGGAATAAAATTAGCTAATTTTATTGATAGGAATATTTTTCCCATAATTGGTTTGGTGATGAGCTATCTCAAACAACTTAGAGGGCTTTTAAAAAGAAGGGAATGTGGATTTTTTTTTCTAAATCGACTGAATTATTAATAATTCTGTATAGAAGCAATGATTCATTATGATTCCTTCCCTACTTTAAAGTTTGTTTGTCAATGTGACTGCTTTATATTTTATAGTTAAGGTTATTGACAGGAATTTAAGCCTTAAATTTTATTAACCTCTGGAATTTCTTTTGTATCTTTTCAATTATATTAGAATAAAAAACAGGTGTGCATTCCACCTGGCTAAGCAGTATTTTACTCAACACTTTACTGTGAATAGTATAATTTTAACAAGAAGATAAGTTAGTAATAATAAGTATCAATAATACAAATGATTATTTTAATAATAAGTTAAGATTGTTTGATTCTTAAACCACACAATAGAGTTATGCAGAAAATATACTTTTTTGTGAAAAAAAAAATGTATGCCATTTAGAATGATGTCATGTACAATCACCACTTCCATCATAAATTCAGATCATTTATAAATGCCAAGTTGAAATTAATTAAATTTGAGGTATAGAGATTGTGTTATTATACATGTTGTGTAGAGCTGATGATAAATTAATTAAACCGATGAGTTCCCTTGTGGTATTAAGGCAACAATACCATAATTGGTTTATTTTAACTTATTTTAAATTTTTAAAATTCTTTGTTTTAAAATTTCAAAAATGTTGGCTTTTAAAACAAATTCATCAGATATATTTCCAATAAAAAATTATCCCGTACTCTCTATTCACTTACATCATAAGCGTAATTATCTGATAAAAATTTGCTAATTAAAATGTTAATATATTAGGCATTTATTCCAAGTGATTCATTGTGTGACTGGTCAAAATAAATAAAATATTCAGTATTTTTTGTACCCTTGTAGATAAGGGCTTGCAGCTTCTGAAAGGACACACAACATTTCTAAATACCCATTTATTATTTTTCAGATGAAGTAGTTGGAAGAGAGTTTGATGTTTCCAGTGATGATGAAGATGATGATAAAGATACTAATTTACTAAATCAGTTGAGGTTGTTTTATAAAACAGGATGCCAACTACAAAGAACATCTTTTATGTCTAAGAAGGAAGCACGGAAATCACTGGCTAAACTAATTGATATTACTACTAAAAAGTTAGTTATAATAATCTAAAGTAGGGTCTCCAAACTGGGGGCCGAGTTTTATTACTATTGGATCTAAATTATTTCAACTTGTTACCCTTCCTCCGACTACTTACTCTTTCTCCTACTAACTACCCTTCCTCCTTCTACTTTTTCTTCCTTCTTTTAACTACTCTTCCTCCTACTAATTACCCTTTTTTTAATTATAATCTTCATCCTTTATTTTCTCTTCCTCCTACTAATTACCTTTCCTGCTACTATTTACTCTTCCTCCAACTAATTACCTTTCCTCTTGCTTATTAGCCTTCCTTATAATACTTACTCTTCCTCCTACAAACTATGCTTCCCCCTACTACCAGTAACTACCTTTCCTCTTACTAATTATTTTTCCTCCTACTAATTACCCTTCCTCCCTATCTCATTGAATATGAGGGAGTGACGTGTAAAGCAAAAGTGTAACCTCCACTTTTTTCATGAAATGTCCAAGTTTTAATTGTTGTATAGGTATCATGGTGTAAGTGGGAACTTTTACTCACCTTATTGGACTTGCTTTGCTTGTCCGTAGAATATGACAAGTTTTTTATGGAATATAAAACATCTGTTTTATTTTCAGCAGTCACCCATCCTAAAACTGACCTTACTTAAAACCTGCTTAACCCTAGGGTTTGGAAAACCTGAATATCTCAGACCCCCGATTGTTGGGCTTGGGTCCAGGTACTATTTACCGGGTTATTACGTATAATAATAGTACTCTAAATATAATTTGTACACGGGAACTTCAGTCTGCGAAACTGATGTCTACCAACCTTAAAATCCTTGATTTTTGTTTTACACTTGATAGCATGGAAAAAGCTTAATTTTTTTAAAAAACCTTGAATTTTAATATTAAATTACAAAGAAGGTTGTGATTTACCATAAAATTATAACCTTTTCATAAAAATGTGTTCAAATAAATATTTGTTTGTATGGGTCTTCCTTCACACATTTATTCCTAATCCCTCTTATATTTTTATCCAGCCCCAAAATATATTAATATATTTGCATAAATATATTTTTATGCAAACAAAATTTATCTAAACAAAAAAATGAAGAGATTTCTTGTTTGTTTTTATTTGCAAAAACCCCCAAATACTTTTGATTATTATTTGATTCTCGAGTACCCTAGTTTGAAAAATTAGTATAAAACCAGCAGGTTAGAGTACCTGGAACTGAATCCAAAAAACCCTACTTAACAGTAGTAATCTAACAAAAACTCTAGTTATTCTAGCCGTATTGTAAAAAAAACTTAGTATTATTATATATTTCATACACTTGTACCAACTTCCAACTCAACTGGATCATTATATTTATTTTTAAAGATTAAAAAAACATACATGGCGTTTGATAAAAATTAAACTAATGCTAATAATGAAATGAAACTTAGCACATTTGATGCTCTTATAATCATACCACTGCATACCAAATTTTACATTGATCTGATCATAATTTTGTGTTTTATGAATTTTCATTAATGATAACAGAAAATTATTTCTGGATGGCACAACAAAACCTAAAAATTGATATTTGTACCATGCTTCAACTCTCTAGCGTAAGCTCACTGGAAGCTATGATGATAACTGGCACACAAACACACACACACATACAGAACAACAACTTTTTTAAAACCACTCATGAGGTCTTAAAAACATCTGAAAGGGGTTGTTTAGATGAAATCCTGACTTTGGACTTTTAGTGCTGGCACAATAATTTTCCTATATACACCTACGGTATAAATGAGATGAAGTAAAAAGATTTCTTTAATGCAAGATTTTCTATTTTTGTATTTTCTTTTGTCTCTTTGATTTTTATAATAATGTTACTAGCAACATGGATCCAAACATCCAGCCAGAGTTTATAAGTCAGATGTCTGAGAAATTCGCTAAAGAAAATCAGAAGCTGAAAGGAGAAGAGAACATGGCTCTTAATGCTCTCATAAATTCTGATGTACTTAGGCTTCTATCTCCTTCCTTACAGGTAGGATTTTTCCTCTTTAACACAGAAATTATTTTGATTAAAGTAATTCTGATATGAGATGAGTTCTAAGACAATGAACCTCATAACAGCAATTATTCTGAGTAAGAAACTTTCATTTTTCTGAGGAAAGTGGGATTCTAAATTTTATAGAGGATTTAATCATTTTTATTTAGTCGAGTGTAAATAAAAATTACTATTTATGAATGTTTGAAAAATTGTTTTTGTTCTACTGTGTATGAAGTGGCCAAAAATTTTAATATTGTATTTTACAGAATTAAAGAAAATAGTTCAGGTATCATTCTTATTAATTGAACTTCTTTTCTTTGTTAATTTTTTTGTCCTTCTCTGCTCTAGGCTATATTCATGAAAAGTAAATCCATAAAAACGGGAAAGAAAATCTCTAATGATGCCCAAAAAGGTAGACTAAGACCTGAAATCAAGCACAGGTCTAAATATCTTTCTGCTGTCGATGCTCTAAATATTACACCTCAAGTATTTTTGTTTCTTATATTTATTACTGTTATACAATTTTAGGGTCTATCAAGTGTATGAAATTCCTGTGAGGAAAACTAGTCTTGCTTTTTGCTGAAATCAGCTATACAAAATTGTCTGTATGTATTTCTGGTGGATTCTTGATCTCTTGAAGGGAAGCATATTTTGGAATGAAAAGTAGTACAAAAATCAACCTTTTTGATAAAGAGGTCATGAACCCTATTGAAATCCAGGTTTCTGTGACGTCATTAACCTGATTTAGCAAGGTTTTCAAAAATTTATAAAATTATGGGTTAAAATATTTTACGGGAAAAATAGTCTAAATGCATATTAGACTAGGGTGCTAAATCATATATTTAGGGTGCTAAATCAAATAAAACTGGTCTGGAGTTGATGAGACAACTCTAGGTGATGGAAAATTGATAAAACCGTGTTAAATGATTGGAAAAATTAATATACAGTCGGCAAACAAAATATCCTGAGTAGGGTATCTCGATATGACAAGTAAAAGTTCTTGAAGCTAGGGTTTCTGGGTATGAAGGTTGGCACCTGTTATAATTTTTTTATCGTTATATCTACACAATATAAGTATCTAACTACATAATAATTCTGGACAGAGGCCTGCGAGCTGGACAAATTTTCTTTGCAATGTGTTCTTTCTTGCTTAACAATTAATTTCTTGCTTAAATTTCCAGTTTATGCCTTATAACCAGAGCAATAGCATATCTACTTGTTTCACAGTTTCTTTTTTTTTTTAAACATGATGATTATATTTTTTGTCTCACCTGTGATATACATGTGCGCATTTCATATGAGACTCTGGAGAGAAATTGTGTGTAACAAGTAGTAATGCTATTGCTTTGGTTATAAGGCATAAACCGGTAACCTTAACAAGTATTTGATTCGTGAGTAAGAAAATTTGTCCGGCTTGTGAAACTCCGCATCATTTTTTGTTTATTGCAGATGTTAAAAGAAAATAGTAAAGAAAGGGAGGATGGTAAGAAAACATCTGAATCAGATAAAAATATGAACTTCGATGATGGTGGTTTAGAGGGTGTTAGAGATTCAGAGATAGAGATAAAACATCCAAATAGAACTATTCCACCACCTCCTATATGTGTATGTTAAGTTTTAACATAAATACCTTTACAACCTGACCTAAAACATCCTAGATAAAGATGATTGTTTTAATGATTTTCTCTTATTGTTAATTAGCCATTGTCAAGTAAAATTAAACTTAAAAAATAATTAAAAAAGTAAATAGTTGATATATTGGTTTAGCCTGTTAGTTATGGATGTTTTAATTCTTTAAGTTTACTTTTTTGTAAAAAAAAATGATTTACTCAAAATTAAGATTGATTACAATATCTTTCGTCTGAATATAAGTAAATTATCTAATAATGCCTTGCTAATTATATTTGTTCTGCGCAATAAATTAATTTTTCATAAATACTCAAATTTGTTGTTAAAATCCAGAATTTATTTCTAATTCATTAATTTTATTTAACTCTTTAATTTACAATTGTAAATTGTAATTCTTTAAAACTTTTTTGAGAGTATAATTTTCTAATTATTAAATAGTAATGTATTATTTCATAATATTAAAAAAATACAATAAAATTTATACTCATCCTGAGCTGAGTTGATTTTAATTGATGATATAAATTAAGATAAAATTTAAATGTCAAAAGATGTTGATAAAATTTTTTAAAAAATCCTCAAATATTTAGTCACTATTTTAATCATATTGTTATTATTCTTTTTTCCAGCATTTGAATGTGTACCGTTATTTTGATAGAATAATTGGGAAAGTTATTCTTGAGTATGTTACTAGAATCCTTCTTCCTAAATTTCCTGAGATCATCAACAGGTGTTTTTGGGTAAATCTTTTACTAGTCTGCTAGTTAGTGTTTTTCTTCATTATTTAAAGCTTGAATATGAATATTGTTTCCTAATAAATAAATAAATATATACTTTCTTCAGATGATCTTTTTTGCAAGAAATATGAAATTTATCATTAATAGGGGTTTGGGTTAATTAAAAATAGCCAGCACTAATTTTATTTGTAATAAAATTTTAGATTATTAGCAAAAATGAACATTTGAATTGAGTTTGCTCACTCGAAGTCCTTTTCTATTTTAAATTTCTAGTTAATTAAAGACACTAATTGAATTCTTGCTTTGAAATTTAATTAAAAACTAATTTTACTTGGTACATTATCTTTATTTTATTTGGTACATAAACATCAAAATCAGTTTCCACCATTTAATTATGTGTATACTTGAGATTTCCTTATGTTTGTCACTCCCAATCTCATAATCTCCAATATTTCTAAATAGCAACTTGTTTAATTTTATTTATTTATTTACATACTTGAGGTTACTTTGTTACAAAAATTCTCATTTGTCAAAATATTACAATGAAATTAAAAAAAAAACAAGAAAAACAAAGTTGATTGTAAATTATTGCATAGAATGCATAAACATAGACAGCATAACTTGATTAAAAATAAAAACAAATAAAGCACAACATTACATGAGAAACACTAAACATTTAAGGTGGGAATACTAATTTATCAGCTCTAAAAACTTGTTAACATTATAGTAGGCTTTCTTAAGCAACAATGTTTTAATGCCTTTTTTTAAGTTTTGGGTGGAAGTCCAACTATTGAAGCAGGCAATTTATCTTCATAATCATGATCTCCATTATTTCTAAATAGCAACTTGTTTTATGTTGCTATCAGATTATTTGTCCACACCACTGACTAGGTTAAGTTTATTTGTTTACTATATTACTACCACTGATTAGTTTTATACTACCCTATGGTCCACACCTCACTTGTTGACTCTATTTATCCATTTACTCTATTGTTTACACAAATCTTTAACCATTTGTGTTTAGGTATCCAAAGCTGAAGGATTAGCAGAAGAAAATGTGGATCATTTAGCCTGCCACCCAGATGATTCAAAAAGTAGCTATACTGATTGTATAGAGATAATGAAAGATATTAGTGATAAGAAATTAGCATCATACTTATTACTGCTGTGTGAAACACCTGACATCAGACTCTTCAGACATAAATTTGTATGCTTCCTTTTGTCTATATTTTTTTGATCTGAGCCAATTATTTTATTGAACTTATTGATAATTTATATGAGTGACGTTAGCGCCAGCGGATTCCATATTTTAAGGATTCAAATAAAGGTCTATCCACAAATTAGTTTTAAGCATATAATGTTATTAAAACCGGCTTTCTTGTTTCTTATTGTATTAATTGTATTTATTGTGTACTTATTGTATTTTTATTTGATCGTCCTATTGTTGTTTGTAGGTACTGAGGATGACCTTTATTTGGTTGAAAGCCGGTTTTACTATCATTATATGGTTTTTAAACTATATTTGTAGATAAACCTTTATTTGATAATATATGCATTGCTACTTATTAATAGAGGTAAAAGCATCAATTAAGATATTTTTTTTCAATATTGGTACATATTTATACAATATTAGTAGACATTGTAATTTCTCTATAGCCTTCTTCAATTTAGTACACCTTTGTGATTTTATTGGTTGCCGAATATCAAGAGAGTAAATTAGGTTCATGGAGCAATAAGTTGTTGTGTTAAACTTGATTTTATTTGTATAGAATAAGTCCACACATCCTTAGTTAGTGTATCAGGGAGTAACCATCTAAAAAAGTAACTTTTCCCTCCCAATATAATAGTTTTACTTTCCCTTATTTATACTGTTGGTAAATGGGAAAAGTATTGTGTTAGCACAAAAATCCAAAACAGGGGTGATAAAGGAATTATCCATTTCAGGTGTTTTTTAGACCTCCTAGTTCTCTCAAAGTTGTCTTTCTGTATGTGTGACTGTGTGTGTCTGTCTGTCATCATAGCTCCCAGTGTACTTATGCTAGTGTCAGGAGAGTTGCCATGGTTACCTAGGATTGTTTATTATGATTTATAAATATGTTATATTGTATTCATGTAATCTGATTAAAGTTATGTTGGAATATGTTTAATGTTATTATTAAGTATGAATAGCACTAATAAGATCTCTTACAGCTAGAGTTTTTTTTTTTTTTAAACAAGTTCTTTATTGGCAAAAAAATTGTACAGAAATCAGTCTATGGGTTTAGTTGTGTAATAAGAATGTTCATTCTTACTGTTCAAGACAAACTAGTCAATATGTTGTTCAAAGATATAACTTTACGAAAACAGCTAAGTATCATTCAGTTAATGCAGATCTTAAATCATTTAATTGGTTACCAGATCCTGCAAGATGTTGAGGAATAAAGAAGTCAGCAAATATATAAGAGAAATACTTATAAGATATCCTGTGTACTGTCTCTTAGAATTTTATAATATTAATTCATAATTAACTGTAATGGATTTATTTTATTTATTAATTTAACAGTCCGTGAAGATTATCGTTTATTTTTTTACTTTAATTACATAATTATGTGGATCTATGACCAAAAGTCTATAACTCTGTCTAAAGTCCGTGTGGTTATCGTTTATTTTTTTACTTTAAATAATTATGTGGATCTATGACCAAAAGTCTATAACTATGTGCCAAAAGTTGATTAATTAATTATTAATATAATTAAAGATAATTTAATAAAGTAATGAAAATTAATTGTTAAAAATACAATTATTGTAAATATTTTTTCTGAATTATGATTTTATTAAAACAACAAATGTATTAGTGAATTTTTATATATGTTTGTATGTACTAGATTTTTGTCCTCGACGTTTTTTATGGGACCCAATAACTTTCGAATGCTTTCTTGGATCAAAATGAAACTTTGTACAAAAATCAACCTTGTTAATGTCCCTAACCCTACTGTTTCTGAAATATGTGTGAAGCCATTAACCAAAAAAATGACCACAAACATTTAAAAAAATCACACATCTTCTTATGGTTTTAGATTGAGCTGAAAATTTTTACACATATATTACTATGTATGGTTCACAATAATGCAAAGGGTTTTCATTGTTTTATCAGGATTAGTTCAGGTTTTATTGATTGACATATATATATATATAATATATATATATATATATTATATATATATATATATATATATATATATATATAATATAATTATATATATTTCTAACTAAACATTGTCATTAATTGACATAATAATTAAATATATATATAAATAGTTTATTCTGCTATAAAAACAATGTAAACAAATCAAGTTTTTTCACTAATACATTTGAAAATTCGCTTATATCGTGGCAGTATGCCACTTATATTAACCATTAATATGAGGAACTGATAAAGTACAGCAACCGTGTGGCCGCGAAACGGCTCCCAGCCGATGCTGCGTAACAGCAGAGAGGCCAATCAATATTTTTAACTATTTGTTTACTATTTTAAAATTTTAACTCAACTATGTGGCAATATTTGTTTTTGATAATTAAATTGAATTATGATAAATAAAATAAAAGACAAAGCTTTAAAAACCTCCAATTTAAAAAAGAAGAAGTAGTTCTTTCTTTACCTTACCACAATATAGTAGTTAAAATATAAAACACCAATAGTGCCAGTGAGACCAAACAAAATTATTTCTTCTTGTTCTTTTTCTTAGGCCTCAGTGTTTTTTTAGATTAGGCATGTAGTAGTCTACTATGTGTGGAAACTGGCCAGAAAGAAAAATTGAGATTAATCTTACCAGTACTAATGATGACTATTGATTGCTCTGTATTTCAACTATACATATATTGTGCAATGCAATGAATGTTGGAATTCGATTTAAAGAATGTCTATTTCCTTGGTAGCAGCACTGACCTTTTATATTTATGTATGAATATTATGCTAGATATCTGGTATTTATTCTAAAATTAGTTTGTGTATTAAACTCTAGTTTTTGTTTCTCACTTGTTCTTTTTTGTTTTTAGAATGGCATTGGACAAATTACATGCCCTGTATCTTTAGTGTAAGTATCAAGTTATGTCAGATGAGCCTTTTTATTGTATTTTTCTCTTGAAGTTCTAAGAACTCTGATTAGTGTAGCATTATTAATAAGAATCAGAGTTTTTAAAGAGAAAATATATATCTCTAATTATTATGTGAGTATTGTTATTTATAATATTATTATGAATAATAATATTAAGACCAATAATTCATATAATAATAACACCAGTTTGGCGTCACAATATATCTGCGATAGACCCCAAAAGAGAGTAAACTAAGGTTCTTTACCACCTTAGGTTACTCTGACGAAGGTCAGGGGTTATCCTGTATATTCAATATTCTTGTAAAAATCTTCATTCCTGATTAATAAAAAATTAAAATATATGGTTTTATTAATTGTTGTTTATTTATCTACACAAGTTATTGTAATTTAGTGCATTATGCATGTTTCTTACTTGCCCGAAAATTGTTATCTAAGCTTCCTTTGTAGCTCTTTGGATTATATTTTAATGTTTTAAATTATTATTGCAAAACTTTATTTTTTATTTTACTTTATGATAGAGCACATAACAGTGACTCATAGCCACGTGGATGGGGTGGCTAGGGATGGTGGTACATAATAGTGCGCCTCCACGTTGGCATGTCCTGGGTACTGGCTTTAATGGATAAACAATAATAAATCATTAAATTCAAATTATTAATTAAAGCTTCCTAAGCACCTTCAGTAAGTCCATATATAATTATTTTTGGTTGGGGTTTCAATTTAATTTTGATGCGTTATAAAAAGTCTCCTAATCCTAATAAACTTAAGCACAATTATGTCCTGATTTCTTTACTTAAAATTTTCTAAGAAATACGGTTTTAATTATTTAATGTTAAAGTTATTTATATTAATTTGAGATTAATAATATTAATCTAATATTAGAAATTATGCAACACTTGATACTTGTCCAATAATAGTAATTCGACAATCAAAATTGTTGTTATATTCGATGAGTATTGTAAAAACATTTAAAAAATGTATGATATCTATACCTTAAAATTGTTAAATAATAAAATGCTAAAGGACTCAATAAAATAATATATGTACTTTTATTAAACTATAAAATAAATTGAATAGATTATTAAATAAAATAGTGAAATTACAAAATATAGGTATTAAGCAAAAAAAAAAAAATATGCCTATATTTAATAATTATGTGATGTATTATTTATATTGTAAACGAACAAATAATAATGTTTTTACAACAAGAATTAAGACTATTATTGTTATTTATAACTTTAAATGTTATTCATAACATTGATTGGTATTAATGTTTTAAATTAGCTGGGACAACCTGTTCAATGTTAAAAAACCTAAACTGTTATTATTGGATTTTACAAAAAATTGTATCTATCGTTTCAGCTGTTCAAAAATTGAAGCCTCCTAAATCATTAGTTTGAGTCTTGACCTCTAAAAAGTCAAGTTTACTATTTTAAATTTTTATTGGCCTCTATTAAGGAATTTTTTCAAACAAAGTAAGCTTTAAGTTCTATAATAATAAAATAAAAAACTAAAATTTTAGCAACAAATATTTTTTGTGTTTCGTGTTTCATTGAAGGTATCAACTATGATTAATAAGTTTCCTGTGATAGCCTGAAGATGTTTACAGCAATAGAACAGTATATTTGTTACATTTTTTTGTTTGAATATAGAACTTTAAGCTTCTTTTTTCATATTTTTTTTTTTTTTATCACAACTACAGCAAGAGTGTATCTAGTGATATTGCGGAAAGAGTAATTTTGGCCTGTAAGTCGTGACAAAAGAAACAGTCCAGCGACTGCACTTTCAGGCTTGGACAGTTTTTTTTTACTGGGGGGAACTCTGGTCCCCCTTCATCTCGAATAAATCTTTCGCCTTTTTTCATATTAAAATAAATTATTTATATTCTTTAAATTCTTTTACTAATATCTAAAAAATAGCGATGATCATTTAACCCAACACTGTGGGCATCTTTAGATGATTAAATTAACTTAAACACTACATCAACAACAATTTAAAAGTTTAAAAACGAAGAATTAACACACACAACATAAAAAGACAAGAATGTTGTGCGTGTCAATTCTTTGATGTTTTATGCTTTTAAATTTAATGTAGTGTTTAAGTTAATTTGATTGGCTGAAGATGCCCAGAGTGTTGGTGAAATGATCATTGCTAATTTGTAGACATTAGTAAAAAAAAATATAGAATATAAGTAATTTATTTTAATTTTTAAACTCTGAGTTCTATAAACTTAAAAGTGAGATTAAAAATAAATTACTTATTTTGTTAGATAAACCCTATTAAGAAGTAGTAATTCTATACACTGAATAGTGCTAAATGGAGAATTTACTAATTGATTTGTGTTAAATGCATTTCAGAGGGAATTTTTTGGTTCAAAGTTCTCCCCATCCTCAACATATCCTAGATTATATACACTGGAGAGCTGATTGGATCCTTAACTATCCGAAACCTGTAAGTCTGGCCTGTATTCAGTTACATTTAAATAAGTCTCTTCTAGGTTTTGTACTAGTATTAAAGTGACAAGCTTGTGGGGGTTGTTTTCATGTAACTGAATACAGAAATTTATATTTTAATGTTCACAATTCAGAGGATGCACGTTTTAATAAAAATTACACTACTCTAGACTCAGCCAAGAAGAAGGGTTAAAGGGAGGAAAAAGAGTTGATGCGCCAATTTAGCGCATCATTAAATAAACTTACATTCAATATATAATAGTCTGCCTCTGTAAATGGTCACAGAGTGATCAAAAAAGGATCCCACTACTAGTTAGAGCGGGACAAGGAACTTGAAAGCCGGGGACAATTGACCTCTGACTAGCCTTTAAGTTTGGTCTGCTCTGGCCATGTCAGATTTAGGATAATAATAATATTATGTATGTTCATTATAGAGATAATTAATTAAATGCCCACAATGGCAAAATTGTATAAACATCGATTCTGACTCAGGAGGTCTGGGGTTCGCAGTCCTAGCTTTACTCTTGAGTTTATATTGATAGTATTTGTCGTGTATCACACACTTTAATTGATTCTTAGAGAATAGTTGTTGCAATCTACCTGAGATAGTACCGAGGGGGATACCAAATGATACCCTGATGGGCCTAAATGCCATACAATGGACATTTATTTTCCTTTCTCCTCATAACAAGAAGGGCTGGTGACCTTTATATATATGACTATTCATGTCGCCCTGCATCCCATGCTGGTCAGGCTTGGGCATACCCTCTGGTTGTGTGATCCTTACAACTAAGCCAGTTGCACACCAGTGTCCATCTTTAGGTTTAGTTTTGCTTTCCGGAAAATATTTTATTTATGACGTCATTAACTGGCATTAATAACTCACAATAAATTTCAAAATATATATAAACACTTTATTTACGAAAATAAATATGTGCAGCTGGCCTTATACAAAGGGTTGCTACATACACAGCGTACTTATCAATCTAAAGACAAATATTAAAATTAATAAAAGAAAATGTTGATAAGGTAGATTTAAGTCATAGTATATACGTTACGCTAAGAAAAATAGGTTGGTCAAAAATAAGAATTAAATGAAAAAAAATATTTGGATAATTATTGGATTAATTTAATATTTAGCTCAATTTTTATCAAATGAAATATAGGTTTTTTTAAATTGTTAAAAATCGAAAAATAATCAAATTGAGAAAAATTTGGTACATTTGTATAAAAATGCTAACATATGTAATAAAAAAAATATACTAAGTTTCATTTTAATACAGCTAGTATATATACGGGTTTTCTTGCATCACTGATGTTACACAGAATTGAGCAAGGTTATATCTGTATGGGAATAAAACAATTTTTTCACTGTCTGAGGACGTGCAAAGCGAGTCAGAAGACGTTCTAAAATATAAATTAGGTCATATTCATACTCTGAAGACTAGCAAAGCCAGTCCAAAATATTGAAGATAAGCGTTGCGAATCCAATTTGGTTAGGAAAAGTTCGAGGTTCCCCATACCCATTTTTTATTTAACTGTACATTCAAAAGAACTTTATTAATTGTTTTTTAACTTTTTAATTAATACCAAACTTTTACTTTTCAGAAAACATACCAAGAACTGTACGATTTAAAATATGTTGTGTAAGTTTCTTAACATTATTTCACATGCTTTAATCCATTGTCAAAATTTTAAATGTATTTTCTTTTTACTAGTGGTTAATATGGTTGTTTATTTATATAGTTGTTTAAGTATATACAAAATGCTTGTTATAATACTTTAAGTTTTATAATACTGCTAATACTTTAAGTTTACTGAAATATAAAACTAAGGTTTATATTTTAAGTTCTAAATTAAATAAGACACCATGTCTAACCAATAATATTTGTAAGCTATCAATTATTTATTTTACTTAATTATTGAATGTTTGGTATATTTTGTTTTAGAGGAGTAATGAGTAATATAGAGTGTCCAGTGTTCGAGCCCATCTATAAACTGTGGCAAATAACTAATGATATTAATCTTAATCCTGTGAGTGCTCTATCTTTCGCTTTCATTAATGTACTCATTTATATTTAGGAATGTCCTTACTGTATAAGGTTAAATTATTTTACTTAATCTTACAATACAAGGTAATATACTTCGGGGTGCTATTTCTTCAAACAAAAGCTTGAAAATATAGCAACTGGTGCCACAATTTACTTAAATACTTTTTAATTTTCCATGAGATATGAGACTATTTAAAAAGTTTTAGTTTATGAATTCGATACAATAATTCGCTTGTTAAAAAAGAGTTTATCTAATTGATATTTTAAATAGTATCTTCAGTGTCCTTACCTATAACTCATAATGTCTGAGGTTTTATGTTGAAAACAAACCAAAAGAAATTGTATTAAAGTCTATTTAAAACTTGAAATACTACTGCTTAACATGCCTAACAAAATAATTAATAGTTATGAAATTTTTAGGATGTTTTAGAAAATTTTATGATTTACCTGGAAAAGAAGAAAGAAAAAAGGTAACTTGATGCATTAATTAGTGCCATTTATTGGATCTTAGGAATTAGAGAACACTTCTTGGGGGTACTGATTTTCTGACTTATTTTTATTTATTTTTTTTCGCATTATATCTTTTGACATGGAAAAAACAGCTGTTTTAATAAAAACAGCAGGTGTCCAACTTTGGAAATAAAAAAATACCTACCGGTACTTGGGTGACCTCAAAGGATAACCATTGTACAACCTCAGTGAGTGTGCTCTAATATATTATAATTCTCATGCTCATACATATGGAATTAACAAATGCAATAATTATCTGTGCTCCTGCTAGATAATAAAGACGCTGACAGCATTTTGTTTTTAACATGACGATATATCTATTGGCAAATGGATACATAGGATATCTTCATTTCAAGAACAATATCCTGTCAGCATGTTGCACATACTGACAAAGCCGGCTCGTTGCAACAAGCCAACCATACAAAAATGTAGACTTCATTAAAATAAAAGCAGTGATAAATTAATATCAACACAGCTTTGCAAAGTTATAACGACATTTTCTACATTTATTTTTGAATTTGAGATGCAGTTTCACAAAAACATAAATGTCTTTCATTTATTGTCTGTCAATAAATTTCATCTTGGAAGTGGTATGAAGGTGACTGCCATACAGATTTTGAGATTAGCAAAAAATTTGATACCAGACTTTCTCATCTTCCTGTCAATACATTTATTGTTCACAATTATTATTAATTAGTTATAGTTTTTCTAGGTAGACTAATAATAAATAATAATATAATTCAGATTGAGTATGAAAGAATGCTATTAAATAACAATATTAAACAGTTTTTTAAGTAAAAGAAATTACTTTAATTCTACAATGTTTTTTATAAACAGGAACAATATATTTCAATCCATTTGGATCATCATCAGGCAAGACTAAAAAAAAAAGTACAAAATATTACTAAAACATACAAAAGTACAAAATACAAAATAATAAGACAGGAATTAAACATTAATGTCAATTGTTCCTGTTTATATAAAACATTGTAGAATTAAAGTCGTTCTTTCCTAATAGTAATTATGGAATTCTAAAAAAAAGACATTTCTCTCTTAAGAAGTTAAAAGAAATGATAAAAATATTGCTAAAAATAGTTAATTTTGAATAGAAGAGTTAGATAAGAAGTGCTGTACGGTGGGTAAAACAACCTGACTTACCCCCACTTACACATCACACCCCTTGCAGCTGTAGGGACTTTTTTCTTCCCTTGTAGTGTGTTACAAGCATGTGACCATGTTGAAAGATATAGCTCTGCTAGTATAAATGCTGTTACGCATAATGCATAAGTTTTATTAAATTAAAAAGTACTTATATTTATTTACTTAAAAGGTAAATAATATTTTTAATGCCAATACATAAAAACAGAATTCTAGCATTATGTTCGATTTACATCTTAAATTATAAAAATGTGTATAATATTTCTAAGTAACAATGGTACATCTCTTTGTATACAAATAGTTAAAGAAACACTTTAAGGCAAAAGAATTCTCTTTTTTTATAGTATGTAAATGTTTCATTACAAAATGTAATTGTTTTATTTACAAATAATGTAATATTTATTTACAGACCAAATGTAGAATTAAACCCAATAGATATAACAGTTAAGAATATTAACAAAATAGTTGGTGATCTCACTATGGACTTCAAACCTATTATACAACAAGTTTGTATTCAAAATTCAGTCTGCTATTTTAATTATTAATTAGTCATTAATAGCCACTGTAAAACGAGTTTACTGTAGAGAAATTGAAGAGGGGTCAATGATTTTTTAAAGTATAAAATGTAATAACTACAGCACCTGCAATTAAGTTTTTTTTCAACATTTTTTCTTTATACTTTTTATTACTAAAATAAGTAAATACTTATCAGTGTTACTCTCCACTAAGTGTTAATGGAAGACTTAAGTCCAAAAAGATTTATTTAAATATTAAACCTAAGCTTTCCACTAAGGATCCAAGTCTTTCACAGAGGCTATAATAGAAAAAAGATACCAAAACCTCAATCATAAATATGCCAAATTACAAAAATTAAATAATTACTATTATAATTACCTACTCTTTATCAACGGATCAGTCCATAACTATTTCTTTCAAGATATATATTTTTTGCAATCAAGAAAAATGCTTGAAAATTTGCTTTATGTGAAAATTTGCTGGAGGAGGTTTTTGATATAGGTTAAATTAAGACAAATATTGAAGTCTGTGATTTTAAAAAGATATTTATCAGTACATTTTATGTAGTACTGTAGTATTACTCAACGTTTTCTTGCTCAGGAAAGCTTAGCATCTTCAGAAATCTAATTTATATTATATTATTATATTTATTTATCTCTAATTTATATTATTACAACTAGTGATAATCGAGTTGTAATAAAAAAATATTTTAAATAAGGATTGCAGGCTTAGAAATTTTCTTTAATTATTGCTTCCCTATCTCCTGTAATACAAGGGTAAGCTTAATTATGAGATTTTTTTTTAAATTTTTTTCATAAAATGTCCATATTTCTACAGGTCTATGTATGTATGTACACTTTCTTGTCTTGGTACTGGCCAAACTGAATTAAATTTAAGTTAATACAAGAATCAAATTCAGTGATAGAAAAAAAAATATTTAAATTTTGGGCAAAATCAAATATGGTGTTTCAAAAGAGCAGCGATTTTTTAAAAATGGAATTTTAGTTGTGTTTTGTTTAGCTATTACAGTCTAAAAAGCAGTCTGTGTTTTCAATGACATTCCTTATTTAATATAGAGAAGCCAAATTCCTAAATTTTAGCAACTTATTGTAATATTTATTATTAATATACCAATAAATTAAATTATGTATGTTATTTATTATTTAGTGATGGCATCTTTTTCAGGGTGATATCTGCTACAAGGATGCATTTAAGTTACCCTCTGAGTAAGTATAACTTAAAGATTTTACTATTATTTTTAAGTTTCATGATACTTTTATTTAAATTTTCCATTTTATTTTTATAAATCTTAATAATACAAAGTAATTGTTCAGGTTATTTTGTATGACTTACTTAAAGAAGCCTGTAGATCCAAAGATATGGCAGACATTGGACCATCTTCTGGATGATACTAAAGCTAAACCTGTAAGAATGACGACTACTTCTTTATTGATTGTTTTATACTCTACTACTAATATTAAGTGTTGATTTAAATTATAATTTACTTTTTCTTCAAATTTGCTTTTTAATATCCCCATTGCATATTCTATCGATAAAATCTACAAAGCATAACCTGGTTAAAAATTAAAATATAATTTAAAACCAACAAAATTAATTTGTTTTGCTACTGATCATTAGGAGCCTTTGTTGTTCAGTTGACTCAATTGAAAGTATAGCAAAATACTCAAATTTTAATAATTCATTTGTTATACTTGTGTCCTTCATCAAACTTTGTTATGGGTGTAATTCCTGCTAGTTGTTTTTAAAAATGATTTTTTTCGTGTAATCTTTTTCAAGTGATTATAATTCTGTGACATTTAAAAGTCCCCCCCCTCCCCATTTTTTATATTAGTTTTGATTGAACGAAAGAATAAAAAGTCTTTCCACAATTAAAGATTTTATTAAAAGTAAAGCAGAGTGCGTTCGACCTAACAATAGGTCATCATCAGTGCCTATTAAACAAATAAAACAAAACCTATTTATAAAATTACAAATTATACCAAAGCAAACAGATAAATTACAGAAATGGATTGATAAATAAATAAAATATAAATATATTACCATTGAGCAGAGATTAAATTGTTGGAAAGAGTAGTTTTAAATATAAAACAAAATCAAGAAGGTTTGAGTAGGCTTGTAACAAAACACATACTGTTGGATTTAATCTCTGCTCAATGGTAATATGCTTATATTTTATTTATTTATCAATCCATTTCTGTAATTTATCTGTTTGCTTTAGTATAATTTGTAATTTTTAGCGAATTTTCATAATGAAAATGACGCTTATGAGGTTGTTCGGATGACGGAAGGTGAGGGTGGGAGTGAGTGGAATCGGTTCCTATTGGCTTCCTGATAACAAAATATATGTCGAAAAAAGTTTATATATATATGTATATATATATATACATATATATATATATATATATATATATATATAT
This sequence comes from Microvelia longipes, assembly GCA_018340805.1. Taxonomy (NCBI): domain Eukaryota; kingdom Metazoa; phylum Arthropoda; class Insecta; order Hemiptera; family Veliidae; genus Microvelia; species Microvelia longipes. Next base: position 29,196,131 of record JACMZG010000022.1, read on the forward strand.
ATATATAATATATATATATATATATATATATATATATATATATATATATATATATATATATATATATATATATATAGTATTTTATATATATATATATATATGTATGTAGAGTTCTACCTTTTTCGTATGGCGAACGATAACTCTCGAAGGCGTTCTTAAATTGAACGAAACTTTGCAAATCGCGAGATGTTGAGGAGGTACGAGGCCTATTGTTTATAAAAACATTATGACGTCATCAATCAAAATTATGACGTCATGAAAAAAATTTTTTTTTTTAAACTTAAAATGGCTTTAAAACAAGGTCTAGTATTTAGGTAGACGGCTAGCTGAATCGATTAAGACCAATTTTCAGCTCAATCGAACCATCACAAATGGCGCAATTGGTATACATATATATATATATATAATCTGTATATATGTATACATCTAGGTCCAAGACGTACGATATCTGTTGGGTTCAGTAGTGTTAGAGGGTGGGGATATAGTATAAAGAGAGACCCTCTACCTCTTGCTCCATCATGGTAAGCCTACTGTCCCAGAGAGACAGGGCAAAAATGGCTTCCACTGAAACCACGCCGAGCTAAGCAGACCCGTAAAGAGGAAGAACATCGAAGTAGTCTTTATATGGTCGAAGTTATTCTAAAACGAATGCGACCAGTTTCAGCTCAATCGGACAATCCTAAGTGACGCAAACGGTATTTTATTTTTAATAATCATGAATATTTTTTTTCAACCTTAAGATTTTACTCAAATAAACAATTGTTTTACAAAAAAATTTGACATTTTTCTTTAAATTTTATAAACAATCATAAATGTAAGTAAGAGGTTGAAGTTGTCTTTATATGGTCGAAGTCATTCTAAAAACCATTGCTACCGGTTTCAGCTCAATCAGACAATCTTTAGTGACGGAACGGTATTTTTATTTAAAAACAAAAATCATGAATAATATATTTTGTTTATAATGTTTCTTAATTTAATATTATAGCATACATTATAATAGAGTATTAATAAAATCTCAATTAGTAAAAATCAAGTTGTGAGAAAGCCACTCAGGCCGCGAAGCGGGCCTGTGTGGAGAGGCTGTCAAAATTCGCTAGATACATGGCAAAATGCCATGTACAGAACAATAATGAAACAACACATAATACAAAACAACAACATGTGGCCGCAAAGCGCCACAGGGAGGCCCGGGCCGCGAAGCGGCTACGGGCCGAAGGCCCGTATTTTTGTTTTGACATGTTTTTGTCTTATTTGTTTAATAGGCACTGATGATGACCTCTTGTTTGGTCGAAAGCACTATGCTTTACTTTTAATAAAATCTTTAACTGTGGAGAATTTTTATCCTTTCATTCTATTACGATGGACTTCACTCATGCTCTTTCTAAAACATTTAGTTTTAATTTTTTTTATTTATCAAAAAACAGTTTTCTCTATTTAAAAACAACTGGGGCTTTTCCTCTCTCCCCTCTTTCTTCAAATTTTTTTGATCAATCATCACCATTGGTTACTTTCAACAACCATTACTAACCATCAATTATCAATAATAACCACTATAAATTATAACCTAAACTTCTCTTACTTAAAAATTTATAAGCTTTAGCATTTATTTTTGGTTGCTAAAAATTCTTACTGGCCATGAAACTCGAAAATCTATCAAAATATGTCAAAAAAATGGGGGGCAACAGTTATTATTAGCATTGAATTTCTCAAGTTATTATAATAATTACATTTGAGAAGTGTAAAAATCAACACAATATAATTGTGTACGAGACATCTAGGAGATAAAACAAGCAAAATGCATTGTTACATCTGGGAACTGTTCCATCATTTAACATTCGTCATCATTGATGGCTCGACATAATATCATGTCCCACTCTGTTTCATTAAAGATCAGAGAGAGGTCAAGCTCTGTCGGACCCTGATGAGTTAGACTTAATTAAACTGAGTGGGACATGACGTTATGTTGAGCCATCAATGATGACAAATGTTAAATGAGAACAGTACAGTTCCCATATGTAACATTGCATTTTGATTGTTATATTTCGTAGGTGTCTCTCGCTCAATTATATTGTATCAACTATTCATGTTTTCAAAAACTCAGTAGTGTTAAATGTAAAAATCCCCTCCTTCATTTTTTAATATTTTTCTAGCTTTTTATGTCCTTGTACAAAATAATAATGTGTTTATTTATTTAACTTATTTATTTTTTTTATTCTTGTTATATTTTTTAAATAAGCTTAATTGTTGGCATTTGATATGGTTCTAGGAGAAGTATGAATGCTTAAGATGTCTACCAGATCAAAAGCCTGAGGCAACTCTAGGATCTGACACGTTGCTTCATATTGATATGTACTTCCTCTTATTATTTAATTAATAGTTTTGTGGTTTCATGCAGTTATTTTCCATGCTAGTAAAATTTTTATAAAAAAAAAAAAAAAAATTTAAATTAAAATGTAATGCATGTTCGACTAACTTTGGGATTTTTACCTATTTCAAATAGTCATATCCACTCCAGTTTTACTTTTTTAAGAAAATTTTGGAAATAACTACTTAATTTTAATTTTATTGTAATAACAATTTATATTTTAAATTAAATAGTTCTATGGGTTTCTTGGAAAACTTTTTACCAACCTATACAACCTTGGATTTTTTAATAAATATATCTTTCTAAATTATAATTTTGCTCTAAAAGAGAGTGAAAAATTGTCTCAGAAAGTTGGTAATTTGAACTTGTTCTGTTTTAAAATTATCTTCAAATTAATTTTATATATCTTGTGTGTGCGTAAAATTTGATGTGCTCTCTTAATTGAAACTAAACTTGGGATACGACGAAATGTCAAGCTAGTTACTAAGCCTTTTAATAAAGATTCAGTGGCTTTTGGAATTGACCTTCTCATTGCTAAACTATGATTCCTTAATGATTGTTTAACTCTAAACTTTCAATACCTAGGTACAGGGACAAACATAAATATATTAAAATAGTAGTTTGTTCTTTGATCTATGTATTTCTTCCAGACCCGATGCTCCTGAATCTTTATTTATTGACCTCAAGACTATGCTGAGAAGTTAAACAAGCTAGAGTAAGTTTTAAGATGTTACTTTTAACTTGCTTAATATTGCCCTAACTTATTTTAACAATAATAAAAAATCATGTTACAAATGTTTAATTTTTCCTTATTTGCACTTCTTTGTCTAATAACCACAAGAGCTAGGAATTTAATGGGATCTGAAGTTTTAAACAAGTTAGCAGACGTCAGAGCATAAATTATTATCTGCTCTATATTATAAAAGTTGGTATTATCTGCATTATTATGTACCACACAAAAATACATTATCAATACTTAAAGTATTGGTAAAGTAATACTTTACCAATACTTTAGCAACTTTTTTAATAAACAAAAAGTCAGAATCTAATCCAAATACATAACATGTTTTCGACTTCTCTGTAGCGGGTTTAAATTTTTTACAGAGTACCCAATTAACTATAGTTAATAATTAATTTTTATATGTTATATTTTGTAATTTTTTGTAACTGTGCAACAAATTAACTATCATTAAGTCATTTACTATATTACTCTATGCTTCAAGTAAGAGGTTTTTTTTATTATTTATAGGAAAAATCAAAGGAAGAAAGCAATGTTTCTCAATTAGTCAGGTATGCTTTGGTTTTTTCTGGTTTACTTTAATCCTTGAATTTTGATTTTGATATTTTCTAAATAATTTTATGTTAAAACTTTGTTTTAGTTTTGGAATAACAGAATTTATTCCTTATATTGAAAAAGAGCTTTTTGGTGGACCACCAGATGTAAGTGTAATTATTTTTATATTAAAATGAAATAAAAAATAAAATTTTGTCATGTTATGACACCAATGAAATGAACCAATAAATGAAGAACAATTTACCAATATTTAATGATTCAATTTTTACAAGTTCTTTGACTAATAACCTTTATCAAGATTAAGTACAGATTATTTTTTTTATTATGATTATTATTGGCATTGGTTTGTGGTACACCATACAGCCATCTGTTGACTTAAAATTATTAGGAACTACAACTAAAAAAATCTTCTTAATTACTTGTTTTAATTGATTGTGAACTTTTAGATGCTTTACATTTTTTAAAAAAAATTGATTTATATTAATTTATCATTGTTTATATCATTTTATGTATTTGTTTTTACTATCATAGTTATTTTTATTTCTTAAATATTTTATTTATATTCTATGTACATTTTTAATTATTACTAATTATTGTGTTTCAGCCTTTATAGTTTAAGTCATTCATGTTTTATTTATAAAATTAAATAATTGTTCTTATATACTGTCATGTTTATTTAACAAGGACAGCATACATATAGCAGAATATATTTTGCCTTTTTTTTAACAGATTAATTTCACAATTCTTAGTAATCTGCTGCATTCATTAGGATCTAGAGCAGCGGTTCCCTACTGATTGAATTTTGACTAGGTTGTGGATTTTGATGTTTTTTGGGGTGCTGAATCAAATAAAATCGGTCTAGAGTTGATGCGACCACTCTAGGTATAAAAAATACAAAAAAAAAACAGTCTGTATCAGACCCTAAAATATAGTCTATAAACAAAAAATTCAAAGTAATGAAACTAGTCCGGAGTTATTCTAAGCTTTCAAAGTGTGGTTCCCCAGGTTTGATTCTTGGAACTTGCATGCATTTTTTATTGTTCTTTTTTTTTGTATTATTTACATTTTTAATGACACAATAATTCTGGCATCAATACTTGCATGCTTCCTCCAACCATCTTTTATGCTAAATTAATATTTTCTTGACACTTCAGGGAAATATACAAACAAATTCTTCTCACATAACTATATTTTGACTCCACTACGAGTCATATTCATGTTTAAAAATAAAAAGAAATTAAAGTGTCCAGAAGATGAAGAAGACTGAAGTGTCAAGAAAATATTAATTTAGTAATATGGGAAACAATGAAAACACTAGAAATAAAAAAAAAATCTTTTATGCTTTTTAGTCTCAGCGGTAGCACTACTACTTTGTTGTCAATGTTCATAGATTTGCTTTTTTGAGTGCTCAAAAAGTTGTGCCGAGTTAATTTTGGAAGGATAATCATAGTTTTATTTTAATTTATTCATAATAATTAATTTTTACTGTAGTAAATTTTAAAAATTTTACAGGAAAACAGTAAAAACATTAAAGAAGGAGCTAAGAGACAAGGGTGAGTTAGTTGATTAATATTAAACCTGTTTATGAAAACTAGGTGTATGAATTGTATAATTTTTATAAAATTTAATATTCAATTTTTTAAATCTTATTTTTTGTTAAATTCAAATAAAATATTTAACTGTTGTTTCTTCTGTAGGTTCTTAGTATATATTTTTTTAAATTTAGTCAGAAATTTGGATATTTTTAAATTATTAATGAGATGTTCTGTTTTTAGTAATAAAGAGAGATCAAGCATTTTAAGAACACCTGGGACTCAAGCTTACAAGGACAAGGTACTTAATCACAATTATGATAATACTAATAATAATAAATGCCTCCTTAGAGCCTAATGTATTAATTTTTAAAATACTAAGTATTTTATTATTAGTTTTACTTGCTAATGTTAATATTTAATGAATAAGTAATTATATAAATTTATTCAATAAATTAATGAAATTTCCGAGGGTAACAATTTATTTAATAAAGCAGTCCTGGTTATGAAAATAACTGTCTATATTAATTTATGACATGTATAACCTACAGAGTAATTGAGAAAATATTTATGTATTTCATAAATATAATATAATAAGCCTATGTAAACTGTCCTGGTAAATTTTTACCTAAAGAATGTATAACTATTACAATTAATGTATTACAAATAGTAAATGTATTACTTATTCCTCTTATTTATACCACTGAAAATAAGTTCTAATACAAAATAATAAATCATGTAAAGCTGTCACTTTGAATGTTTTATTTTATTAGAACTTATAAAATAATAAGTTATTTTAGACTGACGCATGGATATCTCATAACAAAACAAGACAAACCTCAATGTTCAAGATACGGCCAAATTCTCACTGTCTATCATATTTTATGCAACTGTCACCAGTTAGAACCACTACGTAAGCAAAATTCGCTACCAGCTAGCATGCCAGAAATTCTTAAGGACGACGAACAAAACGTGCAAATACTACTGCGATACCTCCATCAAGCTGAACTAATTACTGACCTTTAAACTGAATTTTTATTTAATACTTACCTAAATATCCTTATTATTTAATACCTTAAAAACATCTATATTTACTCCAATCTATATATTATTATTCTATAACCAAAAATATCAAATAATTTTCTTAGACCTTATTTAATTAAACTACAATGGAGGAACATAACCCTGCAGTTGACCTCCAGAAAAAAAAATAAATAAATAATTTAAGTCTTGTAAAGGATCTTTAACTTTTATTTACTTTTTTATTTATTTATTTTTAAGGGGCCAAAGAGAACATCCTTGAAAAGTACCGATGAGAAACTTGGTCATCAGCAAAAAGAAACTAATCTACCTGCCAAGTAATTATACCACTAATTTACATTTTTAACAGTATAAATTTAATGTTTTTTTTAGAAATTGCTGTTTAGGCTGTTTGCATGACAGAACCTAGACGCAGGAGTATGTTTTATGCCTTTTAGAGGATTCCATTTTAGTTTACCTTTCTTTTTGTGGAAATGCCACCAAAATAAGTAATTTCAGGTAAAACAAATTTAAAGTAATATTAGTTTTAGTCAATAATTCTTCAATAGTTTTTGTATTAGATTTAGCATTAGCCAATATAGTATTAGTTTTGTATAAGCTGATATAGTATTAATTTCACTATTTGACAATTAAGTATTAGTTTTAGCAGATAAAGAATTAGGTTTAGTTTTAGCTAGTATAGTATTAGTTTTAGTCAACAATAGCTAGTTTAAGATGTGAGCTTAAGATTAAGATATTAATTTTTTTAAATACATGTAAAATACATTCTTTTATAGAAAAATTTGTTTCCTTACTAATTATGTTTGTTTGTTGCTATGCAGGTTAGATGAGAGTAATGCAGATCCTAATGCTGTCTCCCAAGTTGTAAGTTTTAAGTTCATGTCATTAACTGAACATTTATATGTATTGATATAATTTGATTGAAATAATTATTAAACCAATGAATCAGTCTTTTATTCCCATGTAATACTGTAGATGTAGCCATGTGGCATTTTAATGCTGTTGAAGATGTTGAGAGTCGTATATATAGAAGACAAATTAATAAAAACTACTCGGTAACTCTTAAAACTTCTGAAACTGATACTTTAGTTGAAATCTTAGTTTCAGATTATTTTGCAAACACTTGATCTGTTCACCTACAGTATAAAGAAAGAAAATAAAAGAATAATCAAGTGGTCCATTGTGTTATAAATGTTAAAGTGTGTATTATCTATATTTGCTACTTACATTTATTAAATTTAGTTTTATTAATTACAATTATTTTATTAGATACTATTTTTACAGATATTAGAGAAGAAACCTAAAGAAAAAAGTACTGGGAAAAAAGCTGCAACTAATAAAAAAGAAAAGGTAACGAAAAATTATATATTGTCTGCTAGACACACTCCTATACAAAGAGAAAAATTGATAAAAACTACTCAGAAGGTCTTAAAACACCTGAAGCAGATGTTTGAATCAACATCTTGGTTTTAGATTTTTTTGCAAACAATTGATTTATATACAGTCATCTATCCTACAGTATAAACAAGGAAAAAAGTTGTTCATCGTGTTATAAATGTTGAAGTTTGCATTATATATTTTTGCTACTTATATTTATTAAATTTAATTTTATTAGTTACTATGATTTATATTTTTACAGATATTAGAGAAAAAACCTAAGGAAAAAAGTACTGGAAAAAAGGCTACAACTAATGAAAATGAAAAGGTAACAAAAAATTATGTATCATCAGCGATAGATGATCCAATATAACATTTATAGAACTACTCATAAGGTCTTCAAACACCCACAGTTGAGATCTTGGTTTCAGATTTGTTGCTAACACTCAATATATAATCCTACAGTGTTTTTTTCCTAAAACAAGGAAAAGAAAAAAATGGGTTCAGAGTACTGCGGGACTTTCCTTCACTACGCTTTTTGTTTTCTCATCCTCACTACTTCAGACTCGCTTCTCTTTTTCACAGAATAAGAAAATATTCCTGCAGTTATCTATCCAGACACTAACCTGACTCAATGCTACTTCACTTGTATGATCCAACAAAAACCATAGATATACTTCCCATATTGAATCAAAGCTTAGTATACTTATTTATGTAAAGAAACACACTTGTGCCGAATTTCAACTCAACCGAATTATTTTTATATGAATACATTATCTTATAAATGAATTCATGCATGCAAAATCTCAAATCAATGGAAAGATTTTTCCGCATTTTCAATTTTTTTACTGAGTCATTATTGTGGGTTAATAACACCATAAAAAAATGTTTTCAAGATAGCTTAATTAGATCTAAAGATTGATTTTGTACTAAGTTTAAACTCTAGCATAAATACACACATTCCTCTCAGAGTTTTTTTGCAAACTCAATACTGTTCATTGTGTTATAAATGTTTAAGTTTGTGTTATATATATCTGCTACTTACATTTAATATTATTATTTACTATTCTTTGTATTTTTTTACAGATATTAGAGAAAAACCCTAAAGCAAAAAGTACTGAAAAAAAGGCTGCTACCAATAAAAAAGAAGAAGTTGGGAATAACAAAGTATCATCAGCTGTAGATGGTCCAATACGTGGTAAAGAAGAATCAACGGATGCTGAAACAGCTGAAACTGAATCAGTTGAGGATAAAACAGAAGATGTAAATAGAGATAATGTAGAGGAAAATACAAAAGAAGTTACAACAGAAAAACCACCTCCAACTGAAAAGAAAGAAAAAAGGGGGGACAAAAAGGGATCAAAACCTGAAAAGGAAAATAAACTTAAGAAACCATTAGATAAGAAGAAAGTAAAATCGGCAGGAAAAACAAAAGAAAAACCTTCTTCTGCTTCTAGTACAAAATCAAAAGGTATATTTTATATGCTTTGCCAATAAAACATTTTTATTGGCAAATAAACATTATCCCTCACATTATTTTTAAACAGGCTGTTTCACTTGAATGTCCTTTTAAATTTTGTTCAAAAAGTACTACTTATATTAAGATGCTGTCTTCAGGGTTGGGTCATAGAGGGTTGGGTTTGGTAAAAAATTGGTTTCTTGTTGTGTATTGAAGGTTTTACCTACCTGCAGGGGCTAACTTTATAGTTTTTATAGTTAATTATAGGGATTTTTTATTATTAAAAATGTTTAAAATAATGAAGAACTGTGAAAACAACATCAAAATGGCACAATTTTTCTCTTTTGGTCAAAGAACAAATTTTGTGATTTTTTTAAGTCATCAACATCATTTTTAAAGTCGTTAATAAATGAAAAGTAAGAAAAATTGGGTTTTCATTAGCTGCTGAATTCCTTCTTAAATAATTATATCAAATATTTTATTGTGAGCCTTATTTCTATCCTCTAATTTTTACTAATAAAAAGTTCAATAGTAAAAAATTTGGGCATAATAAGAAGATAGTTTTTTATAGCATAAATAAAGGAGAGGAAGAGGGTTTGTTAAATTGCAAATGAGCATATTAAAACCATTGAAGCAACCAATGTGATCGCAGCAGCTGTTACTGTAGTTACAGAAGCGGATAAACCTCCATTCATTTTGTCTTGTGATGAAAAAGTAGATGAGGTGTCATTTATTTTGTTTAAAATGTGCATAGCCCGAAGCCCAATGAGCTTATTAAAATCATCCTATAATTCCGAATGGTATAAAGCATGATTCATTACATCTTATGATAAAAAAAATGTCTGAGGTGCCAATTATTATGTTTTTAATGTCCACAGGCTAAAAATTATCATACTACAACCATTGAAGCAACCCAAAATCGCGCTGCCATTGTATATTTTTATTATCAAAAAATAATCTTATTCTCCATAAAAAAAAATTAGCTTTGCACAAACAATAATGTAATTTTTTTGTATTTATATTGATGGAAATAAATATTATTATTATTTTTATCATTGTTGTTATCTAATAAAATCTATACTCTTCTGTGCCCTAAACTGATTTCCATCTAGTGTTATGGAGACACACACAAGTATTAATTATTATTATAATAATAATTATTATTATTATTATTAAATTACTTACATAAAAGAACATGTAACTCTAAAAACAAATTAGAAAATTAAACTATAAGTGCTTATCAGTATACATTTAGATCTAATTAAATTAATTTCTAAATTAATTAAACTACTCTTTAAGAACTAAGGTGAGCGTTAATGGAGTTCATCTTAATAAAAGAAGAAGAAGTCACTCCACAAAAATATATTTATATATAGCAAAGCGCTTTCAACCTAACAAGAGGTTATCATCAGTGCTAGCCGTTGAATAAAGAAGAGGGTGATAGATGAGTCTTACAGATCAGGGTCTATCTTTGATATCTGATCTGTAAGACTCATCTATTACCCTCTTCTTTATGCAACGGCTAGCACTGATGATGACCTCTTGTTAGGTTGAAAGCGCTTTGCTAAAAAGAAATATATTTTTGTTGAGAGACTTCTTCCTCTTTTATTAAACTACTCTTAGTAAATGAAGCATAAAAAACAAGTCTCTCCACTGTTGTTCTGATAATTTCTCTCTCCCACTGGTAATAATTATCTCTCACTGATAATTTTACTCTTAGTAAAATTATTGGTTGTTAAATATTATATTTTATTTATTTATTGTTGTAATGATTGAGGGTTGGATAAAAAATTTAAGTCAATGTTCATTATTTTATTTAACTTATGTTGTCCTTGAGTTACACAACATAAGTTACTGGATTTTTACATTTCGTACATTTTATACAACTTACATTTTTACACATCGTATTTCCCAGTGTATTTATGCTAGAGAGTTGAAACTTAGTGCAAAAATCAATCTTTAGATCTAGTTGTGCTATGGCAAAAATAATAATGACAGCAAGTAATTTGAAAATGCTGGAAAATGTTTTGATCAATATAAAATATAGCACACATGTAGTCATGTATTGGACCAACAAATGTGATTAATTTCATCTTTTCATCAGCAATAGTTCAGTTTTTATTGAATGACTTGTTATAAATTAATAAAAATGTAACATTTTTAATAATTTAATTTCCTTTAAGTAATATATTATAATTAATATATAATACTTATATATTACATATATATAATATATAAGTAATATATAATAATATAATTTAATCCCCTTAAGTAATAATTAAGTAATTTTTACTTAATAATTAAGTATATTTAATTTTGTTTCTACTGTATATCTATGGTTTTTTGTTGGATCATAAAAGTTAAGCAGCATTGAGCAAGGTTTCATCTGGATGGGTGACCGCAGGGAATGAAACAAATGTATTTAATGTCTGATTATGAACAAAGCAAGTTCAAAGAGGTTTTACAGTAATTTAGTGATTTTTATATTCTGATGACCATTGGTTAGTTTACTATATTACTCTATGCTGAAGACGAGTAAAGCGAGTTGTGAGGATAAGTCTAGCTTGGCATAGCGAATCTGACGTAGTGAGGAAAAATTCTGTGGTACCCCGTACCCATTTTTTATTTTATTATTTTAATCACATCAAAGTTTTTCTTTACTTTGGTCTTACTTAACATGGTATTAAAGTTAGTAATGTAAAAACTTTTTTTTTTCAGATAAAGAAAAAGACAAGAAAGGTAAAATAAATACAGAAGTAAACATTATTTTAAAGCCAATTATGAATGAAGCTTTAGAAGATGAAACTGCAGTAGAGGTTAAATCTAGTGAAGTCAAGGAAACTAACAAAGAAGGATTATATAGTACTTATTCTATACTCAAAACTAATACGCTTAGACAGCAGTCCAGGGATGATTTAAGTGTTAAGTAAGCAAACTGACGAATTTAACTCTGTAAATTTAATACTACTTCTGTTTTAAACTTTTCAGTTATTTTAAAGGATTATACATTTATAGCTATAAACACACGTCTTTTAAAATTAAACTAAAGCATAGATAATTTGAAAAGCACTTATGATAATAAATATTAATTTGTTTACTAATTAGATTATTGTATGTTATTTTGTTACTATACAAGGTGGTACATTTTATATGCATCACCCCACCTTTTTCTAATAAAGCTATCACCATAAATTGGTATCCACCCCCACTAAGCCGAGGATGAACAACCAATTTTTTTTTTGTTTTTTTTTTTTGGCAATCATCTTCCTAGTATGGCAATCAATTTGTATAAGTATGCTTTTCTACAGTAACTTCTATATTTCAAATTTGAGCATGCCATTATATAGACCTTTTCCAAAAGAACAGTATCTCTGGAACAATTTTATACCAATATAACCAAATGTATGTCAAAATAAATTTGGTGCTAGTGGTATTTAATTCTAGGATCAGCTGGTATTTAGTTCATCAGTCAATTTTTTAAATTTATTTTGATACGATTAAAGTATTTCTCAGACCTTACTTAACCAAACGTAGAAACCACTTAAGTCAAAACTATCGTTAAATAAAATAAATGAGTGAAAATGCATTATGACTAAATTCAACTTTTTATCAATTTGATAAAATAATAATTAATAATTATGATAAGTATAATAATGACTTATGTGCTTTTTCCCACCGACCCTTGAATTGTTCAGGACAAGGGCTCGCTGAGAGTTCATTTGGGAGTTCATGTATTCTGTGGTACCAAATTTATGTTTACTCTTTCGAAAAGGTCCATATCATAGTATGCTGCAATTAGATTGCTATACTTGTCGACTTAGTGGGGGGTAGATGTCATATTTTGGCAATAGCTCTATTATTAGCAGAGTTAATATAGGTGATGTAGTCTGGTGTACCAAATTTTGGGTATTCATAATGAGTAAAAGTAGTTATGTATTTCAAATGATAGCTCCCGGAGGAATTCCTTGAATTGTGTGATATTGGTATTAAATTGTTCTCTAAGTATTGCAGTTTCAATACCATTTTTGGAGATATCAAAAAATGGTCAATACCAATTTTTGGAGATAGCTCTATTAAAAGCAGAGTTAGTGGGTGATATATATTAAATGTATCACCATTAATAAAAATAGATTAGGAGGCTTGAGGTTAAGCACAGCCACTGGTGCTTAACTATCTCATTAAATGGCCAAGTTTCTGAGGTAGTTTTTCTTCTCTGTAAGTAGCAGAAGTTAGATGACTTCTACTATTCATCTAAACAATCAATAATTATTTATGAAAAGAATATAAAATTATATTAAAGTATATTATTTCAGATTTTCACACAAGAAGTATGTTGAGCCTCATATATTAAAAAGTTTAGCTGTTGAGGCTACTTTAAAGAAATCCAGGGAAAGAGCCCCTACTCCCCATGTAAGCTGATTATTTTATGCTTTACCAAAGATTATGTAGTATACCAAATAATAGCATTAGGTATACTACATAATCTCTGGCTTTATCAAATTAAATTTAAACCTCAGAATTGATTCAAACTATTTTCAAAAAATCTATTTGAACACTTATTAGACCTTTGAAAGTTATTAATTTGCCAACATATTTCTATTCTAAGTTAAATCAATTTGGCAACACTGCTTGTCTGTGTTTGTGAAATTTAAAGCTAGTACTTGTTGACTCTAATTTAATGTTAAAAAATTTCCAAAGGAAAAATGAGCACATGAACAAGGTCTTGGAGGGGGTGAGGTAGTATATATGTATATATATATATATATATATATATATAGTATATATATATATATATATATATATATATATATATATATATATATATATATATATATATATATATATATATATATATATATATATATATATATATATATATATATATATATATATATAATATATATAGTATATATATATATATATATATATATATATATATATATTATAATATATTATATATATATATATAATATATATAATTTTTTTTCCTCTGGTAGTCATCCTACTAGAGGCCGTTTATTTGCAGCATGTCCCACAATTATATTACATGCTTATCAAAATATAATCATATATAAATATTTGATATGTTCTTAAAGGTGTTTTCTTTTTTTTTTTTTCTATAGTAATTTAGGCTATATATATACCTTTCTAATATAACTTAAGTCTCCAACATGTCAAGAGATATGCTTATATTAGTTCGAAATCAACTTCTTATAATACCAAATAATAATAACATACAAAGGACATTTCTGAGGGGGCCAAATGCCCTTGTGTTAAAAGTAATAATCAAATAAAGTTAAAATGACAGAATATATTTTCTGTATAAACTTGTAATATGATATAGTTGATTGTGAAGTTTAATTTTAAATGATACTGTGACAACATTGGAAGACTATTCCTGCATATTAAAGAGTTCCCAAAGAGACTTGTACTATTAGAGGGAGGACTAGAGTTAAATAGCACAGTGATAAGGGGTCTGGTAGTGTGACTAGATTTATTAGGTACCCTAACTGTTCTTACTCCTAGAGTGAGACTAGAGACTCCCCACCCCTCTACAAACCCCTATCGAAGCACATATTTTTAATGCACCTTTCAATGCGCAGGCATTTTTCAGTGATATCTGATTAAATTACTTTACACGACACAGATAATGAAAGAATATGTGCGATCAATAATAATTACACGTTTACAACAGAAAAATCGGGTACAGGGTACCTTGGAACTTTTCCTCATTACATCATATTTGCTTTGCTCATCCTCCCAGCTTTGGACTCCCTTCGCTCGTCCTCAATAGTAAATAGATTCGTTTCATTCCCAGCGGTCTCCTATCTAGCCACTGACCATGCTCGATGCTGCTTAACTTTTAAGATCTACCAAATCTCATGGATATACCTGTCATATTAAAACAAAACATATACTTATTTATTACGTAAAGGTATATACTTAAACCAAATTTCAAGTCAATTGGATTATATCTCGATTTTTTACATTTTTTTAAAAAACATACATAAGTCATTTGATAACAATTGAACTAATGCTGACAATGAAATTAAACTCGGACTTAAAATCGGATCGCAACTTTTTTAACGTTTTATGATTTTTTTAAATATTCACTGATTAATTATTGAGGGTTAATGACGTCATAAATAAAATATTTTCCGAATAGCTCAACTGCAGCGATAGAGTGATTTTTGTACAAAGTTTCAACTCTCTAGCATAAATTGTTTGGGAGCTTCGATGATAACAGACACACCACTCACACAGATAGACAGACATCTTTGCAAAAACCATTCTGGAGGCCTTAAAAACGCCTCAAACGGATAATTCCGGGGACATCCTGGTTTTAATTTTTTTGCAAACACTACTTTTTCTAAATATCTATGGTATAAATGAAGAAAAGTTGTAATGTAGTAATAATTACTAGAAAGTGTAATTATTATAAAAATTCAAAAAATTACTTTACCAATGCACAGTTATGATACCAAGCTACCCAGGCATGGTATCAATGACCCAAGGCATGGTACCCAATGACAAGAGCCTTTATATCCTCCCTCTAATAGTATAAGTCTCTTTGGGTGTTGCTGATTGTTAAAATAGCCTTGTTGACATACATTGTTTTGCATGTTTAATATATCTTGACCTAATACTGTCATTGATCCAATTCTAATTATTTAATGAAAAATTGAAGAAATAATTCAATTATATCAAAAATGGATTAATAATAATAAATTAATTCTAAATAAAAATAACATTTTATTTATAAAACCAAAAACAGTTAATGTACATCTTCAAGTATTGAAGATATAGAAATAGTTGATACAATTAAACTCTTGGGAATTAAATTAAATAGTAACTTAGAATTGAGAAGTTATATAATTGAACTAAAAATTAAAGTTTGTCCAGCTGTTATCTGCTAAAGTATTACAGACACTTTGTCACTTTAGGAACAATGGGGGGCAACTAATAAGATGGATCAAGTATTCTTGATATCAAAGAGAGTCGTAAGATCAATGCTGGGACTTGATCTTGTGGTAGATTGTTTCAAAAAGTTAAAAATACTAAAGAGAAATTACTTAAATATGCTTACTTTACCATGCTAGTATACTTAATATTTTAAAATTTGTTCCAAAAACTTGGTAAGGAAAAGTATAATACTAGAAGAACTAATAACTTAAGTACTGTAAAGCATATAATGTTTTACAACAAGCTACCAAAACAAATTATAAATATTAATTAAAATAACATAAATAAATTTAATACAATAATAAAAGATTTTTTAATATCAAATCAGTATTGTAGCTATACAAGTTTTTCAATGTTAATATTGTTATTAATATAATTAAAAATAATATAGATAGCTTGTTAAAAGTTTAAATAATTTATGAATTTTGTATGTATGTATTTAGAATTAAGACATAACATGTTCTTATCCCATGTAATAGCCAAAAAATATTAAATATATTTATTTATTATTATTTTTTTTTGTTCAGCCATCATTCACAAGTGTAGTTGAATCACAAAAAGATAAGAAGTCTGTCGATTTATCTAATATATTTAAAGTTAAAAATTGTGCCCCTGTTGAATCTGAATCGGATATCACTATTAAGACTACTTCTACTAAAAAGTTACCCAGGTAATTACTTAAGCTTTATTTGACTATTTTTACTGTAAGGAGATGTAGCACCTCCTTAACAGAATTGATATGTAAATTAACAGAATTACATCCTGCTAAAAGATATTAATCCTTCTAAATGATCAGAAAATAAATTACTGGATTGATTAATTTGTAAAAAAAAATATTTTTGTGTTATTATACCTCTTCTAAAACTATATTAATTCCTCCAATAAGTGTTTTGAGTAATTTTACGTAAGACTTAAGTGAAATTATTATTTTTCTTGTTTTAAGGAAATCTAAGGATAGCCAGAATTTAATTCAATCGTCAACGCATGACAAGATATCAACTCCCCTTGGAGATGAAACAGCCTTACAGAAGACATTTCAAGATTCTCAGTCTCCAAATGTGCAACCTGCTGTCCATTCAACCCAGAATTTTGTTCTAAATCCAACCTCTGTTCATCCTCCTCTGGCCTATCAAGGTCATGGTGTGGATCATGGTGCAGTTGTTAACAATCAACCCTCTCACCGGCTACCACAAACTTCTGGTCAGGTCCTGTCCTCCCATCCAGCTACACAAGGAGAAGTTCACATAGAAGATGGATCTGGAGAGCATGTAAGAACTGAAGTTGTTCTTAATGTAATAAAACCTGACCAAGAACAAGTAATTTTTAAAGAAGATGACAATATAAGCCTTGGTTCTATAGGTGCGTATTGACCTATGTTTAGTATGCTTTACCACTCTAAATATCTAACTAGATATCTTATACTTCCATTTTTATTTGTTTTATTTCTCTTTTTGGAAGTACAGCCTGAACAATTATCTTAGCTTATAGCTTCAAAAACCAGCATTGAACTACAGAATATCTTTTTAATAATTAAAATAAAACAAAGGAAAAACACAAAACCATATATAGTATAACTATGGTTAATTAGTAAAGTTAAAATATTTGGTGTCTAACGAAATAGAAAGGAGACATTTATTTATTCAAACAAAGTTATTTGAATCTTCTTAACCTCAATTTTGCTTCAAATATTAATTGTTTTTATTTACATAATGTTTTTATTTTGGTAATTTTTTAGAATCAGATATTGACAAGTTGAGTAAATATTTGAAGAGTAAACTACCCTATAAGCTAATAGTACCTGATAAAATCGAACAAGAAGTAGAATCTTTGGAGCAAGTACCTGTGCCTCCTCTAATTGATAAAACTCTTCTACCCAAGAGAAGGTATTTAGAATATTGTCAAACAGATGAAAATTAATCGTAACATGCGGGCTGGATGAGACAAATGAGATCAGAGTAGCTTGTGGGACTAGAGAAAATATTGTAGACAAACTGTGAACTTTGTCTCAGGTGCAGTCTTGTAAAGGGAAGAGTAGAGCTACCTAATTATTCCCTGCTTGCCGTTTTTCTGTAAATTCTGGGGGTACTCAATAGAGGAGCATTCAGAAGAGTGCTTCAATAGCCCTAAGGGTTCAATCATAAAAAAGAAAATAATTAATTTAATTACATCACTGTTTACAAAAAAGTTTACTTAATCATGAATTTTCAAAGGAATGTGATTTAAAAAATTAAGATTGCAAAGTAATTTTAAAATGATGATATAGTCACTGAACCAGCTTTAGTTCTACAATACTGTACAATCTGTTTTTCTGAAGATGTAAACAGTGGTTTATGAAATTAAAATCAAATAAAGCATTCAAAACTATTGTAGAACTAAAACTGGTTCGGTGACTATATTATCATTGTAGTATGGAGTTGTATAAAATTTCAATAGCTGTCAAAAAGACAGCTATGTTTATAGCTAATTTTTAGCTATAAACAGACAGCTATGTTTTATAGTAATCTTAATTATTAACAGTGCTGTCAACTTAAATCTTTGTAAAATCAGACTAAATGAATATTTTATGTTGGAATTAAGTTAAACAGATGGTATCATCAAGGTGTTACTTTAACTCCCTGAGCTTGGCCAAAATGTTAATAACTCTTTACATTCTGAAACCCAGGCTGTGAAATTTGTTTTTCTTCTATTTCCATGGCTATGCCTTTGGATTTATAATTCTTGGTTCCTTTAGCTTTGGCTTTGAAGCCTAATTAATTGCTTGGGAAAATAACTTAATGCATAATGAACTATTACGAAGTCAAAACTCCAAGTTAGTGACATTTATTTATTATTTTACAGACTGCTAAAACGACCTCTTGCTAACATATTAAGAAAGATATATGGTTGGGTTATGACTACTAGTATTAGAAGAAGATTACTTATATCTTATGGACTACCTCCTGTTATACAAAATGAGTGTTTCTATAAAACAAAATATAATCCTAGTGAGTTTCAAAATTCTTTGTTTAATAATTTAATATCAATTTTCTAGAATAAAATTAAATACTTTAAATGTTTCATTTTAATTCAGGTATTACCATTATTTTAAAATATTGGTCTCCAATTTGCTTCAACTCATACCTATCAAGTTAGCAAATTTTAATGTCATTATTTTAGGTTAATTAATTATTAAACAGTCTAATAAATGAAATTTTAATATATGCTTTATGTTGTTGAAATAACCTAGTATACATTAAGTCTGATCTTAGGATTATATATTATTGGAGATGATTTGCTTTTATATTATTTCAATAAATTACTTTCTATAGGCTTGGTAAGATCAAAAGTTTTCACTTTATAATTTTATTTTATTTTATCTAAACCACCTGTTTCTTATTTTAGCATCAGATAATAGAACAGAGATAAGGGGTCTAGACTACTTTCATTAGGTACCATAACGATACTCATCTCTACTCTACAGAGACTAGAGACTCTCTCTAGAAACAGAGAGAGTGTTATGGGATCATTTTCAGTAACAACACAACAAAGATAATTAAAGAATATATGCGGTATTTTTTTAATAAAATAATAAAAAAATAATAATATTTACGTGAAATCATAAAATTAATATGAAAAATTAAAAAAGAAATGGGTACAGGTACCTCGGAACTTTTACTCATCACATCGTATTCGCTACGCTCATCCTCCCTAAATTTAACTAATGCTGATAATGAAATGAAACTTCTCACATATGTTAGTTTTATATATAGCTACATGCGTGCCAAATCTCCATCTGGTAGCATCATTATTCCGCTTTTCATGTCTTTTTGATTTTTTGCTGAGTCATTATTACAGGTTAATGACGTCATAAAACATTGTTTTCCTAACTACACTAGGAAATACCCTATGCTATGATTATAACAGACACACACACATACACTCCTGAGAAAACCACTCAGGAGGTCTTAAAAACACCTGAAACGTATACCATCCCTGTTTAGAATTTTTTTGCAAACATTACTTTTTCTAAATACTTAGGTATAAATGAGGAAATGTATAAATTACAAAAAAATATGTTACCAGTTACCAAGCCACCCAGATCATGATAAGAGCTCTTTTATCTTCCCACTAGTAGTATAAGTCTCTTTGTTTTGGATAAAAGAATATGCTAGTGAATATATATTTTTGTAAAGAGTATATAATATTTTTTAATTTCAAATTTGATTTCTTATATTTTGTTAAAATCTTTTTGCCTTGCCTATGTAGCACATGTATGTATGTATTGTTTTTTAGTTACAATTGCTCTCATTCTTTGTTACTAGAAGTAGAATTCTACTTTTGTACCACCCAGTAGTCTAACTACCTTAGGAACATAACATCCATCTTCCTACCATATGTGCTACACTCCTGACAAAGCTGCATGGTGAAAGCTCAAGCCATTCATCATCTACATCTATTTTTTTATAATTGCTTCTATGTATGTGCATTTGTTATTTAATATTCAAACTTTGTTTTATGTATTCCTTGGGTTTTAGATGATCTGGATTTAGCTAAAGGTTTAGCAAAGCTAATATTAGAAGAACCATCTGATTTTTTTCCATTTGCTATTCTGGAACCCTATATAGAAACGATCTTAGAGCAGACTATGGATCCCTCTAAAAGATCCTTCTTTACTAAACGTGTGGTTAGATTTGAAACACCCGTAACTGAGGAAAAAGTCCAATCACTTCTAAATTTCCTCAAATTAACTGAAGAAGATCATTTTTTTAAGAAAGCTCGGTTAAGAAGGTTGAAAAAATATTCAATGTGTTTAAAAAAGAATCTAGAGCCAATTTCAAATTACGAGTATAATATAGGAAGTGAATATTTTGATGGCAATGAATGGGAGGCTATATTTACTTCTCCTAAATTAAACAATCAAGATAATCAGGAAAAGCAAATTTGCCCTGTTCAAAAAATAACATCCGAAATGAATTCTCAAGAGTCTTTATTAACTAATTCATCTGAAACAATTACTAAAAAAATAACCCCAAAACCTAATCAACATCATCGTAAAGACAAGCGTATTTATTTTGCTGAGCAAACTAAGCAATGGATGAAATCTAGGATAGCTCAAAAAGACCCATACGAGGAGTATAAACCCAATTTCCAGGAAAAAGCTGTTAGTTCTAGACAAAAATTGTTGGAAATCGCTATTAATAAACTTAGTGATGTTTCACCAAGCATAACTGAAATCACTGATGAAATGAAAAAAGAATTTGCTAATTATAGGTAGCGAAATATTGATTTTTTATTACTATTATTTTGTTTCCCTGCATCCTATTTGAGGGGTAAGCAATGTAATGATCCAGCAATCATCATGTCCATGTTTCAGTATCTACTGATCAAAAAATATAAAAAAAGTTAGTGTACTTTTATTTGTGAACACGATACAGGTCAAACAGCGTAAGTGGTTTAGATTAGATTTAACGTGGCACTAAAATCAGGCCATAAAGTTTTTTTTTAATTATTGTAAAATGTTTTTAGCTTAAAATGATTGTAGTGATTGCTCAAAGCGCGTTTATATAATTTTTGAGAAATGAGATAAAAGAGTTTTAGTTCTATATTTGGCAGTCTTTCATTTATTTCATTTTGTCCAATATTAATAATCATTTCCATTTCTTAATTTATTTTAAAAACATAAGGTTTTTTAAAATAAATCTCAACAAACATGACATACCGGATAAGCTGATAGCTGGCTCAAAAATTGCTGAAATTGGAATAATATGAGCTCTCTAGGAGTTTCCTTTTTTGTTTTTAATTTTATTGTTAAACCTGATAATTTAAAACGAGTTTTACTTTTTATCACGTATTTAAACATTATAACTCACATGCTAATGTATGTGCTAATTTGAAAATTTTGTATTAAATTCTTTGAAATAATCGTTTTAATCATTTAGTTAAAGAAAAAATAAACTGAAGTAAAGGTAAATCAAATGCCTTTTTTATGACTTTAAACAATATACAGACGAAAGTTAATTGCCTTAAATACAACTTAAAATTACTATGATTATATTCAAAAACTTTAGATTATTATTCTTACATTACCAATAAGAATTAATAATTGAATGGAAAAAACACATATCACTCGCAAAAATATGAAAATATGAGTACTACGTCATAAGTATTTTAGGGATTGACCAATCAGAGAAGCCCCTGCCCCTGCACCTTGGTATGGTTTAATTAAACCATACCAAGGTGCATTATGAAGTAGTTTGTAAAATTGTATTTTTATTTTATATTTGTTAAACTCTGATGATGACTAATTTTTAGTCGAAAGCTTAGTTATTATTATATATTAAAAAATAAAGGACTTTTGTGTAATTAATCTGTCCTCAAAAGGAAACTTTTTAATAACTTGTATAATTTTCTTAGGTTTTCAAGAAAATGGCTGGAGAAAGAGCGTCAGTTCAGATTTATTAATCATTTGAACACATTTGATACAGTCCTGCCTCATGGACAACAGGATAGAAAATTGATGAAATTCGTCCAAGAAAAAGAGTACCCATATTACGGTACATTTATGCAGTGTGAGTCCTATGCAGAGAGAAGAAACAAGAATTTAAATTCTATTAAACTCAAAAAAACACTTTAACTTCAGTTACGTAGGACATAAGATATTTCCTAATCATTCTAAAATTAAGTAATCTATATATCATTAACTTTTGTCAATATAGGTTTATGGAAATTAAAATCTTTTAGTTACAAAAAAACTTTTTATTACTTATTGTGTATAAATAATAAACCCCTTTACTGAAAATTAAATTAAATCTTTTACTGTAAGCATATGATTTAATCAAATGACCTGCCACAATCAAACTTTTACAAGAAAAACCATCATTAAGTGCTTACTAGAACTTCTGTAATTGAAATTATTCTACAAATACTCAATTAATATTAATGATTGTAAAAATCTTAAGTATTTTTCAATACTTTTAAGCAAAAGATAACACTGTAATTACAATAAGATTTAATTTGTTTCAGTATTTTAATAAATTATTTTATTTATAAAAATTTGTTTTTTATGTTACTTTTTTCACTGCTCTTTAAGTGTACTTAAAACAGAGTGTTTTAAATTCAAAAGTTTTGAATATAACCAATATATATATATATATATATATATTATATATAATATATATATAAATATATATGTGTGTGTGTGTGTGTGTGTGTTATATATATTATATATATATATATATATATTATATATATATATATATATATATATATATATATATATATATATATATATATATAATATATATATATATATATATATATATATATATATAAATATGTGTGTGTGTGCGTGTTCATATATTATATTATATATATATAATATTATATATATAATATATATATAAATATATCGTATTGTCGCCATACAGAACAATACGATGTATTTGTATTGATTCTTATATTTTGCATTATGACATTTTATAGTATGACAGTACTTACTTAAACAATTAATCAACATATACTTAAATTAATATAATGTTTTTGGCGATTAACGTGTCCAAACAGACTTCAAGTCACAGAGAAAGTTGTCCAGATTTATTATTAAAGAAATAATCTTTCTTCCGGTTAGAACGGAAAAAACTTGATTTAGAAATGAATCAGCTCAAAAGGACAACACATGGACATTTGGTAACACTGCTTCAACATATGATTTTTTTCAAAATGATGATATAAAATGACGAAGCTGCTGCAGGGATGAATTAAGAGAAAAATGTCTCTTTATGATATTATTTTCCCATCAATTATTAGTCGTATTTGGTAAAATGAAAAATTATGTATAAATTTAAAACTGATTCAATACTGAAATAGAGATTTATGTGATTAGTATTTTTTGAGATTATTATTCATCACATTAGCGGCTGCTGGTTAGTGATCTCTTAGGTGAATAATGAAGTAATTCCGGGTCGTTTTGTTGTGATATTTCAGCCCAAGTAGGTGTAACGTTTATTTTTCACATAATTAATTATTTAATTGACTTTATTTATTGAAAAATAGTGGTTCATTCATCTTAATTCGTAGTAATCTTATTAATTCATAAAATAGAGTGTTAAGGGGCGCTTATTTTTATTAATATTTGATTCAATATGATAAGTATGTAATCATATAAGTTTATTGAAAGGTGTTATCACGATTAGCTCTATTTAATATGTGATACATTGAAAAATATTCTATTTATTGTCCTATTTTTTTTATCTATTATGACTTTTTAAAGTTTAGTTTGTTTACCAAAGCAATAATTTTAGTTTTACGTGTTAAAAAGATGTGAAATTTTAAAAGGTTCACCTTTGGTCTTAAAGCAGTTTATTTTTAAACTTGAGTGTAATGTGAGTTATTTTTAATATTTTTCACGTCCAATACGTTTTAGGAATTAAAATGGACTTCACCATTAGTTTCAGGGTTTATTTTTTACCATGTTTTCATTTTTAACCTTAGATTTTGGGTTTAAATTCTCAATAGAACTATGTCAAGTTTTAGAATCTCAATTTAATAAGTAAAATGCTCATATTATCTTGCCAGTATTTTTATATGTGATATTTATTCTTTACTTTTTACCAATAAGCAATACACTAATACTGTATTTGTGATGTGAAAAGTTGTAAAGATTTGTGTATTTTACTAAAGAAGAAATGAGTTGGTTAAAAAACAGTTCCATCGGTGCAAGCCTCGGTAAATTACGAGGTACAACTTCACCTTCAAAAGATTTTGATATAACGGCTTGCTATGATAGTTTCAGAAAACATTGGCAACAGATTAATGACATCATAAGAAAAACACAGCAAGATGACAAAATTGTTAAGTCTGACGATATACTTGCTGTTGTGTCGAACTTAGATCATATGGTAACACTATTAATATTAGAGTTAAAATCAAGTGAGAGTAATAATCCATGTTTAGAACACGTTCTGAGTGAAAATTTATTAGATTGTTTGTACGAATGGAGTTTGACATGTGGGAAGTATGTCATTGTTCTACGTGTGGAACAGTTAAAGTTGTATGAAGTTTTAGTAGCCCATTCGCACACTCAGTTATTAGTACACGAAGCTTTCCACCGTCCTTTATTACGTTTATTAACATCGTCTTCTGATTGTTCTTTTAATGAAGATTTAGATAAAAGATTGGTTGTTTTATTGAATCAATTATGTGTTTCTTTAGTTCATCACAGAGAATTACTCCAATTGTTCTTTCATTATAATGATGAAGAAAAACCTCATTTTATTATATTTAGTTTATTAATACCTTTTATTCATCGTGATGGGGCTGTTGGGCAGCAAGCAAGAGATGCTTTGTTATTCTGTATGAGCATATCAAAACAGAACGAGAAAGTTGCAGAATTTATTGCTCACTACTCAAACGTTTGTCCTGTACTTGCAACTGGTTTAAGTGGTCTGTATTCTTCGTTACCATGTAAACATATCATTAATATATCAAACTCAACTAGATTAACACCAGAGGATATAAATGAAACTGATGAATTATCTTCATTTATGAATTCATTAGAATTTTGTAACGCTGTAATTCAAGTTGCTCATCCTACTGTTAGTTCTCATTTATTAGAATTTCTTTATCAAGGTTTTTTGGTCCCTGTTATGGGTCCAGCACTATTACAAAGTTCTGAACCTGAATTAACCACATCAACTGCTTATTTTGATCTTTTTTTAAGGAGTCTTTCAGAACCTGGTTTAATTCACGCTTTTGTTCAATTCTTATTTAAAGAAAGTTACGATGATCAAATTATTATCGATTGCATTATACAAAGGATAAATTCAAATTCTCAATTATCCGTCATTACTTTATCTTTAATAGAAACGTTGTTGTCTTTAAACTGTGAAGATATCATGTTGGAATTGATATTTAAATACTTAATACCTTGTAATCATGTTATGGCATCACAGAGGAGCAGAATAAATTCCACAGAGAGTTTTTGTAAAAGTGCTGAAAGATTTTTACACTTGTCACCTGTCATAGAAAGGTCGGAAAATATAGAAGGTAGTCTTTATGGTGATTATTTAGGTTACTTATTAGATGCAAGGAGAAAAATTAATTCAGTGGCCTATGCAACTTCAGTTTGGGAATACCTTTATGATGGCGAATCACCATCATTGCAAACCTTGGCCACACATATAGAAGATAATGATCATAGTTTGTTATCAGCTGATGATGTAAGTTCAGGGTATGAAAGCTTTATAAAGTCAGGGGAATTAAGCGAAATGGGAAGTGGACCTGAATCATACAGCCCGACTAATTCTGATATTGGGACAAATTCTAAGTCTGTTAGTTCTGTACCTACTGTTGGACCATTTTTAGAATCCATATTTTCAAAACTAGAAAAATTTGTGTCTTTAGATGTTGTAGCAGCTTTGCAACTTACAGGAATCATATCTAAACTTGCTTGCTTTACTCAACCTCTTTTAAGATCATTTTTATTAGATAACTCTCTAGTCTTTCAGCCAAGCATAAAATCTTTATTTCAAATCATTGGTTTATTGAGGCAAAAGATAGAATTTGGTTTGAAAAATTTTACTCAGGAAGAATTAAAGATTTATATTGACGATTGTGAATCATGTTTATTAGATCGCGAGAAGTTATTGCTTAATTTTAAGAAACCTATTGCTTCAAATAGCTTACCACCAAGTGTAAATGATAAGAAGGATTTTGACAGAAACGATAGTAAAAGAAAAAGTTTATCAGCTTCAATAAATGCTGTATTTAAAAGGACAACTGCAACTGTGCAACCTTCATCTGGAGTTGCTAAGTACACAATAAAAAATCCTGAAGTGCGTCAAATAACAATGTGTGCAATATTGCTTAATGAATGGCTCAGAGAACTTGCAGCTATTACTCAAGAACACGCAGTGTTTGAAACAAGTACAAATTAATTTATTGCTTCAACTTCTTTTTCCTTCACAAATTTATTGCAGGGCGGGTTTCCCCTCTTATTAAAAAAAATCTCGTCAGAGAAATAGAATTGAAATTTTGGACCTATAGTAAAAGTGTTCAATAACTTATTATTATTAGGTTAAGTTTTAAATGTCAATTGCATATTAAGTAAATTAATAATCATTAAACTTTTGGGGGGCTATAAAATAGCAAAATTATTAAAAACATAATTGTGATTTATTGACACACTACAAAAAACTTTCATCTAATTTGAATGTTTATTCTTAACTAAACTTCAGTAAATATTTTTATTTAATAATTATTAGTAAATTAGAATTAATAAGTTATTTGACAAATAGTGATTGTAACTTAGGTGTTTCGACAAAGGCATATTCTAGTTGATTTAAATTACTTTTGGGAATATATTATTGCCTTAGGAATAAGATATTCTTTAACCAATGTTGCATTGACAATATATTGCCACTAATATTATAAAACAATAAATAATATGTCAAATAAATTTATGGACTCAAAAAATGTTTTAAAGATGTTTAATTCTTTGATATGCATGGATCTCCCCAAAAATTATTCATAGTTACTTTACTTAATATTCTTTACTCTTGCCCTCAAGGTTCAAATAATTATCATATCAAACCATTTTAATCATTTAAAATTAATTGTATAATTTGTATATAAATAAAAAGTTCAATAATGTATACCAAATAACATAAAAACTTCACCAACTTACTAATGAAAACAATAGCCACAAGGTTGATTTTTCTGCTTAATAGTCTTATGTTCTCAGTATCAATGAGTAGGTACATCCTTTAATAAAAAGTATATTGTTTTAATAGTTATCATGGTTAAACCCATTATTTTTGCTTAATTTTATTTTAAACCTATGAAAATTATTTTAAAAAGTACATTGTTAATTTTCGTGGCTTGGTTAAAATTTGAGCAATTAGATCATTTTTAATGAAGAAGTGTGCTGTTACTTGATATTTTTTTAAATATGTTTTTCCTAATATTTTTTTTTTAATTTTATTAATGTGTAAAAAATAATTAAAATTGTTATTAATATGTAAAAAGAAAGAGAGTATTTATTTCATTTTGTTTAGATTTTATTAGTTTTAATTAACTAATACCAACAATTTTAGTGTTAAGTTTTTGTCTTTTGACAATACTAAGAACAAAACGTTTGTCAACAAAATGTAAAATTGTTGTCATTCAGTATCAATGACCTTTAGCTTAATTGCATTAAAAAAATTAAACTTGAATCATTATATTTTTTCTTGATGATGTCAAAAGACAACATTCAGAATTTCATTTAATTAAAATTTAGCTGTAGAAAGTATTAACACAAGTGTGGTGTATAGTTTGGTTTTATATTTTGTCGGATTTTATTGATTTATTGACCCTTGTTTCATAAGCAATGCCAAAATGTAATTATTAGGGCATTAGGGGCTATTATTTACTCCTTCTCTGAATGCTATTGACCTTAAGAATTTAAGTGATTTATGTTTCTTTACCCCAAGGTTTTATCCCTTAATGCTGATTATAAAAATAAATTAAGGCAATTTTTACATTAGAAAGTTTAATTTTGGACCTAAAAAACTACTAAATGAACTAATTTAAGAAAATTATTTTTTTAAAAAATTGGCATGCATTGCAGTCATTATACCGAGTCAAAGGAACTATATTTTTACTATTGTATATCGCATTTTTATTAACTTTGGGAATAAAATATTCTGCGTTTGGTCTGAAATAAAAATGTTTCAAAACATTTTTTGTATCCTTCACTTTAAAAAATATTAGAAATTTAATTGTAAACCAAAATTATTAAAATTGGGCATCATTAACACAGCCATTTTTGAACTCAAAGTAGAAATTCGATTTTTCTTTTTCTGAACATTTTTTTTTAAGTTTATTGAAGTACTGGTATAAATCACTTAAAAGTAGGTGACTTATTCCATTTTTTCACGAAATAGTAAGTTTAATGTAACTTTACAGTATTATATGTACTTTCAGTACATTTAATGTAAAAGTTTTTGTTAATCAGATAACAAAGAATCATTCTTTAGATTTTGTCTTTATCTGCTTCTTCATAATCAGACATTAACTGATAAAGTTGTCCATTAAAAATTTGTATGAAATATTTTTGCATACACTTATGCTTTTGGTGCATACACTTATGTGGGAGGAGTTTTGGACTTTGACCATCATTCCTTTCATTCGTTGGTTCTTTGTTTAGTGGAATAACTCATTTCTCCATATTATTTCAAACTTTATAGTTTTTTATAGCCTCATTACTTCTTAAATAAATCTAATCTCATAGTAATTAGCTATAGTATGCAATGAAAATAAAAATTTAAAATAAAAATGGACTTGGACCAGTGTTCCTTTGACCGGCTCTTTTAAAGTTGTTTTAGGGGGCATCGGACAATGTATACTTCTAAACTGTATGTCTTTCCTTTACCTTGTAATCTTTATTATTAATTTTGATTTCTCTAGTATCAATTTTTTAATACTAATTATTGTAGAAAGTGTAAAAATGTAAATTGTTTATTTGTTGTTAATATGTATTTTGTGATTATTATTGCAATGAAACTAAAACTACTTATTTAAGATATTTTTGTCACTTAAGAATGATAAATGTAAATCTGTCACCAAGTTTAAGATTATTTTGTTGGAACACAATGTTAAAGGTGTAATGCTATGACTGACTTAGAGTTTATTTTTAATCTAAATGAAGATTGATTTAATTTTAAATAGCTCTTTTAAAAAAGGATTAATTTGGGGACTCATAAAATATTTTGAGTGAATGCTTCAAACAATATTCAGTCAATTTTACAAAAAAAATCTCATCCATCTGTTTTAATTAAATATAACTCTTCTAATCAAGCCTTAACATTACAGCTATAATTGTATACCTTATTATATTTTTATTTGAGCTTATATGTATGAGGACTGATTTAAAAAAAATGTTGGAGCCAACCAACTGTACTGATACCAAAATTTTGAAAACTTATTACTAAAAGCAGGTTGACCTGCTTTAAGTTAAAAAACATTAAAATGTATACATTTGTTCATGTAAAATTTTTACTGCAGGATTTCCATATTCAGTAAAGTCTCTTATCATGATCTATTGACTTATAGGTTTTATAAGTGCTTCAATTCTTTAAAAAGATATTAACAAACTTAAATAGAAAACATTAAATAGAATGTTTCCATTTAAATAGTTTTCTATTTTCCATTAAATAGAAAACAGTACAGCTACATCGCAACCAACACAATTACTTGTGTTGGTTGCGATGGTAGTGTTTCGATAGATTTTTCTTTTCTTGGTCAGGCTCTGAGCTTTTAATACTTTATAATTAAATTTTGTAATTCATCTTGTTTATTTAAGGTTTCATGCTTTTATGACAAAAATATCTTCAAAAGTTTTATATGTATTAATCGTTTGTATTTTTGTAACAATTGTTTTCTGTGTGCAATAACTCAGGAATGTTAATATAATTTTGTAGTATTTCATTTTATTTCCTTACTAACACGTTTATGCCTATTAATTTAATTTAATAGAAACGTGATGGGCTTCTGTCAACATTGTAACTGATTACTGCATTAGATAAAATGGTTTAGGCCAAAAAAGTAGTTAATAAACTATAAGGAACTGTAAATATTCAATATAGTCTTCGCAAACAAACAAAACATGTTAACTTTGTTGATGAATTTGTGATAATACTGATTATACACCAAGTTGTTTCCAATATATAAATAAGCTGTTGTGTAGGCTTGTAGGAAAAAATGAAATGCCCATTTTTATTTGAAATAAATCACTTTACTAACATTTATTATTCCTACCAATAATTGCATTACTTTTTTCCAGCTCAAGGAACTAACTTAATCTTTCTTAACCGATAGGAACAACTAAATTTTTAATTTTCCTGTCAAATGGCTCAAACACTTAAAAAAAGATAAATAAATTTACTGAAACTTTGCATTCAAAAAGTTTTAAGGTCTTACATGACTCCTAACCATAAAACATGTTACTAAAAAAATATAAAAAACTAACTTCACATTCCTCTGAATCTTTGAAGTATTTGAATTATACAACAACAATGATATTTTTTGTTACTATATTATACTTCACAAGACTCGTAGAAAAAATAAACCAGTGACTTTTTTTAGGCCCAGAGAACTTTAAACAGCCAAATTGTCAGTAAATTTTCAAATCCATTACCATTTTATTAAACTCATTTATCTCAAAATTGTGATTTATTTTCTTTTCCAAATTATTTATTTTTTTATAATGCAGATTATTAAAAAGATGTTTTTAATTTTTCATTTATTGCTGTTGATAGTGCAATATATTTAATTGATTCCATCCAATTTAGCAAATTGTTAATGTACACAATTTTTAAGAAAATTTAAATAAATACATTGATATTGTATAAAATTTTGTTGTTTATAGTTATAGTAATTAAATTAAACTCTCATTTTATTGTATAAGTTTGGTCATTTCTACTATCCTAAACACAATTTTGCAAGAATACACCAATTATTTAATTATTAGCAATTTTTTCTTAAATTTTAATTTAGTGCATCAACTCTTGGATCTTGTTTCTAATGACATAACACTTGATTATTTTACATTGGTTCTATTTATTTTGTTCAGGACACCACAAAATTGCATCACACATAGTGTTTTAATGAGAGTTTGTGTTTAATTAAATAAATTACAATTAGAGAAATTGTACCGATTATTTAAATTTTTGTAAAGTACATGTTGATTTATATTGTCTACTAGCATTTTAATGTCAAATTGTTTTATAGAGAAATATTGTGAATTAGATGAAATTATTAAGGAAGAAATAAAATTATTTTCTTGTTTTTATTTGTTTTTTTTTTAATTATATCAAACAAGCAATCAATTAGTTGGTTTTTTAAATTGCCCTGTAAAACTAAAAGATGGAATAAAAATCCAGTATGGGGATCCTTCATATCAGATATGTGTATAACTACATGTGTGCTAAATTTCAAATCAATGAAAAAGTTTTTCAGTTTTCCATGAATTTTCACTGAGTCATTATTTCTGGTTTATAACATGTAAAGATTATTTTCCAAAAAGCACAACTAGACCTTAAGATTGAATTTTGTTCTAAGTTTCTACAAAAAGTTTTGGGCATTTCAGGTGAAATCTCGGTTTCCATACTAAATATTATAAGCTATTCTAGTAATATAGTACTCTGTAAATACCTGTTTTATACAGTTAATTTGAACATCATTCAAAATACTTAGTTTTATTTTAGTGGAAATTTCAACCTTTATCTCAGTGTATTTTCCTGGCAATTCAGAAAAGAGCCTGTGTTATCTTAGGTTTAGGTTCTGTAAGGCAGTAAAAAGGTAATTAATTGTCTCTAACAATTTTTTTTCTTCTTAACTTTTTTAAAATTTAAAACAGCCACCCCTTTAATAATAAATCATCTATTAATATTAAGTTAAGTAAAACAGGCTGATCTTTTAATTTTTTAAGGTTTTGGGAAAATTAATTACCACAACATTATAGAATTATAATTCTTTAATTATATTAAAGAATAATTACTTTATATAATAACTAAGTAAGAATAGTTTCTTACTTCGAGTTCTCAATGTGAGGCCTCTACCTAAAATTTAAACTATGAAATTTATTTTATACCACAATTATAAGAAGTGACATAGTTAATTCTTGCTCTGCTAGTATTGATAATGATTTGATTAACCTGACATCTGGCTGAGTTAAATTTCTACCAAGAAAGACTTATTTTGTTGATTTATATATAAGGAGTGTGGTATCTTGCCTGTTATATGAGGGTTATATTTTACGACACCAGTTGAAGAAATATTTCTAAAAGACCCGATTAGATGACATGATTCTTTTAAATAAGACTGTCAAGCAAAGGCAGCAAAGTAATAAGTACCTTCACAAGCTATAATAACAGCTGTTAAGCGTTCCTTTACAGGGTACAGTCCTTGGCACAAATATATTATTTTATATTTATACATTTTCCTTTATTATTTTAGCGAATTTTCATAATGAAAATGACGCTTATGAGGTTGTTCGGATGACGGAAGTTGAGGGTGGGAGTGAGTGGAATCGGTTCCTATTGGCTTCCTGATAACAAAAATATATGTCCGGAAAAAGTTTATATATATATGTATATATATATATATATATATTATATATTATATATATATATATATGTATGTAAGAGTTTCTACCCTTTCGTATGGCGAACGATAACTCTCGAAGGCGTTCTCAAATTGAAACGAAACTTTGCAAATCGCGAGATGTTGAGGAGGTTACGAGGCCTATTGTT
This sequence comes from Microvelia longipes, assembly GCA_018340805.1. Taxonomy (NCBI): domain Eukaryota; kingdom Metazoa; phylum Arthropoda; class Insecta; order Hemiptera; family Veliidae; genus Microvelia; species Microvelia longipes. The sequence continues at coordinate 29,229,432 of JACMZG010000022.1, forward strand.
TATAAAAACATTATGACGTCATCAACCAAAGTTATGACGTCATGAAAAAATTTTTTTTTTGAAACTTAAAATGGCTTTAAAACAAGGTATCTAGTATTTAGGTAGACGGCTAGCTGAATCGATTAAGACCAATTTCAGCTCAATCAAACCATCACAAATGGCGCAAATGGTATACATATATATATAATCTTGTATATATGTATACGTCTAGGTCAAAGACTCGTACGATATCTGTTGGGTTCAGTAGTGTTAGAGGGTGGGGATATAGTATAAAAGAGAGACCTCTACCTCTTGCTCCATCATAGTAAGCCTACTGTCTCAGAGGGGCAGGGCAAAAATGGCTTCCACTAAACCACGCCGAGCTAAGCAGACCCGTAAAGAGGAAGAACATCGAAGTAGTCTTTATATGGTCGAAGTTATTCTAAAACGAATGCGACCAGTTTCAGCTCAATCGGACAATCCTAAGTGACGCAAACGGTATTTTTATTTTAAATAATCATGAATATATTTTTTTCAACCTTAAGATTTTACTCAAATAAACAATTTGTTTACCAAACAAATTTGACATTTTTCTTTAAATTCTATAAACAATCATAAATGTAAGTAAGAGTTTATACCCTTTTGTATAGTGGACGATAACTAAAGCTGATGAAAGATTGAACTATAATCTTTTCTTTAAAGCCTCTCAGGCCCGCGAAGCGGGCCTGTGAAACGAGGCTGTGAAAATTCGCTAAATACGTGGCAAAATGCCATGTAACAAGAAACGATAGTGAAACCATACATAATACAAAACAACAACAATGTGACCGCGAAGCGGTCACTGGGAGGCCCCCGGGCCGCGGAGCGGCCCGGCGGGCCGACGCCGCGGAGCGGACGAGGCGCGAAGCGCCGAGGCCGCGTAGCGGCTACGGGCCGAAGGCCCGTATTTTATTTACTTAAGACTTTTTTAAGTAAACTAGAATCACCTGTGCATGAGAAGCAGATTTATCTCAAAACTAAAATCAAAGTTTAAGTTCAAATCTAAAACGACTGAAAAAATTAACAACAAGGTAACAATAAAATTTATTGAATCAAAAATATAATTACAACATAAAAAGCTTTCTCTTATAAAAGTAAAATTATTATTAAAACATTAAAAACAAATGAAATCCTCAGAAATCCCACCCAGCGTGTTCTTTAATTGTGTCTCTGTTTTCTCTTCTTTTCCTAGTAACTGCATTTGCTTCTCCCTTTACTATTACTCGGTGTTTTTCATTATTCCTCTGTCTCTTCTCCAAAGCGCGCTTAACTTTGTCTCTAATTACTTCAGGGGCAATTGTAGAGGTTGTAGTCGAAACACCACTGATAACAGAACTATTTTCACTCATAGCATCTAATTCTGAAATCTCAGTCAGATCTTTCAATTTCTCCAAATTTTCAAATGTGAAGTTTTGTATTTTATCCATAAGTTGAGGTATATTTTCACTTTCTTTTTCTAGTTGTTTATCTTTATTTCCTTCTTTATAATATTTATCCTTTAAGGTATCAACCTTATAAATATCTTCACTGTGTTTTTCACTTGAAAAATTATATTTGTCTTCTAGATCTTCATGCTTGCCTTTTACTACCATCTGCTCATCAACATCTGAGTTGGCTTGGTAATATTCAAGAACATCTCCCTGATATTCTACTCCTTCTTTAAGTGTTTTATCTTTTTCTTCAGATTCCTTAATCTCAGGATCAGAACTATCATCATCATCAGATTTATTAATACCATAATTCTTTAATAAGTCTTTTTGCATGTCTTTGGTAAAACCACTGGCTGATACTTCCATGTCTAAAGCATCTTCTCTCCTAAAAAATTAAAAAAATCATGGATATACTTTTCGTATTGAAACAAAACTTTGTTTACTTATTTATTTATTTGTGTACTTATTTATTAGGTAATATATATATATAATATATATATATACATTGTATATATATATATACACTTGTACCAAATTTCAACTCGATTAGTCTATTTTATAATTTATTAAAAAACATACAAGTCATTCAATAAAAATTGAACTAATGCTGATAATGAGATGAAACTTGGCTGGCTAATTTCAAATCGGATCGCATAATTTGTCCGTGTTTTATGATTTTTCAAAATTTTCGCTCAGTAATTATTGCGGGTTAATGACGCCATAAAAAAATTATTTTCCGAATAGCAAAACTACAGTTGTAGACTAATTTTTGTATAAAGTTTCAACTCTAGCATAAATACACTGGGGCTACGATGATAACAGACACACACATACAGACAACTTTGAGGAAACTACTCAGGATGCCTTAAAAACGCCTGAAAGGGATAATTCTGATTTTGGATATTTTTGCAAGCAATACTTTTTCTATATACCTACGGTATAAATGAGGAAAAGTAAAAATAAAAGTAGATTATCTAATTATTACATATAATGTCATATCATGCTGAAACATAAAAACTTTCCAATTACTGAAGAAATAAGTTATGAAACAAACTTTTAGTGGATTATTAAACAAAGTTGTGTTTCTGTATTGCACTCACTAAATCCAAACAAAATAATTCAAAATTTTTAAAAAAATTGAGGTACTCACAATACATCATCAAATGAAGGATATGTTTCACTCTCAAAATCAAATCTTCTTCTGAAGAAATCTCTAATACAGTTAACATCTCTCTCAAAATACCTACAATAAGAGACAGGCAAAGAGATTATATAAGTTAAAGTATGAGTTTCTAAGTAGGTAAAAAGTTAATTTTTATTGTAAACAAAAGCCCCCTTGATATTAACTAGTAACTCTTAATAATAATTTATTACAGCCTCTTGTTGTTTTTAGTATAGCACATGGTATAAATCAGTTGACAGCGTAGGAAAATTATGTGAGGGAGCTAATGAGATTAGTCCTGGATATTAAACCACACCATCAGGCCAACCTCAATGATTCCTAAACATTATTTTTCCACACTATCAACTGATTATAAACGTATGCCATACTATAGTTATTTATTTGTAGTGTTAATAGCTGTGTCAAATAATAAAAAAAGGTAATGTGAACAAATTTGAAAGGATCCCCATTTATTAATGATATGAATACTCCTACTCTACACAAGCCATTTATACAATAATGCGAGACAATATTATTGTTATGTAAATTGTAAAGATCAGTTACTTTGATATCTTTATTATTAGTTACAAATTCTTCCAGTTCTAAGGACTTTTCATTTGCCAACAAAATTTTCAAAAGAAAAATTTGTAAGGTAAAAATCATGCAGCTCTTCAATTTTGCTGGTTATTCCTTATCACTCATGCTAAACATTTAGTTAATGATTAAAGAGACTAAATTTAGTATTTTCCCAGAAACCCCAGTTTTCTTCAAATAAGAAAATTAGTAATGGCCCGCCCCTTCTCAGTAAATGCAGAGAATGATAAACAAAACCACATTTTCTACAAATAATGTCTTTATTTTGGTCTGAAATACCTTTCTCTCAAGAAGCACAGTTTGAAGAAGTGATTTTCAATAATTGTTTAAAAATAAATTGTCAGCAATAAAACTAAAACTAATTCCACTACACCACAGACTCCAGTAGTTTATTCTTAATAAGTGGCTACACTAAACCATGTAACTACAAAGTTTATGTTACCATGGCAAAATCGTAACTGATCATAATATATATGAACCAGCACACTCTAATTGAAACTTTGTAAATTCCATTTAATAACTACGTAAATATTATGCTCCGGATTAACCATTCTGCAAATTTAATTCAAGTCTTAAGAAGTTTGTTGCCACTTCAGTCCGCTTGAGAGAAAAATGTTTTCTAGATTAAACAAAGAGTGACCATGAATCACCGCTCTGCTGATGAAAGTAGATGATTGCAGGTTTTATATTTTTATTTAGTTTAAATACCGCTTTCATCACAGTACTTCACTATTTATTTTGATTCTTCTCTTAGTAAGAGGTACTTCCAAGGGTCATTTGTCCCAACTAGAAGTAAGGTACGCCCAAGATGTGAGGTACTCCTTCCTTAAAAATAGAACAAGATGAAGATCTTTCTTGATCTTGACCAACATCTTGCTATTAAGGTGACCACCATAATTATTAACACTAATCCATCTTTGTTGTAATGTTTCAGTTGTAAAATCACCACTTTGTAAGGCACTATATTTAATAGCCTTATTCAGATATCAGCAAGCAACATGTAATATTATTTTAAAAATAACAAATGTTGAATTAAAAAATAAATATTTTTTTTAAACTTCTTAATAGAGAAATGTCTTTTTTTTAGAATTCCAAATATAGTAGAATAGAACAACAAGTGAACCAATTCCCCTATTAAGTGAGAGTTTTAAAAAACGAGTCTCATATTTTTAAAAAAGAATCAAGATTACTTGATATTTTTAAAGATGCCACAGAAGATTGTCAAATGTTATAATACTTTGTAAACAATCCCTCCGTATCATTTTTATTTGCACCCGAAAAATAAAAATTCTATGTTTTTGCTATTGTTCTGTTCTATTTCCTGTCACAAAATGTAATCTTTTATCAATGACAAGCAACATGATATTAGGCATAACCTCATCTATGATTACATTAGTCACTAAAAGTAGCCCTAGTGGCCAAACTTTTCTTCCTTTGACATTTCTTGTCATATCAAAAGCCCAAAATACATGAGTAAAGTCACTTTGTTAATTCAATTCCTCTATAATTCCAATTAATTTTACCCAACATAAATTTGTATTTTTTATTTAAATCAAATCAATAAAATAATGGAATTATTGCAACTGGTCTAATTAGAATTTTTGCAACATAATAATCAAAAAGTAAACTTTTTCACTTTTTAAGATGTTTTCTCTGGACTCTTAAAAACATTTGAACAATAGACATGAATTTAAAGAAAAATTAGTCGGGTTTCATTGTAATACCAGCTAAAGCAAGACCAATCACTTTAACAATTGGTGGAAATATTAATTGTAAATATTAAAACTGTCAGTCAGTATAGCCTCTTGTAACAATAAATTGCTTTGACATAGGTGTCATTTTAAGTCACAATATTGTAAACTAAGTTGAAAGGTTTCTATTTTATTAAAAACTGACTACTTTATTAAAGTCTGATGTGTTGATTACCCTCTCCATTTAAGTCCTAGACCCCTGATTTAAACACTCACAAATTATTTTTTTTAAAGACAACAAACATTTTATTATAGTTTTTAAATACATATAACAATAACAAAGAATTTATTTTTTGGTGCCATAGAGAAGTAAACATTTTTAAGCATCTACTGCTTTGTCCACATTCATTCTTTACCCTCACAAATGAAGCAAAGAAACAGAGTTGCTAATAATTAGGTTAAAGAACATATAGATATAATGGGGTTACAGTTACTTAACTTATACTACCAATAATAAATATAAATAAAAATGAGGGTAAACTCCACAATATGTTTTCTCATGAAATATGACTGCTCATACTGTCAAAAGAAAGGAATTAATCTAAATTAAGGATTTTACAAAAGGAACTAAGTCCTTTTTATAATAAAATTACTTACATCCTAGCATTGGGATGGCAAGTTGAAATCATTTGAGGGAAATCAATAACAACAGGTTTGTTATTATCATCCAGTATGAGGTTGAATTCATTAAAATCACCATGTATAACTCCACAAGAACCAAATCTGATTATTAGATTCATTAGTTCATCATATAAATCTTCTACATCTGGTACATCGCGAACTTGGTTACTGAAAAATATAAACAAAACTAAGAACAGGGATAATAAACAAAATTATTTATAAAACTACTAAACATGCTCAGATCAGTAACTATTTAAGTAATTGATTTCTTATTTTTTTCTAGATATCATATTGGACATTATAAGTTTGTAAAAAATTCTATGCAATTAGATAATAACTCTTACTTCCTCTTCATTTAAAAATAAGGAGCATTTTAGCTTAACATTTTCAAAATATAGAGTTTAATCATTAATCTAAATACTTAAGTCGTTAATGAAAGTTGAAGCTTTTAATTGTAAAGCTGGTTTAGAACCAACAAGATAATATAAAATAATTATTTCAAGTTAAGAATAAATATATTCTTTTGGCAATTTCATCCTTTAAAAAAGACGTATAAAAAGTTTTTTTCCTGAAAGAGGTTTATTTTCACAAACTTATCAAACCTAAAATATCTGATTTTATACAAAAATACTTACAGGGGAGTGCCTTGAATGAGTTCCATAATAACACAATGCCTATTAGAGTCTATAGGTTGAGGAACAGGGAAACCTCTTTCTTTTAATGCTTTCATGTAAGCAAACTCTTTAGTGGCTGAGATCCTAGATAAATATAACCAGGATGCTTTATTCCTATGAGCATGATAGTCCCTCTTCTCTTTGATGTTACGGAAACATGTTCGACCAAGTCTATAGAACAAACAGAACTCATTATTACTCCACAGGGGTTTGAACAACCTTCATTCATCATTGATGAATGAAGGTTCTTCATCTTGCCTTGAACTAGCGTAGCTTGCATCATTCTGCATACAAAGGAGTTTAAATCGTGTTTTTAAACCACCTAGATCAGAATTTTTACTTTTATCTTTAAGACAATTTATTTCATAAACCTCATACCTCCACAAAGTATAATCTGGTACAGAATTTTCTCCAAATATACTGTTTCACAGCAATAAAAAATGTACTAAATAAAACCTGATCACTATATACTATGTATAAGGCACTAGATGCTATGAATATCTTAAAAAATAAAAGAATTACCTATGAAGTTTCAAACAAAGTACTTCTGATTTGTCATTGCCAACTACATATATATTAGATTCTTTGCCGACTCCAATCTGATTGCCAAATGAAGAAACAACTCCTCTAGAGACTAGAGATTGCAGAGCCAGAAAATCATAGCCCATATTAGTAAGTCTGTAGCCATCATCTAAAACCAGAAATTATTAAATTAAGATTTTAAAATAGAGACCTGGACTCCATAACACATGAATAATCTATGAGACAAGCAATTATCTATCATAGATGATAAATATAACCTCACATAAAAACTTATCTGTATTCCTTGTCCTGTATAACTTGTCTGTAGTCCTTTCTTTGGCATTCCTTATGTGTTTTCAGAGAACAGTGTCATTTATTTTTTTTTCTAGTTATTAAGTTAGTAATCTTTTTATTCCAGGTATTGTTTTTTATCACTTTTTTGTAGCTTTTACAGCTTTATTATTTTTTTCCATTCCATTTACACATTGATCTAAGACTTAACTTAGTTACAAAGTGCAAGCTGATAGGGTTACATCTAGTTCCTAAATCAAACTTAGCAACTTACAGTGTTTGCCTCTCTCATAAGCAAGTAAGTCCATTTTACAAAGATCTTTCAATCTCTTGTGGGCTCCACCATGTCTTAGATTAGCTATAGAAGCAGCTAGAACTCCAGGAACTAACTCATGATTCTTCATCCCCATCTCAATCTAATTACAGAAAGTTTATAATGAGTAACTTGCAAATGTCTGTGATTATTATATTAATAATAATCACATATATTCAATAATATTCATAGTAATGCATTATATTGAAAAAAGTATAGAATAGCACTAAAAATTATAATTTAAAAACACCAACTAATCAAATAAAAATTGAGAAGACTCGACTTTTGAGTCTCTTCATTCATCCATTATACATCCTTTATCAATGTAAAAGGCAACATGACATCAGGCAAAACCTCCTCTATGGCTACAATAGTCAATAAAAGTAGCCCTACAGTCTATCGATTACTTTAAAAATCTTGACAGGTCAGTTTAGACAACACCGATTCTAAAGAAAACAAAATCTGCAAGAAAGGAGCGGGAAAAACTATGTAAACAAATCAGGTTATTTTACCCGTATTTTCTTGGCGATGTTTTTTAACATATCTTTTGTGTAGTTATATTTTATATAATTTTTATGATTAATTTGAAAGTAGTTTTCAAAACAATGTAAACAAAAGAAGAACCACAAACAAAGTGAACATTGCCGGGAACAAGGTATTTACAAACAGCGGTTATGGTGGTAGGGTTTTTTTCTTCTTTTCAAGTGAGGAGTAGGCAGTAGCTTCCCAGACATGTAAACCCCCAAAATGCTTATGACCTTAGGGATTTTTAAAGTAAACGATAGACTAGTAGCCAAACTTTTCTTCTTTTGACATTTCCAGTCACATCAAGAACACAAAGTTCGTGAGTAAAATAACTATTCCACTATATTTAATATAAATATTACTGTTTTCACAATACATTTTTTAAAGTAAAATATTAATAAGGTATGTAACATATAAATGATACAAGCATAAAAGCTTTAGGCTATGTCTGGCACAAAGGAACTTTATTGTCATGTAAAGACATTTTTAGTCTTAGAATAATACTATATATAGAAGGAGCACAGTGCCGTAAACACAATGTAATTCCACTGATAACACGAAAGCCGGTTGACTGGTGCAACTAAGTAATGCTGCCAACCTGACAACAAAACATTATTTTAAATATTTGTCATAAATATCTAGTAATGAAAAAAGATCGTAAGAACAAATATAATAACTTAAAACACCTGCTGAGTAATCAATAAAACTGGTCTTAGATGGCAAAAGGGTGGCGGAATACAAGAATCTACATTTAGTTGACAAGGACTACTTATTATATATAATTTTAATAAATACGTTAAACTACAATATAAAATGCTTTAAATATTGTAATGCACCGATATTTATATTAGTATTTTATGAATAATCAATCATTAATTAATAATAGAACATAATAATTCAGCAACCGGAAGTATTGCCAACTTTTTTTTAGAAAATTGTATATCGTTAGGGTGGCAGCATTACTTAGTTGCACCAGTGAACCGACTTTCGTGTTATCAGTAGTGCTCCTTCTATATATAGTATTATTCTAAGTTTTTAGTATTTTTTTTTGTTTTAAACTTTCTCATAACCTGAATTCACCTTCACAGGTTTTAAGTTTTGGTGGGTATCGTTAAAGACTTCATATAATTTGATTTAATTAACTAATACAGAGTGGAAACTAGTGTGTTTTGATTGAAAATTAGTAATTTAGTAAGTAATTACTAATTTTAAGTATGTAATTAGTAACACACACTAGACCTGTGGATCGTATAGAATACGTATACTATACGGTCAACTAACTTCACGGTTTTTGCAGCGTATTTGTTTAGTCAATCGAGTGAGATTACGTGATAACTGATCCCGCCAAAACATGGCGTCTATTACAGTGAAGGTTCACTTTTGGTTATTAGAAAGTTTAAAACAAAAAATATATTAAATTAAATTGTGATTTCTTTGCATAATAATAAAGTTACTCAAAAAAAATAATATTCCAATAGTTATTTGATCAAAAACGGTTATATAGTAGTGAAATAAAAGTTCGATGAGAAGGTTATCCGTTAAATACAATCGTCTCTAAAGGTAAATACAGTGTATCGGGGGATCTATTTAGATTTCATCTCACTAGTTCTAGCGTATGCGATCGGATCCCCTTCGCATGGTTCATACAGCTTCAATTACCGTATTGAGAGATCGTACTTTATACGATACGCGGATCTAGAGTGTGTGTGAACGTACTAATTGACTTCGAGAGGAGTAAATGCTACAGATGGAAGCTGAAGTCGCTAGCGGCAAAAGATCAAGCCTGTTTTGGCTTCTTAACAGTCCTCTCTTCACAGCTAGTGGCACCTGCCCCTAGAGGCTAATTAATAAACCAATAGGATTTCATCCCTCACAGTATTCTGGAGGATTGTCAACTAATCAAAGCTAGGATTAAATAATGGTAAAAATAAATATTACTCACAGCTGTAAGAACTCTGAAATCCGCCTTGGTTAAATATCGCAGAACTGTAACATCTAATTTCCCCATGATTTTAAATAATAACCAATAATTTTCAATCACGAATCCTTAAATTGATAAAAATAATAAGAAAATTAATTAGAAACCCCACACATGTCGTCAAAATCACATTTAAAGTACGAGAAAATGTGTTATGAATGTGTTTTCACGAGAAAGGTTATATTTTGAGAAGGTTATTTCAACTAGTCATTGCAAATGTCAGAAATGTTTTTAGCCAACTCAAATATTTAATAGCATTATATCAACAAAATACTTATTGCACCAAGGGAGTAAAGAATGGTTAGTTAGCTGAGCAGTTAGTTGACTTCTTAGGCGAAAGCCGAGGAAACTATAGCATTAAACTCCCTAAACCTACAAAGAGAATAGGAAGACCAGGTTTACATTGGGATGAGGCAAGGATCTTGAATAAAGATCCTTGAATAAGGATCTTTTTTCAAGATCCTTGGATGAGGAGATGAGAAGTGTTGTGGAGGTGTAACCTGACAAAGAGTAGCAAAAGACAGAAATATGTGAAAATGGATGTGTAAAGTATACACAGAAGAATGGTTGTACAAAAATTAAATTAAGTTTACAAAATAATAAAATAAAGAAAGCAGGCAAATGCTAACATTTACTAAAATAACTTAATAATTTTATCGTTTTGTTGAATAATTATACAAAACTATAATAATATTATTTATTTAATTTACTGTTTATAGTGTGGGTATGTGTATATGCATGTCTGTGTAATGTATGTATAACTAATTAATTGAATATCAGTAACTAAACTTAGATATGTAATATACTTTTCTTGTATATCTTTGGTATAAATGAAGAAAAGTAAAATCTATGTAAGATGTATTTAATCAAATATAATAAAATTAAAATGCACGAAGACTAGTTAATAACAATATCTACTTTATTTAATATATAACTTACAATATCTACAATTAAATATATAACTTAATTAACTTTAGTTAATAGCTTTACGGTTTTGATTTTAATAAAAATATCGCTAAATATATAAAAATGTGACATTCAACGTAGCATGTTATAGCGCCATCGCATGGCAGAGTATTTATTATCTTATTATTTAAGAAATAATTAGACACTTAGTTTAATAGGCCCAAATCACTATTATATGACGCTAATTCTATAATTAGTTCACATATTTTTCGTAGTGTTTTAGTAATATAAAAGATTGATATTGAGCGAAGGAGGGGCTAACAGGGATAAAATAACCAATTTCCATGGGCTAGGAAAACTGGTTCCAAAGCTCTTTGGAAAGGCGAACGGATAATAAACCTATATAATAAATAGATAATAAACGGATAATAAACGGATAATAAACCTGAGCTTCGGAGCAGCAAAGCTTAAAGTTAGAATAGGATAGGGGAAAAAAGGGGTTAGGGAGGATAAATGAAGTGAAAATGATAAATATAGTATATACAACAACAGTTTTTATCTTATATTCACTTCCCCAAGAAAGCTGGATGGTAAACTAAATCTAAGCTCTATCGTAAAGCAGAATACGCTATAAGAAAGTTTACTTGCAGCAAGGAAAATGTGTAATAAGGAAAGGACAAGGTTGATCAGAGATCTGCTTCTGTAAAAAATTGTTATAGATACTTTTCAATGCCACAATTTTTAGGGTTTCAAAGACAATCTTCGAAACCCTTATACTTTTTGTCGAGCGTCTGTCTGTCCGATTTTATATCTCCAGAATTACGATAGCTAGACAGTTGAAATTTGGTATACATGTGTGATTATTTTATCCAACAACAGGAATAATATGACCAACTATCTGGCATGCACATTTGTCGATTTATGAGCGAATGCGCACCATTCAATAAAAAAATATATCAAAAACAACCAAAAAATGCTAGTCCCCCACCAACTAACCCATTAGGAGCAGCCCTAAAAATATAAAAAATTCTCACTAATAACTCTATACGGGCCATTAAAATTCTTCGGATAAAGTTTCAAAAGTTAATTTTAGAAATTTCAAAATTGCACGTACGCGCACGCACAAAAAATAAATATTTTTTGAAAAATATTTTGGGATTACCAATCCTGTAGTAATTTGGTCAAATGATAAGAGTAAGGAATATTTTTGGTCCTTTGATGTCATGCGATTCTCGTGAACTTACGTTTCTCAACGAGATGAGGCTAGGGTATCTCCGGGACTTAGTTTCGACCGGGGCCCCGGGCCCAAATTTAACGTTATATGTTTGATACTTATCCCTTTTATCGAATGGTAAAAGTATAATGAGATTGTGGTTTAAGACCCCGCCATGTTGTTTTAATTTATTGTAGGAAATTTTGGATCATTGTTTACTTTTTTGGATAATTTTATATCGTTTTGGAATCCTTCATGAAAGGTAAGCCCTTGTTGTTTGTCAATTGATTCTACTCTAAGTTATCTTTCTGTTCACTAGCTTATTTTTGGTTTGCATCCATCTGATTCTCTCTTTATTTTATTTTTAGGGTTTTTGGAGCCGACTTAACTAAAATGTGGAAGTCTCTTTGTCTTTGTTGGTCCTAAGAAGTCGAGCCATGTTGACAACTTGCTTCACAGGAGGTTGCCACCAACCAGCCATCGTTAGCTTCAAGTTTTAAAGCTATTATTTTAAAGCTCAGGTATTTTTCCTTATTAGTATATTAGGAATGGAGTTTCTTCTATTCTTCTAAGGGCTTAGTTACTGACCAATCCATCCAAGAAATGTTCATCATTCTCTGTTGACACCTTATTTCAAACTTACACCTCTATCCTGCTCCCTTCCGATTTCCCGAATGTCCAAGTCTTACTGCCGTAGAGGAATACTAAGTAACAATAAGAGGAATAAATAAGAGAGGAATAATAAGTAACAAAGCTAATATTATTTGAAGGACACATGCTTTCTTTCCTTACTTAATTATCTGCTATATATTTTATATGTCTATTTTATTTTATTACAAACATAAAGTTTGTAATAAAATAAAATAGTCTGACTTTAATCTGACTATTAATAAAAACATCTGACTTCTAAGACATTTAATGAATATAAAATGCATTAAATGTCTTAGAAGTCAGAGTTTGATTGAATAATTCTTAACGTTTAAAGAACAAAAACTTAACTTCAATGAATCTGAAATTAAAAATTAAGAATCTAATCGATCAATAAAGTAAAATAATGAATGGATTTATAAATATTGAATTAGTTTAATGAGTTGAGCTTGATAATATTTCATTTTACTTATTTAAATGGCTCTGAAAATGGTAAGGGTTTATTGGAAAAAGACTGTGTTATATATTATTTTTATTTTCTATACTTGGCATATATATGGAACATATATTTATTTTCCGGGACATTATATTGATAAGTATAAATATATTGATATTAAGACCTCGGTATGGTCAGGATTTATTGGGTGTTATTTTAAGAATAAAATATATGACCCATTTTTAGTGAGATACTTTTTTGACTAAAATAATAATTCTTTATAAAAGAAAGAATACATTTTCTTTTAGAATTTCATTTACAAAAAGAATAATAGGCTTATATTATTCTAAAAATAGAAAATATTTTATTTTTCTTGATAAGTTTCAGGAAAAGATTCATAGCAGTTATATAAACTTGCTTTTATTATTTGCATTCTATGTGACCAATAAATAAATAAAAACTTAACCGACCAATAAATTGAATTTAATAATTTCAATTAATTAAAGTTAAAAAGTAAGAAACCTGGTCTGAGGCTATTACGCCTATATTTACGTTAATTTAGGGTGCTGGTGGATTTTATTTCCTTTCTCACCCTATTTTATAGGGCAATCTATTTTATTCTATAAGTGTCTTCCAAGAAGTCTTGGACAAAACCTGTGTACCAAGGTTTTCGAAATGGATAATGAACTATTTGAAAAATTGGGATCCCTAGATCCGAAACCCTATAACATTATTTAAATATATAGTTGCTTGTTTGTTTATAATACATTCTTTTGTCAACTCTTTACGTTGAAAGTTCTATATACAGTCTTGTTGTATATGGAAGCTATTCATTCTCTGGGGAGTGCATATTGCTTAAGCAGACAAAACTTTGATTGATATTTACATAGTTGATATTTATATAGTCGATGTTTACATGGTTGATATTTATATAGTTAATATTTAAATAGTTGATATTTATAGTTGATATTTATATAGTTGATATTTACATAGTTGATATTTACATAGTTGATATTTACATAGTTGATATTTATATAATTGATAATATAGTTAACTAACTATATTATTCAGGTAGTTAATAGGAATCTAATCGTGGAAGGTGCGATACTTTTGTGGGTTTACCCAAACCCCGCGTCACCAACCACTTTACCTCCTTTGCAGACTGCTCCATTATATTTGTAATGATGAATTTGTAAATCTTTTTAATTACTTTATAAATTTATTAACATCAACTATTTTAAAACTTGATTTTCGTTAGTCACAGGTTCCAGTGAATACGAACATAATCTTATGTTTTGTAATATCTGTTTGAATAAGTATTTTTTTACATTATTTAATCATATTAAAATATGATTTTCTGTTATTGTGATTCTAATTTTGGCAATAAAGGATGTTTTGAATTTGAATTTTAAAAAAACCTTTATTTTTAAAATATACAACTATTAATATACATATGTACCATTAACCAGGTTTATCCCTCCACAAAAGATAAACAAATATCTTGTGCCGTGAAGGGACAAAAGATATATGTTCACTAGTCGTATATAAAATTTAATTGGATAGGAGATCTCAGCTCTCGTATTATCTCCCTTGGCAAGCTTGCCAAGGGAGTTACTTCCAACGGCTTTGCCTTAAGAGAAAACGATTTGTGCTGTAAAATATTTTCCTCGTTGCTTAAATAACAATAAATATTAATAAGATAATACTATTTATTCTAAAATAAAAATTATTTTCATGAGTTTAATTTATTTATTTATAAATATACAAGAATAAAAGGATGTAAATCCTGTAGGATCTTGTTTGAGTAGATCCTTTGATGTGATATATTATAATAAGAAAAAATATATTATTAATTCATTTATCATTAGTTATTTTCATGCAATATTAAAAGGAAAAATCAATTACGTTCGGTATAGATTGCATTATAATTTGTACAATATGAGGGTAGTTATTCTCATTAGCGGAAAATCTTCTAAAAAATAATATAGAAAAATAGTTATAGTAAAAATTATATGTAATTTGTAAAAATTAAGAACAAAAAAATATTATTCAAGATTTAAGTCATTAAAATAGATTTAAGATATATTTTCATTATATCTTAAATCTCTCTCTTCTTTACGCCTTTTAAACGTCTTTTTTTACGCCTATTAAAAAATTTCGATTTCATTTATTTATTTTACTTTTTAAATAAGAATCTCTCACAACTTCATTTCTACAAATGCATTGTACCTAAAATAAGTTTTTTACTTTTTTGTCTGCATTACCCTCGTTTTATCTAGTTCTCACTAACTATTAAATTTAACTTATCCCCTTCCTGATAAACTATACTTTTCCAATAAACTTCTAGACTAATAGTTTCTACAAATCTACCTTGACTAGTTACCTCAGAAATTCCGGTACTAGTTACGACAAACTTTCCATATAATTATTAGTTTATAGAAGTAATTTATACTAATTAATCTTCCTTTACTATTGTTTTCTACTTTCCAAACTGTTTACTATTTCCTAGATTAGATACCACAATATTGTCTAGATTAGTTACCTCAATACTTGTCAGACTAGTTTACATAATACTTCCGAAACTATGTTACAACTACTATCACATCAATTGTTTCCACCAAACCTTTTTTAGGCAAGTTCCCACGCACATCTTTCTTAAAATGACTTTACTGTCACATTTTACTGTCACATACAGATGAAACATTTCTACAATATGTAATATTAGTTTAAACATTCGGTGTACTGGTATTAAACCGTTTATAACCTTATGATTTATAGGGAACACATAGAGGAGTAGGACTTTTTTAAAGTGGTTTTAGAAACGTCATCGTAGCGACGTCATTTCATTAAATTGGCCTAAACCCGTTTTAGCGATCCATCTGCGTCTATACCTAATTAAAGTTATAAAAACAAAAAGTTTACGAACTTGATTCCTTTTCTAAGATTTAAGATACATTTGGTTTTTTTTAAACGCATTTCAAATTTAGATTTATATTACATGCAAAAGTAAAAAATCGGGATCAGGTTACCTAAAGGAACTTTTCCTCGCAACTTCAGGTTCGCTTCGATCGTATTCAGAAAGCCATTGTGGTCACACAACGAGTTTTTCGAGACAAAGATACACAACCACACACACATCATCATTAAAACCTTTCGGAATGTCTTAAAAATGCCTAAAACTAAAGACGTATTTTTATGAGCCCACAAGGGCCCGCATTGCAGGGGGGAGTTAGGGCCCCCAAAAAGTCGACGTAAATATTGGTGTGGTGTATATTTTTTTAAATAAATGGATACCTATATTGTAATGAATATGGGTACACAGATACACAATCCTTTACCTATAAATTAGGTCCCAATGAAATTAAAATTTCCAAAAAACTATCGAGGAAAAAGCCGTCCTTTATATTTATTTGGATGCTTTAATAAATTAAATCGGTATGAAGTCAATGTAACCACTATAATTAATAAAACATAGCAAATAATTAGTAAACTTATAATTTGGTCGTAAAAAGAATCATTTTGAGTAGAATGGCGTATGTTTGGGCTCTGAGTTCAAACTGGTCCGAAGTGTGAAAGAGCATTCGAAGTACTTGAACTTTGAAGCTTGGTTCCGGCGATAATTTTGTATCGTTATATTTTTAAAAATAAATAAAGATTATATTATATTTACCCTGTATAAATTTATAACTATAAAATAATTCTAGCGCGGAGATCCGAAAGCCGCCAAAATTTTCTTTGTAAGCTTGCTGAAGCAAGCTTACAAAGAATTGAAATACATATGCGATACAGCTTCGCAACGAAAATTAACTGGCAATACACGCAACCTAACTTGCAATTATTCGCAATAAGACAATATGGGCAATATACATATCTATTTTTCAAACTTTGAGAGTAAATACAATAGACTTTCTCTATACTTACGGTAGCAGGTGAGGAAAAGTAAAATAACTCTTGACACCAAATCGGCCGACATAAAGTAATTAGGCTGTCACTTAGTAATTTAGGTATACGAAAAACTCCAAATTTTTAATTTGTCGAGTTTTTAAGACTATTAATAAAACTAAAGAAGCTCATAAAATCGAAAGCTTGATAAGAAGATCCATAATTATTATGTATTTAACAGATTGATTAATCACTTTAGTACAAAAATTGCCATCTTTAGTAAAATGTCGATGATACGACTCGTTTCTTCAGAATTTCTGTAATATTTGAAGTTTAATCAGTTTGACTTCTAAAATCAGCGGAGGAAGGTATTCTATTAATTTATTCTATCTCTCCAAGAGACGGAGTTAGGATGTACCAGTATCCTCTTCTCTCTAATTTTTGTCTCTCTATCAACTGACCAATACTAAAGCTATTACTGGAATAGTTTGGTATAAAGCATGCTACAAAAGGTTCAATTATATTGTTATTTTGTTTTTGAGAAAAGTGGGGGGTGAGCTTAAGACGAAGATACCCCAAGTAATACCAGTTCGACTGTCTAGTCTAATTCTATCGCGTATGAGTATAAAACTTTCGCAAACCATCCTATGTATGTTATTTTATACAAATAACGACAGTCACTTATAAAATAAAATTGGAATGACATATACAATGTATAATCGTCACCTAATAGAAAATATTAATACCTTTAACTTCATAATTTATTTGATTCTTTTAATAATCAAAGTTGATTGTGAACTGATAACTTTTCTGGAAAGAAGAAACAGGTTAGAAAAGCGGTGACGTCATGTAGTTAGTGGATTCCCAAAGTGAGATATATAACTGACCAGGCCTAAAGGTTCTTATAGTTTAGTTAGTGCATGAACAAGATAACTATAAAGAGCTTCGGAGAACATCAAAGGATCGAAAAATTTTGTTTACGCTGCCGCTGTCTTCGCGTTTAAAGCAAGGCATGTTATATCTAATTTTCTTTTATTTATATTAACTTCATATTGATGACTCGTTATATTTGGGAATTCTTGTTAAAATTCTAATAATTCTTGTTAAATAAAGTTAATTATTCAGATGACAATTGCCCTTTTCTATGCAAGTATATTATGAGTTATTTATTTACTCTATTATTTTGTGAAGTACTATTTTTATTTCATGTTATTATATACTTATTATATTGATGATGATACCCGTTTTCGGCTGCGGAAACCACCTCAGGAGATAGTGGCAACCGTCACCCTCTAAGTGTATTCTAAATTTTGCGATAATTTATTTGACAAAATGTTATATAAACCTTGAATGGAGAGCTATAGGTACTTTATTATTTATGAAAAGCTATAGGTATTAGGCACATAAATAATATCATAATATCTTTACAGGGCGTGCCTTGTAGATTAAAAATAAAAATAAAATCATTCAAATCGGCCTAGTAGAAGAGGATAGAAAGAGGTTTGAAAATTACATTTTTGACAACTTCTTATTTCTTTTGTACTTTTTGTTGACGCACCTACATCCTAAACTACTGAACGGATTTGCCCGTGTGTAGTCCTACCCAATAAAATCACAAATTCGACATCCTATGCTAAACACGGAGCTAGAAAAGTAAGCTAGCGAATGCTACTTTTTTAAACATTAGTTATAAAAAAGTAAGTGCCTGCACCCTCTACTACTTAATGAATTTTGGTATTTAAGGACTTTTGGATTTGTTTGATGTCTTTTAACATTCCTGTATTAATAAATCCCAAATTAATAATTCCTATGTTATACGCGCCCCAGAAAGCAGAGCTTTAGAGAGCTGCATACAATACTTTGACACCCTTTGCAGCTTTATCTACAACACTTATCTTGTTTACATCTGTTTTTACATTAAACAGGAACCGTACAAAAAGTCATGAAATCTTATTAAAAACCACTTGCGTGATAAAAGACTCTCCGCCAAGTTTTTGGTTCTATAAATAGTTGGAAAATCAAATTTTCTGTCCCGCCAAGTCATGTCCGTTTCGGTTTCGGTTGTAGACGGTCATTGGCGTTTCAAAGTGAAGTTCCTAGGTTGGCACTACTAAAGGGTCTTATTTAAATTGAGATGCAATCAACAGCTTCTTCTCTTTGGCGGAGCGCCAGAAAAGTGAATGAACTTCAAAGTTAGTATTGGAGTATCAAAAAGGAAAAGGGTGTAAAGTTCCTGACTATATGGTACCCATATCGTTTCATTCATTTCTTTTGTATTCCTGGATCTATGGAGGTAAGTAAAATTGCTGCAATTATGACAACTGCAAAAATCTGTTATGATTAATCTCTACGAACACCTGAATTGTTTAATGCCTCAAAATATAGCAAAAGAAGTTATACAACTCGTTCACACTACTGGCACGCCGCCTAGCAGAAGTAGCTGTTGATTGCCTCTGTTAATAAGGCCCTTTAATATTGTCAACCAAGCAACTTCACTTGCGTGAAGTTGTATTTTTGCGTTAAGTTCTATTTTTTTACATACCTAGTTTATTTGAATTATCTCAACGTTAAAATGAGGGGAGAAAAAAACCGGAATTTTTGTTTTGGTTTCATATCTAGAATTAGTTTTCCTAATGTCAAGGTTAAATCTAATTTCGTGGAAGTGCCGTCAGTCTTTTATGATTTTGATCAGAATATTGCCCTCACTTTTGGCGGGAAAAAGGACTTTACGATTCACTTCCAGCTATTATGTTTGGCTGGTTTAAAGGTTCGTAATACCTAATGTTTACTTAAAAGTAAAGTACATGTTTCGATAAGTGTCGGACATGATTGAGTGGTCGAATTTGTTGGACCATAATCATAGCTGACGATCATTAAGCATGGTTAATCTACGTTGATGATATAATCATAGTCGATCTATTATGATCAACATAATCATAATCAATCTAGTCGCTGATAATGCGGAATGTAAATTTAAAAGATGTGTTTACATCAGTGGTAAACAAGTCTTTAATTTCCCTTATCAGTGGTAAACATATTTACTTTTCCTCATTTATACCGTAGGTATATAGGAAAAGTATTGTGTTTACAAAAAAATCCGAAACCGAGATGTAACCGGGGGTGTTTTAAAGGCTTCCTTAGTGGTTTTCACAAAGTTGTTTGTCTGTATGTGTGTGTGTCTGTTATCATCGTAACGCCCAGTGTATTAATGTAGAGAGTTGAATCTTCGAACAAAAATCAGTCTACCTGTGGTTTGTGCTATTCAGAAATACATTTATTTATGACGTCATTAACCCGCAATAATGACTCAGTGAAAATTTCAAAAAAATTATAAAACGCGGAAAAATTATGCAATCGGATTGAGATTTAGCACGTATGTAGTCATAGAGAAGAATAACATATGTGACAAGTTTCATCTTGTCACATTATTAGCAAGCATTAGCTACATTTTTATTAAATGTCTAGGAGTACATTTTTTAACAAATTGTAAAAAATCAATTGTAGAAAATAATTCAATTAAGTTGAAATTTAGTACAAGTACCTCTACTTATTAAATAAGTAGACTAAGTTTCGTTTGAATACGACAAGTAAAAATTTAGCAGCATTGAGCGGGGTCAGTGCTATATGGGTGACCACTGAGAATGAAACAGAGGCATTAACTATCTGAGGACGAGCAAAGCGAGTCCGAAGCCTGGAGGATGGGCGTAACGAATCTGATGTGATAAGGAAAAGTTGCGAGGTACCCTGTACCCGATTTTTTTAATATCATTACCTGTGGTAAACATTATTATCATGTTTCTTATTAAAGTTAAATTTAGGTCTAAATAACAGAGAATATCTATAAGTCAAGCACGTTAGTGTTACAGTGACTAATGAGAAACATAGAGTCATTAGTTTACTAATCATTGATGCACATAACTTATAAATAAGGGAGTTTATTCTGTGATTTGCAACAGCAAAAATATGAGCAACAGTTCAGTTATTACTTATGTTGTTTTTATCTTAAGTTTATTTCCCCACCGTCCGTTAGGAGTAATTTAACCGACATATATTGTAAAACTAACAAGGAAAAAAACATTTCGAACTTGGCTCGGCTACACACAGAACTTGGAATGTGCTACGTTTAAAAAAATAATCTTAAGTCTGAGCTCGTGATTCTTGCGGGGTCTTCCCATAATTTACTACTTTACCTCCTTGGTAAATCGAAACTTCCACTTTAATTTTTTAATCTTCTTATCATCTTGTACAGAATTTACTAAAATTATTGATAAATTAATTAATTAATAAATATATAAAATATATGGTATAATACAAATATACTACACCTATTAGTCAATAATTTTTACAGACTGACATATAAACAAAATAATAAGTAAAATGTTAGCGGATAATTCCAATTTAAATTAGCAAAAAAACCACGACCGCGCCTTAAAATTGCTTATAATCACACAAGTGCGTATAGATTTATTTAGCTGTATTAATCTTCACTTTTGAAGTTGCTGATAAAATAATTATTGATGCAGACTAAGTGACCGTAGAAAAAGTACGGGTTCTCTTAAAGTACTGGGACTTTTAGAGAAGTATATTTAACTGAAGGATGTACTTTCGTTTTTGGGGGAATGCCTAATTTATTAATTTGTTTGGTATTCTCAATTCAATTTTTATTGAATATACCTATGTATAATTTACAAGACTGTTTTTTAATTTGAACATGATGAAATAAAGATACTGTTTCTTCAATTTAAGTTAACCTTGAATTATAAATTTGTAGTTTTAATAGACCCAATCTGCTTAAAAAATAGAAGAAGACTGGGTTCCACTGAAAATCAGAGTATATATTCTTTAATGACTAATAAAACTATTATTAAAAAGATGCCCTGTTCAAATGTGTTGTAACTGATTTAATTAACCGATTATATTGGTCCACCACTTTGTATAAATGGGGTCCACCACTTTTTTTGGGGTTTTCGTGCCTTTGATTAAACCAACTTTTAATACTAGGCCTGTATTTTACATAAACGGAGCCACGAGACTATGTTTATTGGCGAATTTTCACATAAAAATGAGCTTGTGAAGTTCGATCATGTGTGGGGAAGAGGGGAAGGTACATTTTTTAGGAGAGCGGACTTACTGATCAAGAGTTCGTAAATATTGTTTATATATATTAAAACAATTAATTTTCTCTACAAATCTGCCTCCAGAAAATCCACTGTGCAGAGTAAATGACTTCATAATAATGGCGCACGCTCCAGTGGCAAAATAACACAGTTTTACCTTGCTTTAAAAAGAGGTCTTACTTGTTGACGGTGCGTAAAAAACATTTTTTATAGCTTATAAACTTCATTATTATTAAATTAAAATTATTATTATTATATTATTATTAAATTGATTATACAAGTCATTTGATAAAAATTAAATGAATGCTAATAATAAGATGAAATCTGGCACACATATTGGCCTTATGATTTTGCTACATGCGTACAAAATCTTAAATTGATCGCAACAATATTCCGCGTTTTATATTTCTAAAATTTTGCTGTCATTATTGCGGGTTAATGACATTATAAAACCTGATAGCACAACGACACCTATAGGCTGATTTTTGTAATGTTTCATCTCTCTAGCATCAATCTCTAGAAGCTACGATGATAACACACACACAGACAACTTTGTAAAAACCACTCAGGAGGTCTTAAAAACAAATGAAACGGATAATTTTGGTGACACCCCGGTTTCGGATTTTTCTTGCGAACACAATACTTTTCATACATACCTACGGTACAAATGAGGAAAAGTAAAAATCAAACATCAGACAAACTCCTTGAGGCAATTTTTTTAACCAACAAAATATACAATGCTAACCTGTAAATGTATATATTATTATTATTATTGTTATTAACGATCGTTATATATATAACAATCTCAAACAATGACCAAATGTCGTCAAATTTCTATTTAGCAACAGCAACATATATCCCTAGTAATATATCTCAATTTTTTAAACTATTTTTCTTAACGCACTTAAAACATTTATGGAATGTAAAGGAAAAGTGAAAGAGTAAACATATTAAAACAAACGATTTGTTTATAAGAAAGATTATATTTTAAAGATGTAAATTGCTCCACTAATTACTCTTACAAAGAGTTTTTTAATTCGAAAAAATCCCGTCATTATATACAACGTCTTTATAGAGTCATTATATCATTCAATTTAATAAGCGTTACATTTTCCAAATAATTTTAGGAATGTTTTTGTAAAAATATAGTTTGCTATCACGATTTTAATTTAAGAGTTAGAATTTTATAATTGATTGTTCGTTTGCTACTCTTCGATCATGATTACTGCATCGGATATTTTCATATTTAAGGTGAGTTAAAATAAACAACACCTGCCATTGGCTCTGATGAGCAACGTCATAAAATAGTCTGTGACAGGACTTAAATGCTAAATTTAATATGAAGGCAACAATATAACTAAAGACTATAACTAAAGCTAGTCTAAGTACTGAGTCGACCCCAAGTTTTAACTGCAATGATTCTATTTCTTGTATACTATCTGTATCAAAATTAAATTAAAAAAAAAATAGGGAATTACATTACAGAAAAATTATGTATCTATACATATATACAGACCCTACAAAAAAAATACAGGCCTTCGGTCCATAGCCGCTACGCGACCTAAGCCCTATTGGGACACTTCGCGGCCCGGGGGCCTCCCGGGGGCCGCTTCTCGACCACATTGTTGTTGTTTGGTATTATTTATTGTTTTTATTACTTGTTGATACATGGCATTTTGCCAAGTATCTAGCAAATTTTCATCACTCGGCCTGTAAGATTCGATATGCCTCCTCCGGGACCATATGAACGAATACAAGATATTTGTAGCGTTGACCAATTATCTTAATATATATATATATATATATATATATATATATATATATATATATATATATATATTTATATATATATATATATATATATATATATTATATATATATATATCTTTAAATTTTTTGGTATCAGGAAGCCAATCGGACTCGATTTCCTACACTTCCCTGAACTTAAGCCGTAACTTAATCTCGTAAGCGTTATTTTCATTATTAAAATTTGCTAAAAGATTTAAGTAATGTTACTAAAGTAAACTTTGTAGAAATCACGTGTTTCAAGTTATTTATACAAAAGTAATTTTATAATCAACTAATTATAGGAGTTATTTGTACCACAAAGCTGGTCAAAATTAAAATATAGCTTGTCTTAAGCCTCTATAGCAATTACGTCGGTCAATAATAAAAATTAAAGAATTTTAAATAAACTTCTGAAACACAAATCAACATTACAATAATAGTTTGCAGTTGAGATTAAAACTTATTTTCGACTGACATATATATTTTAAAATAATGCATCTTTAATGAAAGCGAAGGAAATATACTATTGAAAGTCTCGCACGAGGGATTTTTAATTGTTAGTCTTTGTTTTACTAATTCTTCTATAAGATAAACGTTAAATACTCAAAATATTAATGAAAATAGCAACTCTGTTCACCTTAAATAAAAAATTTATGAGCGCATCAGTCGATAATTATTTTAGGGAATTTTCATCATAAAAATTACGCTTAAGAGGTTGTTCCGATGACGTAAGAGGGATTGGTTGGGGGTGGAAAGATTGTTACAAATGGACTTCGTGACACCAAAAATATATACGGAAATATATATATATATATATATATATATGTGTGTGTGTGTGTGTTGTGTGTGTGTGTGTGTGTGTGTGTGTGTGTGTTGTGTGTTGTGTGTGTATATATTATAACATAAATATGTTATATACATACATTTATTTCAAAAGTTCTTTCTTGGCAAATTAATAATAATATATATTTGTTCATTTATAACATGCATATTTGCTTTGCTCTAATAGTATTATTATTTTTGTTTCAGATGATAAGGATATTATTCATAGTTAATTTACTTCACTTTTTAATTCTTCAGGTACTTTGATAACTAATAAATATTTGTTATTATGTTTTTGGTGTTGGAATACTAATCTAAGAGATCTATAGGCAATTAACCAACATTATAAATAAAAAGTCTTTTACTGTTTACCTTTCCAAAATCAAACTGATACATGGTTTTAGGTTTTTAACTTACTAACACAGCAATTAAAAATCAGAATGACTTCGTTAAGATTAAGATTTATTTATTATTTTAAAAGCATACATACAGTATAATATAAAATCAGCATAAAACATTTATAAGTAATATAATAATAATAATAATAAAAGTCTATTTGACAATGGAATATGCAAATGAAGCTATGAAAAATAATAAATTATTTAATAGCCGCATAAGCTATAGCTTGTGCGCGGCTTGTGTGCCGCTTGTTGACAATAACCTATATCCATGCGTCAAGTTCAATTTATTCCTTCTATTATTAGTATTTTGCCTAATACTCTCAGCTTGTCTTTTAATTCACCTTCGAATTCAGCGTCGAAAACTACTTAAGAGTATACTTTTAGTTTTTAAAAAGGTTGAAATTTAGTATTTATCTAAATTTCGTTCTCGACGTGTGTAGTCAATTTTTTTTATTGACTTTACTCAACAAGTTAAAATGGCTGGACAAAACTAAAAGTAGCGTTGTATACAGAGGGTTAAATTTAATAGGGAACACAAAACATGCATCTCAAAATGTTAGTTCTGTGGAAAATAAGATAGAGCAATTTTCGTCAAACTGGTATAAAATACACTGAAATAAAGAGATTTAAATTTTAAAAGAAAATGTAAACCTCTAACTTACTGGTGGGTAGAATTATTTCACATCATAAATTTTAACTCTGTCTTTTAATTCAACGGTTGAATTTTGAGATGTATCTACTCGGGACTTAATGCCAGCCTCCTTTCTCTTCCTTTTCAAAATTGGCAGAAACTTAAGGTCTTCACTAATTTCAACGACCACTCAGTTAAGGAGGATATGTGGTGACAACCTATTGAAACCTCCTCACCCACCACACTACAAACTTCGCCTTTTAGCGTCTTATCTTCTTTCCTCCTCTCTTTTTACCAACAATAGACCCACCACCCACCTATGTTCAACCAACTGATGGAATATCTGTTGAATTACTTATAACATGCATGTAATGTTGCAGGCGTGGGGACATGGAAGACTGATGGATCCTCCATCAAGAAGTAGCATGTGGAGAGTTGGTTATAGAACTTATAAGAACTACAATGACAATGAAATTTACTGTGGAGGAGTTCAGAGTTAGTTTGATTTTTTCTTAATTTAAATAAATTGACTTAAAAAATTAAATTATTAAAGTTCAATTTGAATTATATTTTAATTAAATGACTTTAATTAAAAAAATCGGGTACGGGGTACCTCAAAACTTTTCCTTAATACATAACATTCACTAAGCCCATTCTCTCTACTATTAGTTTCATTCCCACCGTCACCATCCAGTCAATTTATATGTCATTATATATATATATATATATATATATATATATTATATATATATATATATATAAATTATTAATAATAATATAAATGTAATACATGTATATATATATATAATATATATATATAAATAAAAAATATATTATATATATATATATAAATATATATATATATATATATAATTATATATATATATATATATAAAGCAACATATATGTATGCCAAATCTCTACTTTATCGACCTAGTTTTCCGCGTTTTTATACATTTTAATTTTTCTGAGTCATTACTACGGGTTCGTGACGTCATAAAAATATGTTCCAGGTGGCGTAACTAAACCAACTAGTTGTTGATTGATTTTCGTACTAAGTAACTTTCTAGCATTAATACTCTGGAAGCTACGATGGTAACAGAAACACACACACACATACAGTCAGACAACTTTGTAAAAACCATCCAGTAGGTCTTAAAAACATCCAAAACGGATAATTCAAGTAAAATCCCTGTTTTGGGTTCTTGTAAACACAATACTTTTCCTATATACCTGCCGTATAAATGAGGGAAAATAAAAACCAAATCAGGATATCAAAAAGGTTTTCTTCTGAAAATATGGCCGGGCTCTAATCACTTCTGTTGTGGATAGCCTGCCTGCACCCAAACCAAAACCATTACCCAACCCAACCCATTACCAAAACTTATCATATAAGTTATACTTGAGATGACTCCTACTACTGCTTCTTTAATTTTATATTTTTATATTTATATTTGTTGTTTGTCATTAGTGAGATGGAGTCAAAGTGAAGGTATGTGTGGAATCTGTGGAGACAAGTACAGCGATCCAAAACCTAGAATTATGAAGCGGAGGAAATATGCTAAGCACATTCATATAGTTAAACATTACGATCAGGTATATCTTACTTCTTTACTTTCGACATTAGCTCTAAGCCGAGAAATTTACAAAGCAGCTCATGTTTACATAACAGCTCTGGCTCTGGTTAAAATGTTTTATAAATCTAAATTGCCTGATCCCATTTTCTGCAAAATGCAGTTCGGATTAATTTCGGACCCAAATAGAAACGTGATCAACTAAAGATACAACATCCATGAAATAATTTATTTTGGGTTTGGTCTTTGTTCCATTATTGACTATCAGACATCAATGCATTCTAATGTTTTGTTTTTATGGTAACACGAAAATAATCGTTCTGTAACCTTTGTTTTAACCCTTTTCTTCGCCCAAGAAAGTAATTCCTGTTAACATTATCATTTAACTATAACCCCTTAAAGTATTTTGTGAGTTTTAAGTGTATTTTTATTTTGTTAAATAATGCTAAAATATTTTTTGTTAATAATGCTGTGATATATTTGTATTTATTAAAATGTTGTTTTTCTTGTTTGTTTCAGAACAAGATCAGAGTAAGTGTTGACCTCACATCCAATCACTTAGGCTACTTTGAGTTTAGACTTTGTCCAAATAACAACACTATGGCTGATGTTGAGCAGGAATGTTTTGATAGGTGAGAAACATTTGAAACCTCTACTTCTCTTCAATATCATTTTAAAAATTTAGTTGGCAAAATAACCTTGGGGGGGGGGGAGAGTCATATAGCCATAACTAACATGCTATTTTGCCACATGGACATACTCAATTTAATTTAAATATTATTGAATCTATATCGTTTCCTCACTGATAAATAGATCAAAGCAAATAAAACTAGTTATTTACGATGCTATGTTATAGAGATGTATACTAGAGGGGTATAGCCTTTCTCAATAAGAGAGGCCTGAAGCATCTTTTTGGGGCTTTCAGGGGCTCTGTGTAACCTCATTGAAACCTCCTTTAAAAGTGAGTTAAGGTTATAATAAATCAATTGATGTCGGTTTCCCGCACATTGTTTGTGTTTTGATTTGTATTTTTAACGTTACACTATGTAAGTTATTGTAATTTTGTACGGATTATTTGATTATATTTATTAGCGAAGGTGGTCGGTCAAGTTACTTTTTCGATGTTTCAAAATTAAATCTATAAGGCCTCTCTAGTTATATATCTCTATGTGCTATGAATTAAACATTGTATATATAGGTACAGTTTAACAGTAGCAACATATTTTTAGCATACGCATTGACGCAGCCAGTAGAGATACAGAGTTTTGTGATACTCCATACTGGTATTATGATACAATTATGATTGTATTATAATAAACGTTACATTACTCCATTCGCTCATTCTACCAATTACGATTCCATAATCTAATTTGAACAAATCCAACTCCATAAAATCCGGTGCAGGTTAATAAGTAATTGTTGCTCAAATCTTGTGTATCAAGACATACGTGTTATCTGTTATCCTTACATGTTATCTGGTTTGTTATCTCATTCAAAATCATACTTATCTGGTTTGTTTCAGGTATCCATTAAAAATATTTGGCACAGATCAGGTCAGATACGAGATTGGAAGTAAGACTGGTACATTTAAGTATGATTTAGAAATTCCTCCTGGTATTACTTGTTCAGCTTGTATTCTACAGTGGAATTATTTTACGGGTAAGTTCCTAAAAAGAAATATTGCTAAGGGCCTCACACAAGATAAATAAACATTGTATTCTTAATGTATATTGGAACCTTATGTATTTGAAATAAATAACTTTAAATTACTTTGTTAATAGGAAACACATGGGGAACTTGCAGAGACGGTGATCAAAAAGTTGGTTGTGGGTTACAAAAATTATGGCGAAATTGTGCTGATATAAGTATTGTTTCACCAAATCCACAAGTACCAGAAGAAGTTTCTAATCAGGAATATGAAGTACTCGAAGAAGATCCTGTAAATAGGAAACCGCTGAAACACAATCCTAAAATTGAGAGTGTTATTGAAGATCCTCAAAAACAAATTCATCATCCTCCTATGAGTAGACCTCAAACATTAGTACCCTCTGTTATGGTTGTGCCTGAATCTGTACCAACTCCATTAGTTGGCAGACCACTTAGGTAAAGAATATTTGAAAGTAAATATGTAGAATTAAATTGTACATATTCAAACGGAGCATTTCGGTAATATGTGGATCGTTTTTGGAGTCATTGAAAAATATTAAATTGAGCTTGTCTCCTCGCCAGTGTTAACCTACTCAACCCTAATACACCAAGCAAATTACACCACCTAGTAGTTAGTGGTGGTGGTTAAATAATGAAACACTATTTAACATTAAACAGGAATTAGGACACAAAAGATAGCCCAACAAAATAGGATTTTTATTATTTCCATTAGCCGATCTACAACCCTTTGTATATTATTGTACTTAATGGTGTGAATTATCATACTTGCTGCATGATTCCCTATTTGTTCAGTTCAGTCCATAGAAAAAACTGAAATCTCAAATCCAGATGTATTCAATTCAACTAAACTAAAGTAGTTAATATATAAATAATTCATGTCAAATTTTTCTTTGTTTTTTTACCTATAATCGCATTCTTGAAATGAGAACGCCAGCATCGAATTTCGGTCTGGAGTTTACGGTGCAAGTAGGATACAGGAGCTTAATTACGCCATGTATGAAGAAAACTAAAATTAAATTATTAAACACTTATTAATAATTTAATTAATTACACTTATTAGTAAAAATAATCCTTAAGTCAAGGCTCAGGATTACTCTCAAGCAAATCTTTTATAACCCGCGAGAAGGGTTCCTGCGTTTTGAATTGGGTTACATCTTGCTACTGCAGCTTACGGCAGCCTCTTTCAAGTTATTGAACACCGACCAATCAAGGAGAGTTACGTTTCAATGCTCGCAGTCTTTTTCAAAAAGTAAATTATCATCCAATATGGGATTTAGAGTAATTTTTAATTATTTAATTAAACAGAATAATTCTTAAAGATTCAAGACAATAAAGTCTTGAAGACAAAAAAGGCACTCTGTGAATGAGGATTGTAACTTTAACTTACTTTGTATGAACTTAACATTTAAGCACAATGTAAATATCTTAAAGGTCTACTCCTGACATGCGTTCCATAATATTTTCCATGATCAACAGTCTTTTAGATATTTTCATGGCTAATTTAAGTAAAATGCTTACACTTACAGGTCCACACCAAAATGTGTTGGAGTGGGAGACCTATCAGGTGCCGAAGGAGCTGATGATTACTGTCAACGCCAATGTATCGGACATACATTCAGGTGCCCCACAAACCAGTGCAAGTGTTTCTATTAATTGAACGCTTACGTGGAATATAAGGAACTCAACAGTATTAGAGGACAATCCTATTGATCACTCAAGTGGATTATATTATAAAAAGCTCTCAGTTTTAATGTTTCTCGACATTAACCTAGGAAACATGAAATTTAAAAAATCATGTTTTCAACAAAGTCATGAACAATTGTAGTTCTCAAAATTGCATAAGTCGGTAAACTCCAGATGTTAAATATTTAGAAAGTGATTCAATTCGTGTTAACAAACCAAACGCATTCGGAGGTTATAACTTGACGGTTTTATGAATGACGTCTGACGTCATTGCAGGACTCGGTAAAGGCGGTCAACATTAAACATTTCCTATTTATTCCTGCAATGACGTTAATTCCGGACTATAACCTAACATGTCAAAAAAATTGATTTCATTCATAAAAACTCTCCAATTGAATCACCTTTTAAACTCTATCTGCTTGGGTATACTCTGTGTCTATTTTTTATGTCATATTAATGTAAAAGTAGGTCTCTCAAATAATGCAGTTATAAATTTACTGAACAAAAATTAGCACTCTTAACATAGATCCGTGCCTTAAACATTAACCTGAAATAATATAATTAAAAACTTTTAATATGAAAATGATTCCTATTTTTTTATAAATATATTAATACTTTTATAATTAATTTTAAAGTAAAATTATTTATTTAATTTACAATCATGTTGAGCGTGTCTTTCTCATTTCATGTTACTAAGTCTAAAAATCATCACAAAAAGTATTGTAGACACCCAGTTGCTTTTTAGTTACGACCTGTATAAAGAAAACTAAAGGTGACCCAATATTAAGCCTCTCTTTTTTTTTTTTTTTTTTTTTTTTTTTTTCGCTTTAACCCGTAGGGTCATTTAGCGTTTTCCCCTCACTCAAATCTCACTCAACATTAACCCCTGAGTTTGTACACATCCAATCATCTAGGAAGCACCCCCTCCGTACATGGTAGCACATGTAACTGGTTTACAGTGTGTCTAGTTCATCCAGCCCAACCAGACTCAATCCAAACTCACTGTTCTGGCTAGTGCCCGCGACTAGTTCACAGTTTGCCGAGTTCATCTAGACCAGCTAGACTCACTAGGCTCACCGTTCTGGCTAGCGCCGACTACTAGTTCACTGTGTGGCTTGTTTCATTCTAGTTTTACTAGCTCCTCTGACACATTAGTCTCATGACCTCATACTTCCAGTTTCACCAATCCCATCAGTTCCACTAGCATCACCAGACTCTAGCTAGGCTCACCCGCTCTGGCCAGTCTAGCGCCACCCGACAAAGAACTCTAGCACCCAGATGTCAGTGTGTACAAACTCATTCTATAGCCCTGACCTGAAAGTCAAAGCTCCGCAGTGCTATTAGGAGACGTCTGTCTTCAAGAACCGAGCACTTTGTTCCTAGTCACTTACGTTACTCGTGTCGCCGCCATCACTTTCACTGACTAAGTTTTCGACATACAAAGGCTCAGTATATCTTCCGACCTTCATCTCCCCCAGCCCGCAAACATTAACTTTTCGTGAGCTAGAGACAACGGAAACGTGGGATCCAGACTTGTCTCTGATGAAACTAGATCCAACCCCGCATTTGCGTATTAGTAGCCAAGGAAACCACGTAAAACCTTGGCTGGGTTGGCCGGCCTTGAATTCAAGACCTCTCGAGTGTACGGTACAAGGGATAACCTCATATTGAGGTCCTCCCCCGGCTGGATTTGACCTCGACCTCCAGAGCCTCTCTTTTAGTACTAATACTATTTATTACTCCTATTAATACCTAATACTTTTGTACGCTTATTATACAAATATAAAAGATTTTTATCGTCTTATTGATATTAAATAGGTATTTATTACAATATAAAGTGCTCATATTATGTATTGATTAATTTTAAGATTTTTATTTATAAATTTGTTTAAATTATTTTCAATTTATTTATAATAATTGTTAATTAAATTTATTTATATCTTTTGTTAAAGTCGTATGTTTATTTGATCTGTTTATATTTCTCTGATGTAGACTTAATTTAAAGACATTGCAGACTAAGGTGAAATTGTTGTTGAAAAACAGCTGCTATTCAGCAGTAATAATGTAAATCGGTTGTAAAATGTTTTTTTCTACAGTCCCCTTTTGAGGTAATAATAATAATGCTTGTTTTAAGCTCATTAAAGATAACCCTTGCGGGAATCACCTCAGGTGGTTGTGACGACCAGTACACTTCAAGTGTATTCTAAAGAGGGTGATAATGTATTTGAGCAATAATTTTATTAGAACTGAGAGACCTCCAACTAGACCTCCGTCGTGTCGTTTCTGTATGTGCACAGAAACGAAAATGTTTTTATGTATGTGTGCTATTAAGAAAATATTTTCTAAATAGCACAACTATAGCTGTATACTGATTTGTACAAAGTTTCAACTCTCTACTATAAATACATTAGGCACTGCGATAATAACAGACACACACACACACACACACACATTCATACAGACAACTTTGCGAAAACCACTCAGGAGGCCTTAAAAACACCTAAAACGGATTATTCCGGTGGTATCCTGGTTTCAGATTTTTGCAAACACAATACTTTTCTTTTATACAACAGTAAAATGAGAAAAAGTAAAAACATACCACATCCTCTAAAAGAGTAAAAGCGGGGAAAAAAGTTAAGTTAGAATTGGAAAGCAGAGACTCAAAAGGAAAAATAAAAATAAGGAAGAATAAAACGAAAATATTGAAAATAAGCGAACTATTAGGGATAAAAGTCTGAATAAAAAATTATTGAAATCAACTCTAAGCACGTAAGAGTTGTCTGAATTATTTTTACAATTTCTTCAATTATGTTTTCCTATATTTTTTTTAAATATTCCAGTTAAAGTCAAGTTCTTTTTTATAGAAAAAGATCGGAGTCCTTCCTTAAACCTTTAGGGTAGCTTTAAAAATGCCCTTGTTATTCCCAAAAGGCGAACACTTTTTTACTAAAACTGTATAAAAGAGAAGAAATCGCTTAAATTTACATAATACCTTAATACCAGAAGAAACGCCCGCTCTACCGTGTCCTGCAGACTTTTAAGAAAATTATGCAGGTCCACAAGAAATAAAAAAGAAGAGGGTTTTAAAGAAAAGAGGGTTATCGATTTTTCTTCGCAGTGTTACTTAAAAATATATAAAAACAGTTAATAATTTCAAATAATAAAATATTTTGTTTTTGTATAAGTTTTGATTTTTACTTAGAAATGGATCCACTGACTGAGCAAGTCAATACTTTTTAGTATAGTATGACTTAGTCGAGTAATTTTATTGATGCCAACCACATGTTCATTGAGACTGAATATGGTCTATCTTTCTTACTTCATTCAAAAAGTGATTTCTGACATTCATTCCGAATTTATTCGTATTTTGATGCAACCGCTTCCTAAATTCCATTTTAATGTGTTGTAATAATACCATCCTCTTTCTCTTTTTTTATCTTTCGTTATGTATGCCCGTCCGTATTCCTTCCTGCCTTGATTCCTGTTAAAGCTTTTCTATTTCTATTATCTCCTTATTGATTTTGTTGACAATTTATTTATTGAATAATACAACAACTATTGTGATTGTTACAAGTATTAGAGTTATTACAGTTTTAATTGCTTTAGTAAGCTTGGTTGAGAAATAGATAAGTAAATAGGGAAAATAATGTGACTATTGTAATGTAAGAGATAGGAATTAAAGAATAGATTTAGAATAAATAAGTTATAAATAAATAAGTAAATAAGATGTAGTAGAAAGATGATTAGATAACTTGATGTTAAATTTATGAAGATAACTGGTCTCGAGGCAACTGCCTCCTTAGGCGTCTCATAGGATTTTCTGGAAGGGTATTAGAGGATAAAGTTTGAACAAGAGGATTTAAATGATTCATTCACGATTTTACCGGGAAATAGAAAGATCTCGGACAAATGGAACATTAAGGGCATTGTGGAGAGTAAGGTTTGATACATGGAAAGGAGCAATTGTGATGGTTCGAAAAATTTTGGATTGCAAGATTTGGAGACGATTGGAGTTAGTAGGCTTGGTGCAACCCCACACTTCCAGACCATAGGCCAATGATGGTTTCAATACAACATTATAGATACGAAGTTTGTTGCTGAATGTTAATTTAGACCTACGATCTAAAAGCCGTGACAGGAACTTGAAGCGTGGTGATTCGTTAGTCCGTTTTGTTTTAGTGTGATGTTGCCAATTTAAACGTCTGTCAAGGTTAAGGCCAAGGTATCGGACAGTAGAGGATTGATGTATGTAAACTTCGTTAAGGGCGACTGGAGGACAAGTGTCTATACGAAGAGGGAAACTGATGTGCATACATTTCTTCCTCTCGTATAACCTTGTTTTAATGCTCTATACCGTAGATTCCTTCCAAACCTACACCTCTTTCACTTCTCTTTCTCTACTCATTCCTGACATACCACCTTAAGTACTCCCTTTCTTACCACGTTATTGATTCTCCTCCTCTGTTCATTCTCCCTTTTTTGCACCATTTATTCTTATTCTATCTTTCCCACTAATTACTCCTTCCACTCTTTTTGCTCTATTTGTTCCACGTATAGCACTCCTATTTCTTGTTTCACTATTCATTTTTCAAAACCCTATACTTTCCTCTTCTCAACCACCTCTAGTTTTATCTGTAGCTCTTCCATTATTTTCACCTCCCCACATTTTTCTTCTTCCATTTACGCCTCTCAAATTTACTCATTCTTCTTCCACTATTCATGTTTATCTCCTCTGATTCTTCGTCCATTTTTCATCAACCCTCTTTTTTCTTCATCTTCCATAATACCTCCTATAGCCCTCCGCAATCCTCAATGAAAATCTATTTCTCTTTCAGTCTCCATTTCTGTTTCCCCATTTACACCTCCCCTTTTATTTCCTACGCCTTTTTATACTCCCTCTTTCGTTTTGATCATTTTTATCTTCTCTACCAATTCCTATTTCTCCACTTGCATTTACTCCTCCTCCTTTAGTTCCTCCACCTTTCTCACCACCTTTTCCTCCTCCGATTTGCATTCCACTTTCACCTCCCATTCCCATTTCTCCACCTCCATCCATTCCTCCGCTTTTAGTTCCTCCCCCTTTCTTACGACCACGTCCACCTCCGCTTTGCATTCCGCCTTCACCATCCATTCCCATTTCTCCACCTCCATCCATTCCTCCGCTTTTATTTCCTCCACCTTTCTTTCGTCCTCTTCCTCCTCCGCGTTGCATTCCGCCTTCACCTTCCATTCCCATTTCTCCACCTCCATCCATTCCTCCGCTTTTATTCCACCTTTCTTTCGTCCTCTTCCTCCTCCGCGTTGCATTCCGCCTTTTCCATTTCTCCACCTCCATCCATTCTCCGTTTTATTTCCTCCACTTTCTTTCGTCCTCTTCCTCCTCCGCGTTGCATTCCGCCTTGACCTTCCATTCCCATTTCTCCACCTCCATCCATTCCTCCGCTTTTATTTCCTCCACCTTTCTTACGACCTCGTCCTCCTCCGCGTTGCATTCCCCCTTCACCATTGCATTCTCGGTCCATCCCACTCCACCTCCATTCTATTCCTCCGCTTTTAGTTCCTCCACCTTTCTTGCGACCTCGTCCACCACCGCGTTGCATTCCGCCTCCACCTCCCATTCCCATGTCTCCACCTCCATCGATTCCTCCGCTTCCTGTTCCTCCACCTTTCTTACGACCTCGTCCTCCTCCACTTTGCATTCCGCCCTCACCTTCCATTCTCATGTCTCCACCTCCATCCATTCCTCCGCTTCTTGTCCCTCCACCTTTCTTACGACCTCGTCCTCCTCCACTTTGCATTCCGCCCTCACCTTCCATTCCCATGTCTCCACCTCCATCCATTCCTCCGCTTCTTGTTCCTCCACCTTTCTTACGACCTCGTCCTCCTCCGCTTTGCATTCCGCCATCACCTCCCATATCCATTTCTCCACCTCCATCCATTCCTGGATTCTTACTTCCTTTAGTACTTTTTTTGCCTTTTCCACCCTTATTATTTTTATTCATATTTCATCTCAACACTTTTTCTCCTTTTCTTCCTATCTAATATGTTTGAACCAAACTCCAAAAACTTTAAATTTGCCTTATCATTAGGATCGAACGCACGCTTCTTCCTTGATTTTTCTACTTCATTAGTATTATTTTTTCTTATATATGCTGCGTATCTGTTGTAATTTAATTCCTGCTTCGACTTCCTCTCACCAGTAGAGTTCTTTCCTTTGTCCAATTTAGATATGTCAGTGTTTCCTGCTTTAAATTCATGTTTCTTTGCGTTGCGGAGAGAGCTAATTGGATTATTAGTTTTAAACCCACTATTCATAGATGTTCTTCTGCTGTCCATGTGATTTACTTCAGTCATTGATTTTTCACCTCTTTCCATTGCAATAGGATTTTGAGTACTTTTTTGCTCTCTTAGCTGTTGTAAATCTCTTTTAGATCTTTGATTAACTATCTGAGACGTATTATTTCTTTTAATATTTACCGCATTGACTCTTCTATTCATGGGACTCCTAGAATCAATTCCATTATTTATAGACTTTTTGATGGGATTCATTCCGCCGGGATATGTTGGATTCATTAGTTGTCTTCTCAAACGCTTTAAATATCTTTTTTCCTCGATATGCTCACCTCGTTGACCTCATTTTTTAATAAATCCATTTTAATGTTTATAGCATTAAGTTTCTTTTGCATTAGATTCTCATAACTAGAGAACGGATTCATTGCAACACTTCTCTTCATCCGATGGCTTCTTAAATGGAACAAATCCCTTCCAGTCCTTTGATTTCTCATGGGATTAAATTGATTAATCATTGTCATGGGGTTCATTGTTGTTGTCGTTTTTCTTTGTTTCTTATTCCTTTTAAGTTGTCGAAGTTCTCGTCCAGTTCTCTGATTCCCCATTATATTCATTCCCCCTAATACGTTCATAGGATTCATACCTTTCAAAATATTCATGGAGTTCGTGCCTCCTAACATATTAGTTGGATTCATACGGCTATTCATGGTTGAATTTTTTCTTCTTCTTCGAAGGCCATAATATTCAATGGGTGTAATTAGGCCATTTTGATGATAATGGAGAGTATTTGTTCCAATGAGGTGTAGGTTTTTGTTTTCCTTTATTATTTTCCATTTTTCGTTATAACCATGAGCGCCATGAACCTAAACAAATAATAATTGTTATGATATTTAGTTGCTGATTTATATACTCACAATCATTCTCAATTTTTATGTACTTTGTGAGAAGAAATTTAATATTTCTGTTCTAACATTGACCAATTCTCTCTGATTTTCGCCAATGCTTAAAGAACATTACGATAATGAAATCGTAGGGCATGAAATGGGAAAATGAAATGGGTGTTGGGGTAGGGGATTGGCCATCCACAACCACCTATGGTGATTTCAAGTATGTATATTTTCGTAAGAATAAAATTGACAAATATAAAATTATTCAACTAGTCTTTATTATTTCTACTCATTAATTTTTCCTAATTTAACTTTTCCTCATTCATACCGCAGGTATATAGGAAAAGTATTGTGTTTGCTGAAAAATCCGAAACCGGAATGTCACCGGAATTATCCGTTTCATGTGTTTTTAAAGCCTCCTGAGTGGTTTTTGCAAAGTTGTCTGTCTGTATGTGTGTGTTTGTGTGTCTGTTATAATCGTAGCGCCTAGTGTATTTATGCTAGAGAGTTGAAACTTTGTACAAAAATAAGTCTACCGCTGATGTTGTGCTATTCGGAAATAATTTCATTATGACGTCATAAATCCGCTATAATAACTCTAAAAAATTTCGAAAAATCATAAAACGCTGAAAAATGATGCAACCATAATTGAGATTTGGCACGCAAGTAGATATGTATAATACTAACATATTTGCTAAGTTTCATCTCATTATCAGCATTAGTTCATTTATTTTTATCATTTAACTTGTGTACGTTTTTTTAAATTGTAAAAAAAATCGGGTAATAATCCAATTGAGTTGAAATTTAGTACAAGTATATACTTTACATAACACTAACTTTCGTTTCAATACAGCAAGTATATACAAAATTTTTGTTGGATCATAAAAGTTAAGCACCATCGAGCGTGGTCAGTGCCTAGATAGGTGACCGCTGAGAATGAAGCAGATGCGTTTATTATCTGAGGACGAGCGAAGCGAGTCTGAAGCAGGAAGGATGAGCGTAGCGAATCTAATCTGATAAGGAAAAGATACGAGGTACCCCGTACCCGATTTTTTATTTCCTCTATCGGGTAACAGACTGATAAAAATGTTAGAAATTACTGATTTATTTTGAATTTGTTAAAAAACTCTTTTCGGATGTGTACGAGAATGTGTAGCTATAAATATATTTTAATAATTTATAGCTTAAATAATGAAATAATTTATAGCTATAAATACATAATTTTTACAGTTTCTTTAAACGTCTTGAGTAATCATCACTTCATAGTTAAAGTAATTCACATTCAGTCAGCTATGCCAGCACAATATCAGATGAGGGATTACAATTTTAATAACCTAATGTTAATCTTTGAAAAGACAAACGTGAACATCTAGTTTTAAATTAAAATAAAAATATCTATATTTTTAAAACTAAAAACTTTTAGAATAAATAGAAATGGAAAAGAACTAAAACCGGAAAAAAATATAAGAATGACTTGTAAAATACATATTTTTTCTCAACCAGTATTCTATTCTTTGTTCGCAGCCCTTTCGGGGTCAGCTTTTTAGAATGAGATAAAGGTTTTTTTAGGTTACAATAGAAATCCCCGAAAAAAGGCCAAGGCTTGAAAAAATTGAACCAAAAAAATTGGGAGCTTAAAAAAATAGGATTTGGTATTATTATCTCTTGAGGCTATAATAATTCTTTAAAAAATTTAACCGTTATACTTGTTGATTAAAACAAGTAGCCCTGTTTACTTTAAAATTACCTCCATTATGAGATAAAAAAAAAGTTTTATCGCTGTTAAAAAAATTAGGGGATTTTTTCACAAACTTTGAATATTAAAGATTTTGGGCTGCAGCACTGGAGGGTTTATTAAAGCCCACAGAAAGTACGTGATAATATATCATCTGAGTTAATCATTCTTATTTTCATGAAATTTTTGAAAAAAATTAGGGAAAGCCTTGAACTTTTTATGAGTTAATAATAAAAATTATAATGGCTGTTGTTCTAACATAATTGATTAAAAGTCTAAATTTAATGGAATTACAAAATAAGGAGGAGGATAAATTTTGATAATGTCTAAAGTTCTGTCTTCATCTGAGTATTTGACAACTTGTATTTATATGCAAGTTTATTAAGCGCATAGGCTGAGTTATATCTATCATAATCAACTGTAGCAAAGTTCGTTTAATACAAAACTATTAGGTGTATGGAAAATTATAAAGTACTTACATTATAAAACAAATTATGTAGAATATACAAATTAATTATAAATAAACAGTTAAAAAGCATGTTCAATTTACATTTAGAAAGTAAACTACTTAAAAATATAACTAAGTCTAGTATTATCACCAAAATTAATTTTTAAACCTTAATTTATTCAGGTTATAACCTGAAATTCATCTGTACAATAACTTGCAACAGTATTTAATTTATTAAACCATCTAGATAGTTCTTCTTTGCCCCTCTCTTCTTGTTATATGAAATAATGCTTATTTTATTGTATTCTATTTTATCTTGATTTTATTTTAATATCCGATTCACGAATATAATTGAAAAAGGAAATACCTTATTATTATTTATCATTACAGTATGAATAATATACACCTTTTGTCGTGAAAATGCATAATACAAGCATGTATTTAAATGAAGTCTGTTAAGTATGAAGCAAAGCTTTTTGAAACATTATTTTTAATTTGAGTATTCTCAACTGTGGAGGTTGTAATTAAATAAATAAAAACGACAGTCTCCCCAAAAAATGTAAAACTATATTTACAAAGCCGGCTTTGAACTATTAACAACCATTACAGTGCCGTAGAGAAGCGAGGAAGGAAGAAAATATACACACTATAGCATTTGAGAAAGAGGTTGAAATCTGACTCAAAAGATCAGATCTGACTCTTTTTAGTCATATTTTAACCTCTGTCTCAAATGCTATAGTGTGTATATTTTCTTCCTTCCTCGCTTCTTTACGTCACTGATGATGGCTGTTAACAGCCGAAAGCCGGCTTTGTAAATATAGTTTTACATTTCGTAGAGAGACTGTCGTTTTTTTTTATTTATTATTTTTAATAATCGCCTTTGCAAGGCCTGTTTCTGTTTTATTATTTTAATATAACAATATTGTGCCATCTGATCTGGGTGTCGGCATCTCATAGAACAATTCCGGGGTTTTTGTCTTGAAGTTTTAAGTCTTTCGGTGGTGATTGCGTCATTGTAGATGATAAATCCAATGTTTTGCTTCAACTGTGGGAGGCATCTTCAGGAATGCAGGGATGAATTCTCAATGCTTTCGTTGAGCATTTTTAACTCATTTATGGTGTCTAAAATCCCTGAAGATGCCTCCCACAGTGGAAGCGAAACATCGGATTGACCGTCTACATTAACGCTGTCATTACCGAAATACCTAAATCTCTTAACGAGTTTTATTAGGTATTGTGAAGTGAACTTCATTTTTTACTTTAAGGATATTTAATAATACGGTTAGAATGTTTTCTATACTGTGTAAGTATAAAACTGTCGTCAATCCCAACTCTATCTCTAACCATTCGGACAGCTTGTAACACCTTTGTACCACTCTTACCGTCAGCTAATATCTATATAGAGTCAGATTTTAGCTCTTTATTGTTGTACAGTGATTAATTTGTTAATTTAACACAACACAAACAGTGTTGTTTGTTAATTTTATAAAACTGTCACAAATCGGCATTGAACATGTTAGACATTCAAACTTATAACTAACTTAAGTTAACTTTATTTATTATTTTAAAAGCATACATACAGTACTTAAATTTAAACTTTTTTTGCAAACCTAATACTTTTTCCATGTACGGTAT
This sequence comes from Microvelia longipes, assembly GCA_018340805.1. Classification (NCBI taxonomy): domain Eukaryota; kingdom Metazoa; phylum Arthropoda; class Insecta; order Hemiptera; family Veliidae; genus Microvelia; species Microvelia longipes. The sequence continues at coordinate 29,271,076 of JACMZG010000022.1, forward strand.
AAACGAGGAAAATTAAAATTATACAAACAAATAAGGCCCCGAAGCAGCCACAAGGAGTCTGTGAGTCTGAGGCTGCGAAGCGGCCCGAGGCCGTATAGAGGCTACGGATAGTAGGCCCGTATTATGTTTTTAAAACTTCTTTCTGACATGGATAGAAAGATGTGAAACTCCTTGCCGAGTCGATCAACCTCTAAGGTCTTTGTAAAATAATTTATGTCAGGGGTTCCCAAAACTGCATCTAAGAGGGCCATCTACCATACAACTAAATTTTAGCCCACCTTAATATCTGAGGTGCCCAGTTGCGATTTAAGCATATTCATTAAATGTTTCTAGTCATAGTTATATAAAATGCAGTTTTTATAACTAACAAACCATGCGAGCAAAGCGAACTTAAGAAAATTTCGCTCTTTTTAATAAATTGAATATTTTTTTAAACTTAACATTTTTTTCTTATAAATACAGCTGCCACCCATCTACGCACTGACCTCGTTCGATAATGCTTACTTTTATTATCAAACAAAACCGTAGAAGTACTTGCAGTATTGGAAAGAAACTTAGTATACTTTAGGTTCTATGAGGTCTGTTTTGCAAGTAAGATTATATATATATTATATATATATATATATATATATAATATATATATATATATAATATATATATTTATATATGTATGTATGGTACGACATTTTGTGTCCTAGACGTTCTATGGGAGACGATAACTTTCGAACGAGGTTTGTGCATAGATGGGTGACCGCTGGGAATGAAACAAGTGTATTTACTATCTTAGGATGAGGATCAATAGGGAGGATGAATGCAGCGAATCTGATGTGATGAGGAAAAGTTTTGAGATATCCTAAACCCGATTTTTTTAGACATACGTTAGTTACATAGGCTGAGAAATGAAAATGAAAGGTGTTTGTTTATTATGGATGGACAATATTTATTAGTTTATTATGGGCAACAACATAAGTAAATTTGAATTTAAGTAAGACCGTTTCCATTTTATACTCCAAAAGGTTTTTATGAAAAGGCTTTAAATTTTGACGTCGATTTGCGATGTTTGCAAAGATTTTAATAAAATAATTATTAAACCGTTATCAAATATACTATTTTTAATAGAAATAATTTATATATTCACGTCTTATAAATAGATTTTAACTTATTCATATCGAAGTAATTTATGGTAATTTCCTTTCAATAAAAAATGAATAGTGAGTTAAAGTTAATTTAATTATTTTTTAAATCATTTAGTTAATAAAACGATCAATAAAAAAAATTTAAATATTCGCGCTGTAAGTATTATGGGTAAAAATAGGATTCTAAGAATTGACCAATGAGAGCACAGCTTTTCTAGTTTCTAGGGTTCTCGAAGCTTCTACGCATTATTCTCTTAGTTTTTTTTCGGTTTCGGTCGGTCCGTGTGGTTTTTACGTTTCTGTTTTTATATTTTTTAAATTTAAGCATGAATTGTCTCGGTTTTATTGCTATTAATGTGTGTTGTATAAGAATCAATAATAATTGTTTTAAAGTAAGTTATTTAATGAAGTCCATCTCGGACTGTTGTGGTAAAATGCACCTTGAACTGTTCAGCCACCATCTTCAATCTTCGGTCTTTGGATTAACTAAGTTACTTATGTAAGTTATTTGTTTTATTTAAAGTTCTATGTTCTAATTCTTATTGTATTTATTACAATAAAGACGAAATCATTGTTACGCTGTGATCTCACTTTTAAACTGTGTTCCGCCGGCCAAAGTCGAATATCATTCACCTACGACTTTAGGTGAGGGAAACCTCACCTAAAGTCGTAGGTATAAGATAAAGTAATTCATAAACTATTAATGTATTAGAAATATATTATAATTAAAGTGATGTAAAAATAAGGGGTCGGCATAGAGACAGTTCTGACTCCCACACTCATAGAGATATAAACTAGAGGGGACATAGCCTGAAACATCTTTTTTGGGCTCTCATGGGCTATGTGTAACCTTATTTAGTACGTTCACACATTCTCTAGATCCGCGTATCATATAGAGTATGATATCTCAATACGGTAATTTAAGCTGTATGAACCATGCGGAGGGGATCCGATCGCAAAGCTAGAACTAGGGAGATGGAGTATAAATGGATCCCCCGATACGCTGTATGTACCTTTAGAGACGATCGCATTTAACGGATAACCTTCTCGTCGAACTTTTATTTCACTTGATTTCACTTCTACATTACCGTTTTTTGATCAATTAACTTTTGGAATATTATTATTTTTTTAGTGTAACTTTATTATTATGCTAAAAAATCACAATTTAATTTAATATATTTTTTGTTTTAAACTTTCTTATAACCAAAAGTGAACCTTCACTATAAAAGAGGCCATGTTTTGGCGGGATCAGTTATCACGTAATCTCACTCGATCGACTAAACAAATACACTGCAAGAACCGTGAAGTTAGTTGACCGTATTGTATACGTATTCTATACGATCCACGGATCTAGAGTGTGTGTGAATGTACTTATTGAAACCTCCTTCAAGGGTGAGTTAATGTTATAGTAAATCAATTGACTTTGCCTTCCCGCACATTGTATTTATCATCGAAGGTGGTCAGGTTACTTTTTAGATGCTTCACAATTTAACCTATAGAGCCCCTCTAGTAATAATATCTATGATACATGGAGCTCACAGATATTTATTTCTGTTTAGCAACGGATATAAATCAACAAATCAGGATGTAGGAACAACTAGCTTTGACTTGCGGCATAGTTGTTAAACTAGATTCCCTCTTGATTGAAAGCTGGTTGGAACACTGACTCTACGCCCACCCCTCTTTTTTAAATCGCTTTAATTATAATAAATATATTATATATTAACAGAAAACTAGGCAGTGGAGTAAACACAGCTAACCAATAACAACGCCAAAATGCCTCCACAAAATCTTTATTAAAATTAGAGCCTTGTTTGTTGTGCTGACTTTTAAGTCCGTTATATGACTGCCTAAAAAGTCAGCCTAAGGTTCTCCTTCTTCAACTCTCCGGCACTTATGATGATCGTGGGGTCAAATGCCGGCTCTGGTTTAATAAAGGTTTTGGTGTTCTTATTGGTTAGTTATATTAAATATATATATTTAATGTATAAGTTAAGTATGAGGAAAAGTATTGTGTTCATCCAAAAAATCTGAAACCTAAGTTTTATCATAATTATCCAATGACTATTACACTATTTCATAGGTTTCATCGTTTTGAATATAATGACTATTACACTTTAAAATTTTAACGGCCAGTAAATTTTGAATTTTTACTGCTTTTATATGTTAGACATATTGCCAGATAGCAAAAACACAATGAATTAGCTATGAAATTCCATAGCTATTCAATTTTTAGCTTGTCCATTCTTACCAAACATATTTATTTATTGGTGCAATACTTCATATAAAAGTTGGTCGATAAAAATTGAAGCTAATATTCTCATAAAGAACTATACTAATAAAAAACTAGGCTGCCGCTTATGATCATAGGTCATTAAATCATTACCCTTATAATTTGATAGAATGCATAGCTACCGTATTACTTTTTTAAGCATTAATCAGCTCTAGGCTATAACACCTTAGATATTCGGTTAAATAATAATTCTGTGGTCAAGTGTAGCGAGACTGAAGTTATATCACCTTAAGCACAGGCAGAGTGTGTGATAATCATGACACTCTGAGAACGAGCAATGTTAGTCTGAAGTCTTAACTCCCTAGACTTTAAATGACAATATTATTCTGATGATGAGCAAAGCAAATCTGTAGTTGTAAGGAAAAGTACTGAGGCACCCTGTACCTGATTTTTTTATTTTAATTTATATTATCGTTATTGGCTCTACCAGATCTATTTTTTTACAGTAGTTTAATTTAGAAAAACATGAGATTTAAAAAGTGAAAATTATTCCTGGATACCCTGTTGCCTCTCTTGATAGAATGAATAAAAATAGGTAGATTCATCAGGTAGTTCAGCAGGTCCATTATGTATTACATTTGTTGTATTAATGTGACCTGTGTATCTCAGTAGGAATACTGAAACTCAGATGCTTAAGTAGTTTCATTTCTTTTATCTCATCTTCTACTGTCGCTAATAAATACTCCCTTTTTAGTAAGAAAATACATCTCTTAGCACAAGTCATCCATAATTGATTACCCAATTTATCAATGTTGGATGACTTGTGCTAAGAGATATTCTCTGTCCCATCTGTGACTCCTGTTGTAAAGCTTCAGTATTTAAACTAATCTTTGACATCATGGAGGTATTGCTGCCCGCCCCCCCAGCCATGGTATTAAAAATGAATTATTACCTGTGGTGAAACTGAAAATTAATTTATTGGATATCTATCAATAATAAATTTATATAGCCATGATATGAGCTCATTGTATTTTAATTCAAGACTGCTTTTGAAGAATACTATAATGATATAGTAATAATTTTATTATCACGTTAATATGTTTAACTATTTAATAAGTAATGATTGACTTGTAAGATCATTAAGTTTTGTAAAGTTCAGGTAAAGGTAGGTACCACTCCTGCTATTCAACCCTTTTGATTAGCCTTTTATCCACAATAATGTAAGTTCTTTAATTTGCCATCAGAGTGCTGCACTTATCAAATGCTTTAGTGTTATTGTTGGATTTCATTAATTCCTTTAAGCTCTACTAGGTGGCAGCAGTTGACAGTAATACACTATTTAAGTTATTATTTTCAAATTATTCACTAGACTTTTTTATTTGCTCAAAATAATTTGTAAAATCCTACCTCTATCTCTTACTATTTAATGTATATATTTAATAAATCTCTTATTTAGATTTGCTATTTATTAATAATTATTTAATTATTTACATTCACATTATTAAATTATTCACACAATTAAATGATTTATTTAAATTTTCTTATTTCTTAGTGATTATTTAATTTTGTTGACCCGATGGTCCAAATGATTTATAATAGTAGTTACTTACATCCAAAGATATAAGTTGTTTATGACAATGCTATTTGTTAATATTATAGTTTTAAGAACACTCTTCTTGTATACTTCTTCCAATACAATAATAATTTGTGTGATAAAAATAGCATGACCTATCAGTAGTAACCTAATTATATAAATTAAATGAATAATTACATTTAATATCGATTTCACAAGTCATTTCATATATGCTTATTCTAATAAAATAAGTATTAAATAGCATTAATTCATTAGTTGTTACAAGGAAAAAGTACATTTCACTTAAAGCCTTTTTTGTTTTTGTCAAATTCATAAAAACCTTGTGTATCAAATTTTAATTACGAACAGAACAGATTATTATTTAATTATAGACACAAAATTGATTATTCTAGCCCTAAAATAAGTATTCAGTCAATAAGTCGTATTCAGTCAATAAGTCCTTGGTGCGGAGGTTAAGTGCTTGCTTATTCCAGTTTTTTTCTAATGTGCCGTTTGAATTATCTTATTATGTAAAATCTAAATAGAGCCTATCTAATATGTTTAATCTAAATAGAAATGTAATATATATATATATATATATATATATGTTGTGTGTGTGCGTGTGTGTGTGTGTGTGTGTGTGTGTGTGTGTGTGCATTTATGTATGTATGAATGCATTATTTCTAACGCAAAATCAAATAAAACCATGAATAGTGGACATTATTATTACTTATAGCTTAATTTTCCGAATTTTCCAAAGAAACATTTTAATGTTTTTATTATTTTAATTAGCGTAAATGCTCTGCTATGCCGATTTTGGAACAACGGTGACTGTCGTTGTCCTTACGACAACGCGGATATTTTATTACATTAAAACAGAACTTAACTATGACCGTAATAATGAACTTGAAAATGAACTTGTGTATGAACGTAAAAGGTATTTGACTCGTTATCTTGATGTCTTATAAACGAATAATAAAATCTGACAAATAAAATCAAATCTGACATAAAATAACAAGTCAAATGCCTTGACTATTAGAAATAATAATATACGCCTGCGACATGGCTCCCCAAAGTTCTTCTTTGAACTTTCAAGCTATGGCTCCTCGACGGGAATCGAACCTTAACTTGCAGGTAATAGAAGGATAAGCTTTGAAACTGGTCTTTCAAGTGTCTTGTCGTTTCCGTAACGAATAGTCACTCTGCGCACCGTTCCATCTGAGCTCTTCTTAACTTCTTCAACTATAGCAAGTGGCCATTGGTTTCTTGGTATTTGGTCGTCCTCACAAATTACCACATCGTCTACGGCTATATTTCTTTTTTTATCTTGCCACTTTTCTCTTTTTTGTAAATTAGTTAAGTATTCTTTCCTCCATCTCCTCCAAAACTCTTCTGCTAAATGTTGAACGTGTCTCCACCTTTTCTTAACATAATTATCGGAAAATATTCCTGGAGGAGGCAATATAGGTCTTGGTTGAAGTAAGATGGCGTGGTTAGGTGTTAGTGGCTCAAGTGAGCTAGGGTCCTGGGTCCTGTATGTTTGTAATTGTAAGGGGCCTCCCGTTGACTATGTTCTCACATTCACAAAAAAATGTGCGCAAACTATCGTCTGTAAGCAACCCTTGTTGATTGATTAGCATAACTTCGAGAATTTTCCTCACAGAACCTATTAATCGCTCTACAACACCGTTCATATGACTAGCTTTGGGGCAGTTAAATTTCCAGATAAAATTACATGAACGGAGCGATAAATATTTAGAAATGTCTTGAAGTTGTAGTTCTTTTAACGATTTTCGTAACTCTTCTTTGGCCCCAACAAAGTTGGTTCCCAGATCAGATCTCAACTCCCGGATCTCACCTCTTCGTGATAAAAATCGTCTTAATCCATTAATAAACGAATCCGTGTTCATAGAGTCGAGGACGTCCAATGTTATGGCTCTTGATGCAAGACAGGTGAAAATTACACCGTAACGTTTCTCTTGTCTTCGCCCTAGACGCACATAAAATGGTCCGAAGCAATCCACAGCGCTGTAGGCAAAGGGATAACTTTCTACCACCCTACTCTCAGGTAGGTTCGACATTATTGGAGTTTCATATCTTCCTCGAACTCTCTTGCATATCATGCACTGAGATATGAGTTTTCTTACATGATATGAAGCGCCAATAACCCAGAACCCACGTGAGCGTATTTCATTCTGTGTCATACTTCGACCCTGATGAAAGATTCTTTCATGACAGTATCTTACAATTAATTCAGATGTATGAGTTTTTTAGGTAATATTATAGGGTGCCTATTCTCTAAACCGGAATACCCGAGACGACCTCCAACTCTTAATAAACCTAAATGATCAATAAACGGATTTAGAGATCGCAAATGATCTTTCCTTGACAGATTAATATTATTTTTTAAACAATCAATTGTTTCTTTGAAATAAAGCGATTGAACGTGCTTAAAAATAAGAATTTCTGAATATTCTAACTCCCTAGCAGTGATAGGGTGTTCAAAAATATTTTTCCCTACAATTTTTAGCCCTTAATTGATTTATATACCGTAAAATTAATGCTACGGACATTTTAGCTTTTTCCCAAGTCGGAAACCTGTTTAAACGACTTAGTAAATCTGGGACGGGATCAGCCGAACTCGCTAATATTTAACTGGTTTGACTTCCGGGTCATCTGGGACTAGAGAAGGGACTTCTGTTTCTCCCAAGATTCAGAATTTTCCCAAATGAATTTAGGACCCGTTAGCCATATACTACTTATGATCTGCCCTGCGTCAGCTCCTCGCGAAGCGATGTCAACAGGATTGTCTTTGGAGGGCACATAATGCCAGTCCTTAAATATTTGTAAGTTCTCTTATCTCTTGAACTCGATTTGCTACAAATATATGAAACCTACGCGATTCGTTGTTTATATAGCCTAAGACAGCTTTACTGTCAGTCCAAAATACATTATTTATATCACGTAATTTTAATTCCTTTTCGATAAATTTACTCATTCGTGCAGCAAGTAATGCAGCAGTAAGCTCTAACCTAGGTATAGTAATTTCTTTGAGAGGCTTAACTCGCGCTTGCCAATGATAAATGAGCAGTAAACTTGATCTTGACTATTAACTAATGTTAAATACGATACTTGACCGTAACCTAAAAATGATGCGTCACTAAAGTGATGCACTTCCGCCTTCGAAACAGAACCGAAACCTACTGGTTTAAAGCAACGGTTGACCGATATCTCACTTATATCATTAAGTCCGTTTAACCAATGCAACCATCTTTTTTTAAAGTCATCGCTAACTTCAATATCCCAGTTGTCTTGATTTTTTAAATTTGATTCTCTACAAAGATCTTGAAGAATACACTTCCCTTTCATTATGTAAGGAGCAACGAAACCTAGAGGATCATATATTGAACTGACTGAGCTGAGTATTCCTCTTCTTGTAGCTCTATTATCAGGCATCATTATTTTGAGTCTAAACTGATCGCTATTTGTGTCCCACGCTAAACCTAAAACTCGCTCCATAGAAAATTCGTTTTTTATAGATAGATCTTTTAGTGTAGCGTTATTTATTGCTCTTTCAGATTCGGGAATGCTTTCTAATAATTTAGAATTGTTTGAAATTATTTTGTGAAATCTAAATCCTCCACGAGCACACATTTCTCTTATGTTTTCGACTAATTCTATAGCTTCTTCTTCGCTCTTAACTGACGCGCATCCATCGTCAACATAATAGTTTTCTAGAACGAACTCAGCAGCTTCAGATCCTAATTCTTGAACGTTATCTTTTGCCGTTTGTTTTAACGCAAAATTACTACACCAGGAGATGACGTGGCTCCGATAAAATGAACCGTCATGCGGTATTCCTGGGGTGTTGAGTTAACATCTCCGTCTTTCCACCAAAGAAATCGAAGAAAATTTCTATGTTTCTCTTTAACGAAAACTTGATGGAACATGCCTTCGATATCTCCAGTGAACGCAACTAATTCTCTTCTAAATCTCATTATAACACCCAATAAGCTGCCCGTCAAATCTGGCCCGGATAGTAGGTTTGAATTTAGTGATTGTCCTTTGTACTTTGCTGAACAGTCGAACACAACCCGGATTTTTTCCGGTTTCTTTGGATGGTAAACACCGTGGTGAGGTATATACCAACACCGACCTTCCTCAGGTACTGAACTAGGCACCGCTTCTGCGTGTCCTTTCTCAAAACATATTGTTCATAAATTTTACGTAATCATTTCTATAATTTATATTTTTAAAAATCGAAATTTTAAACTATTTAATCTTAGTAGCGCCAAATATCTATTGTTAGGTAAAGTGCAATTTTCATATTTTAATGGAAGAGGCAATTCATAATGCTGATCGGACCTATGAACAAGGCCTTCATTTAATATTTTAAGAAATCTTTGATCTTCTATTGATATTGCAAAATCTTGTGACACCTGAGTTACTTCCGGGAAATCTAATGAAACCCACGGGTTTATTAGTTCTTTAACTTTAATTTTATTTTCCATGTAGCTGCTAAGGGCGCACACTTTAGGATTGCTTAGTTCATAATCCTCATGACCCTTTGGACCTACCACTCCCCAACCTAGAGTTGTTTTAATCCCGTACGGTTCAGAGGGAGCACCTCTAACGACTTCTAAAGGGCACAAAGCTTGCGGACAGTTGTTTCCTATGAGCAACCCGATTCAATATTTTTATTAACCGGTAAAAATTTTATCTTTTAAACGACTTAAATGACCAAACTTGTTAATAAAGTCTGGATTCGGAATGTCGTCATGACAACCCGGGATATCTGGCCGTGTATAAAATTTGTAAGGTAATTTAACTACTTCTTCAGTTTGTAGACCCTTAATTATGACGTCAGTCAATCTAAAAGCAATTGACTCGACTCTTTGACAACACGGCACGTAGTTCTAGACTTGTAGCAATGCCTGGTAACCCTAACTTTTCTTTGATACTTTCTTTGAGAAAGCAAGCATCACTCCCGTCATCTAAAACGCATAGGTGACAGCTTGGTTTGACGGGTTATTTTTATCTATGACACAACAGGTACAATATGAGACATTGTAGATAAGCATACTTTAATTTCTCGAGAATCGCTTGAGTGCACGTCAGCTATTAAATTTTGAGTGCAACTTTCATCTTTATTTTCGATATTATTTTTATTTTTGCTGTCACTTTATTTACAATTTTTGAAATTTCTCCGTCACAATCTCGATGTAAACAAGTCGGGTGTTTTTTTAGACACTTTTCGCAAGAGAGTCGTCTGATACAACCTTGCTACTGTGTCCCCGTTTCAAACAGCCAAAACACAGGTTTTTGTTTTGTACGAACTTAATTCTATCGTCCAAATTAATTTTATTGAAATCTTACACTTATAAAATTCATGCGAACCGGTATTACAAAACAAACATTTTATTTCTCGAATTTTGGGGTTTTCGTTAGTTGGTTTACTATTGCTACTAGTGCTTGGGGTATTAGAATCTAAGAAATAACTATTAACTTGTTTAGGTTTGGCCGCGTCTTTGTAATTTTTATAACCCTTTGACGGCGAATGATAACTGGATGGTTAATGCGTCTTATAAACGAGTCAAAACTCTTGATAAGTCCTCAATAGTTTCGTTACCGTTCTTATATTCTACAACTTGAATCCATTTATCAAAAACTTTGGCTGGTAAGCGACTTAAAATTTTCTTTAGACATATTTTCGTGTTTATTTCTTTTAACGAATGTCTATCGAGGACTTTACAAGCTGTTCTGACAGTATCAGCGAACGTTATTAGGGCCGATACATCGTTCCACATAATATTAGGGCCTTCTGTGAGTTTATTCACCCAAGACTCCGTAATAGCTACCCACTTCCGAAACGCTCCTCTAGCAACTCCAATAGACCTCGTATGTAAGAGACATGTTTGAATTGGCTACTTTCTTAGCCTCACCTTCGAGAAAGTTAAGCAACAAAGACTTTCTTATAGGATTTGGCAGTAACCCATCTTCTAAATGAATTTTAATTTCCTCTCTAATATTGGAAACTTATAGCTGTCACCGTTGAATTTGTAAGTAGTAGAGGAATTTATTAACTGAATTTTCGTCATTACAGTCAGCGAGTCTATTGGATTTACTAGAGGGGGTTTCGCAATATTACCTTTATTTTTTTTAACTGACAATTCACTGACATTGTCAAACTTTATAGATTTGACACTTTCGTTATCGCTTATAGCACTGTCATGAAAGGACCTTACCGAATCATCAATTGACACAAAACCTGGTTGCTTGTGCTATCCTTGCCACTTTGCTAGAATTGCCCTTACCATCCTGATTACCTAGGTTTGAGCGGGAACTAGATCTTCATCTAGTTTATTTAAAATGAAATCTTCAACCAAAGACTCTTTTTCAGCAATGATTATCTTATGGTCAAATAAAAACTGGTTGTTTGACAGAGACTAGATCGTTAAAGTGGTCAGATGTTTTTTTTGCTTTGAGTATTCAGACTGAAACTTAGTAAGATACTTATTAAACTGAATATGTTAAGTTTGATGCTGCTGATGGTAGAACTTAGAACCTTTTCTGAAGAATTTTCTTGATTCTTGAGAAGATTATCTACGCTCGTCAGCCCTTTCTTAATTCTTACTTTGAGCAGACGAAGCGAAGATTCTGTATCAACGTACAGGTTGTTGAATCCTTTTCAGACAAAACTCTTTGACTAAGACTACGTAATGATCGAACATCAGACTTCCATCAGCCTGAGATTGGTGACCATCCCTTTGACTCCTGAGACTCATTGTAGCTTTATTCTTCGAATACCTTTTACTGTCGTTGTCCTTACGACAACGCGGATATTTTATTACATTAAAACAGAACTTAACTATGACCGTAATAATGAACTTGAAAATGAACTTGTGTATGAACGTAAAAGGTATTTGACTCGTTATCTTGATGTCTTATAAACGAATAATAAAATCTGACAAATAAAATCAAATCTGACATAAAATAACAAGTCAAATGCCTTGACTATTAGAAAAATAATATACGCCTGCGACAGTGACCTTAGTTTTTATATATCTTGTGAGATAGGTATGCGTCATTCATTTAAAAAACCTAAAAGATACAGCAAATCCGACTGAGGACCCCGCGATTTGATGATTTTAAGATAGATTTTGCTATGCTCCAAAGAGGCTCCATTTGAGAGTAAAATATAGAGGACAACTTCAACTGGGGGCCCGAGACTTGATGATGTTACTGTAGACTCTTATGTAGAGTCTATATAGACTTTATGGGGCCCCATTTTTAGGTGAATGATACATCTCATTTAAGGCCCTGCGATTTGATGATGTTTCAATTGACTACACTCATCTTTGATTTAATAGGGACCTAATATTTATTTAAACCATACTTATACAAAATATGGGTATGAGCTCCATTCAATTAAATAAAATAATATTTACGTCAAATTTTTGGGAGCCCTCCGCTATGCGGGCACATAAATACGCCACTGGAGTTATTGGTGTTATGTGTTATTGACAGATGTAGCAATTCTATCAACAGCGTTCTATTTATATTTAAATCTGGATAATTATGACATTCTGAAATATGAAAATATTGAGGTATCCTTTACCCGATTTTATATTAAATGACTATTTCAACATTGGCTTTATTTAAATTTTAAATGATTGTTTATAAGAGATATAAGTGTTACACTCATTTAATGTTTTTTTTGTTAAATTTCAGCCATTCACGATTATTCACTCAATATCTGTATTTATCATTTCATGCCCAATAATATTAACTGCATAATTAATTTGTTAGGAAACATTTATAAAGAGCTAAGTAAAATTACATCCATAATGGCTTGCATGTTAATATGCCATAAATATTTCTTTTTATCTATGATAGCTCAATCTATATTATATCAATATTGACCCATTCAATCTATGAAATTAACTGGATAATAGCAAAAAAACTAGACTATCATTTAGTCTAATAATGTTTAAAATATAATTTGTTATGATAAATGTAGGTTATTGTATCGTAGAATAGCCTTTCTAACTATTTCATTAACTAAATACTGTATATAAAATGCAGTAATGTAAAACAATAGCTTTGTTTATAGGTATCAAACAATTAAATAAATCTGGTTAAATAAAGAAAATAAGTGATGGATAGTAAAATAATTCGCCTTCAAAACGCTAGTTAGATTAAACCTTTAGATCATTCTTGTATTGCTGTAGATTAACTTAATATATCTTTTTTGTTAAGTACGAGGTTAATAGTTAAATAATTTCTTAACATTCTTTTTCTATCCCAAGCATTTTAATAAAAACTTGCTGCAAAATATGGACCTAAGCTTCCCTATTTCAAACATCATTCATTAAAATGCCTATTCTGTTAACCGCTCTCAGAGTAAACTATTTTAGAAATGCCAGTAATAGGATGATATGTCCATTCATGTTTTAGAAGTATCAGACATATTTCTTTAGTTTTATTATATTTTTTGTAATTAATATTATAATCTACAATATCCCACGGACCGAAAAGTATCAGAAAATAGAATCAATTTCTTCTGTAATTGCATATAGGGTTTTTCGCTTTCAATATAATAAGCAATACAAGTCAGTTATGAAGGTTTAATTTAATAAGCTTAATTAAGGCGAATTACCAATTTCCTCTCCTGCGCATTACAATTTTGATGATTTTCAAACAAGCTGACAATCATGGAATGAATCTTCCTTGCCAATGGGCTTAAAATTATTATACAAGGATACATAAAAAGTTTATAAAAAATTGACTATTCACCGCCGACAGTAACTACGCCAATTAACTATCGCCGACAGTAAATATTACGAATCTGTCGCTGACTATAAAAAACGCATTTCATCTACTTTTTTGAGAATGTAAAGTGCCTACTTTATAGCCACCCGAAAAAAATACATTTATTAAACATTAAAAATTATTTATTAAAAGTTATTAAAAATTATTTATATACAAGAAAAGTGCACATCGATTAATTTTAGAGAACTGTGCTAGTTGCAGATGTGATTAGGGCCTCTTAGCATTTAAAAAAATGCAATATCATCATTAGAAGCACTTTTTATAGATATTGTAAAGTGACACCATTTCGATTCGCCTTGTTTGATTAATCCCAAAATCGGGGATCCCGGTGGTGTAGTTGTTAGCATGTGCGCTTGCTACCTAGATAGCCCGTGTTCGATCCTGGTCGGGGCCGCTAGGATATTGCAAGTGATAGAAATCCTTTCACGTGACGAGCTTCGAAAGGCTCGTTAATCCAATGGTTCCGACCCTATGCGACATCAGGTACTGGCAAAAGATCCCTATCCCTATAAATAAACTTGAATTTTGGCAAATTTTAGGACCCACAATAGTAGTTTATATTAAATATATATAGGTTTGTGCCTTATGTTTCCGAGAGCAGGAAAGTTTTGTCTGGGAGTGAGGCCGTTGTTTTTTTAGTTAAAGCAATAAAAACCTATAGTAAAGCCACGGCTCATTCTGTGCCAAAGTTTCATTGAAACTGATACAATTTCTATTTATATTTTTTAAGTAAGTCAGGCCATATCCCACATTTGTTTTTATTAATTCTACCTATTTATATCATGACTTATTGGAACGTTTTATCAATAATTAAATATAATGTTGAGCATCACATGGATCTCTTTCTGTTGTGATTCTTATTGAGTTATTAGACTAAAGGATTTCAAATTCCTCAAAATATTTTTTTTTATCAAATCTGATACTTCTAATTTAGTATTGTATGTTTCAGGACGCGTTATACAACCGTGATGGACTTAAGAAAATATTTATGTGTAAGAAGTCACGTATCGGTATCTATTAAACAGAAGAAGAAACTATGTCTTATCATGTGTCCACGGTTTACTTAAAGTAAGTCCTCTATTAAGTATATTTATTATTTAATGTTTTGTCTTCTTTACTTTTCATTATTTATACAAATAATTATTTATATATTTTCCGATTTCTATTAACAATTCTTTTATTAAATAAATTATTACAAATTAAAAATTTACAAATTTACAAATAATATAAAGATAAGCTGCTCATGATGGTCCAGGAGCCTGAGTTGAGCAGCTGTGTTAACTATCTAACACTATATATTATATTTAACTATAAATTTATATTATATTAAATAGCATTATTATTATTTTATTAATTATATTATTTTTAATTATATTTATTATTGTTTATATATAATAAACAAGTAAGTTGTATTACTATAGACTTTTTTTTTTTTTTTTTTTTTTTTAGAAATCGGAAAATATATTTCCGATTTCATTAACAATTTCGATAACATTCATTCTCGAATAATTTTTCACCGTACATTTCGTATATTTTACCACACCTTTGTCATTCTCTTAACTCCTAAAAGAGAGGAAGGAAGAAATGATTTTAGAACCTAACACCCCTACGGCCAAAGAGCGCGTAGGCGTAGTAAACTATGCTATTTTTATTAATATAATAAAATGTGTGTTGTGTTAAAGTATTGAACTACTAAAATTGTAAAATGAATGAACGCTGTTTATGTAACATAAGTTATCTTTAATTCATTTAAAATTTGTCTTGCTTTAATTACTTATGATTTTTTGAAAAAAAAAAAAAGGTCCTTTTTTTTTCTTTGTGTTAACAAAAAAAATGACACCTTGCCTACTTTATTGGCTGAAAAATCCATATTTTGCTTCTGTTTCCGGTTTATGCTTATAACCTAAACAGTAGCATTAGTACTGTGTTAGAGCAATTCCAGTTCTTCAAGAATAATTCTGAACCTTATCCATCCTTCGAGTGTAGTGTGTGTTATCCAGAATGGAATTAATTTAATTTTTTAAAATTATTATTATTTAATCAGTGGGACATTTGAACATTTTTTAAATTTGAGAATAAATAATATTGGATATGGTTTGTGATATGTGGGAAGTATCTATTTTCAATTAAGATTAAAAGTCAACATATGGCAAAGTTTACATATATCAATAGGCAACTCCTCCTATCTATCGTAACCATGATGATCATTTATCGCGAGTCTTTTAGAAAAGTAAACTCATCGCCTCTAAAGTTAACTGAAGAAGAAGCATCTTTGTGCCTCCAGACTAATTATCTGGTGGAGGCTGCTATACCTAGGTTTAATTGATATCTGGGCCACTGACGCTTTAATATATTTTTAATAAAGTCGGACAGAATTGTCTGGAGTGGTTTCAGGAAGAAGTTGCACTAAAGCAGCGTTTCCTTTTAGCTACTGAGACTTCCCTAAAAAGTCATAGGGCACAAAGGCAAGGGAGGCTCCCATCGGAACCCTCACTCTTCGAAACAAATTTAAATAAACAAAAATACAAGAAAAACCTCAATAGTCGCCAAAAACACTTTCAAACAAAAAGTTTTAGTTGTTAAAGTGTCTTAGGAGTGGAAGATCTCACTGGGTATTACAAAAACCATGTCCTTACCAACACTTCTCTTGCCTTTAAAGTCCAATGTCCTTGTTTGTTATAATAAGTAGAATACAATAATTCTTTTTAACTTCGACATAATATATATATATATATATATATATATATATATTATATATATATATATATATATATATATATATATATATATAATATATAATTCTATTTATTATCAATAAGTAATATTTAAAATTATAATATTAACATTTTTTTCGCTAAATCATCCAAATCATGGAGTTGTGGATCGGATTAAATCGTTTTAAGTATTTAAGTAACATTTTCTTGCTAAATATTAATTTGGTAATAAAACAATAAGCTCTCACGTCTGATATTATTGAGTTATGTATTACAAATAAAAAAGTATTAGTTAAATACTCACGTATGAGAGCCTATCGTGCCAATAAATTGGAGGAAAAAATACACAAGATATGAATGTTCTCTAATCAACGTTTTTATCTTTATACAATTTCTCTTCTTCTTGCTCAGTAATTGGTTTAGTCGGATCTAATAAGACCCAATCATATCGCTCTAAACTGTCAAAAATGTTTACAATTTATTGAAGTTAATATTAAGGTAGAGATATTAGGTAGGCAAGGAGCGTTGAAACAAGGGTTGAAATGAACCAGGGTTTGAGGTGTAATCAAACTCTCACATAACCAAAGCTCATTTATCTTATTTCTTTTAACGTCGTAAGAATGTTGTAGGATGTTGTCTTCAAAAATAGGTTCTAAGAAAGACATTTTTCTTCTTTTTTGTGTCTTTAACTGAGTTTTTTGGAATTATGTTAATGAAGTATCTACTTTCTTTCTAATTTTACGTCAGGAAAATTTTTAGTTAAGATTCGATTTTGTTTGTTTTTACCGTTTCGAATTACCTTTTGAGTTTGTTACTAAGTAAATATAAGCTTGATATTACATATACCTAGGAAGATGGTTAGAAGAGCTTTCGGGGAAGCTATGCTTTTTGGTTATTTTTACTTAAATTGTTTTGTTTTTATGGTACTATCGATTAAAAAAATCGAATACAAGGTACCTCGGCACTTTTTCTTTCAACTTCAGACTCGCTTGTCATGATTGTCAAAAG
Organism: Microvelia longipes; assembly: GCA_018340805.1. Classification (NCBI taxonomy): domain Eukaryota; kingdom Metazoa; phylum Arthropoda; class Insecta; order Hemiptera; family Veliidae; genus Microvelia; species Microvelia longipes. Next base: position 29,288,572 of record JACMZG010000022.1, read on the forward strand.
CTTAGGATAGTATTTCTTTGGTCTCGCTATGCTCGGCCTCAGAATAAAATGATTATTCTAAGTCTAGAATGGTATAACTTCGGACTTGTTATAACTTCGCTCGTCCTCGTATTGTCATGATTTTAAGTACCGGAATATCTCCTAAGAACCCTCATCTTATCTTATCTTCCTAAGAATAATAATCCTCCCATAGGGTATGATACTTGTTCAACGTTTTCTCGAATTGAAACGATACTTATGACGACAAATGGCATGTGTCACATTTTAAGGAAGATAGCATCATTTTTAAGCATCTATCAACTATAATTAATGTGTTGATTTATCGTGACTTTAAATTTGCGGTTTTGGCGCTAGTTGAAATAGAGAATTTTATTCTGATCTAAATGCAGTTTTGCAATTCTATTGAGATAAAAGAAACAGGAAATGCGGGTTTTATGTTATCAGTGCTCATATCAGTTCGCTTCCACGTCTTCAGCTGTATCGCTATGTATCTTTTTTGTTTAATTTTGATTAATTAATATTTTAGATTTTCTTAATAAAAAGTTGAGTAAGTTAATAGTTTATCTTTTCTTTTATGTGTAAGAACTACTTTTGTTTTTACGTGTAAGATCTTTAAGTTGAATGTTGGACTATTAAGTTTTAAAACAATAACTATTACCTATATTGTGTTAGTAATTAGTCTTTATTTCTTCATTTCATGTGTTTTAATTTTGACTATTGCACTTGAATGTTTATTGACCTAATAAATCCTAGTTTAGCGTTGAAATAAGGTATAGTAATTTTAATTTCCTTATTTTTTGTCACTTATCACACCTGATTTTAGAAAAAAATCAGGCCTATGGGAGGAAGAACGATAAGCCATATGTATATATATATATATAATATATATAATATATATATATATATATATATATATATATATATATATATATATTATAATTAGTGACGTCATAAAAATATATTTCCGAATACACAACAATAGCGTAGACTGATTTTTGTACAAATTTCGGCTTTCTAGCATAAATACACTGGGCGCTACGACAGACAGACGTACACTTACACACGCACACACACACACACACACATACAGACAGATAACTTTGCGGAAAACACTCAGCAGCCTTAAAAACGCCTGAAACGGATAATTCCGGTTTCATCCCGGTTTATATTTTTTTGCAAACACAATACTTTTCCTTTATACCTACGGTATAAACGAGGAGTAGTAAAAACATTAAGAATAGAGGTACGTCGGATTTTTCTTAAAAATACCATAACAGATTCGCTACGCTCATTCTCAGGTATTCGGGCATGCTTCGCTTGTCCTAATATTTGCATAGGTTTCTAAATCATTTAAGTCATTCAAAAATTTAAATATGTCATGCAAAAACACTAATCCCTATGTAAATTAAACCATTTTTAAACAAAGGTACTGTTTCTTTATTATAAAAACTATTTCAATTATTTATGAATCCTCCTGGGCATGAGGTAAAACTGCATCCACTGGTCTCTGCATTATGCAGGGTACCGGGTTATGTCAGAGCAGGTGCTACGGCGCCAGACGGGAAGATAAGCGTTCCCAGCCCACTCTCCTGTATTTCTTTGGCTCTATGACACAGCCGATCGTGCTTAAGGCCCGTACACTCGGGAGGCATGGATAAACCTATAGGGTGCGCCTATTTGCGTCAGGCAGACTGAGTGGCGTGTCAGGGGTCACTCGTGGTGTGTCAAGTCCCCTTAACCCTCTAGCGGCATAGGACTTTTTCAAGACCTTATCCTTTGAGTAGTTTTTAAATTATAAGTAATCAAAATTTCAACTTATACATACATACACACACACACACACACACACATATATATATATAATATATATATATATATATATATATATATATATATATATTATTATATATATTATTATATATATTAATGTCAATCTTCAGTTAATTAATTAGAGTATTAACTTTATATGTTAAATTTCCCTTAGAGTCCATGTATTGACTAATTTTTTTTTGTTGCAAAAACCGATGTTTCCTGTCTGAATACGCGTTAAGACAAGGAAAGACAAATATGGCAGTAGGAAATTAATGTGTTGACTAATTGATGGTTTAATTAAAACTTGAACAAAACGTTATTAAAAATGTCCTTATTTGTCACTTAAAAGTAGTTATAACTTTATTAAAAAAATCTCTAAGAAAATATGCAAAGAAAAGAAAATATTGTACTAAGAAAAAATCTAAGTTTAAGTGTAGGCTCACTGATGTCTTTGCCCCCGAGGGAAATTGATACCCAGATATATTGTACAACTTTTTCTCTACCCAAACATGATAATATCAAACTTTCCTTACGCTTTTCTTTCTTATCTTTTTTTAAGGAAATTAACTTTGAGAGCATCAAAACTTTTTGATAGTTACTGACTTTGAAATTGTGATTTTTGTGATATTATCTTTTCTTTTTAGGTATATTTTTATGTTATGTTTGGTGTATTTTAATAAATTCAATAAAAAATTATATTGTTAAGGTATATTTTTAATCGAGTTTTCAAGAAAATCCGAAACCGGGATTTCACCTGAATTATCCGTTTAGGCGTTTGAAAGCCCTAAAAGTTTTGGGCGTTAAGGCCCCATGAAAGGTTTTTAAAAAGTTTGTGTGTGTGTCTCTTTTATCATCCTAGCTCCCAGTGTATTTATGTTAAATAAATAAAACACTTTGTACAAAATCAATCTTTAGGTTTAGTTGTGCTTTCCGGAAAAAAATTATGACGTCATTAACCGGCTACAATTACTTAAAAAAAATTTAAAAAATCATGTATAAAAATGTATTGATTGAATTGAGATTTGGCTACATGCATGTCTGATGTAAAATATATACTTATGTGCAAAGTTTCATCTCATTATCAGCATAAGCTCAATTTGTTCATCCCTCTAAGTATACTAAGTTTCGTTTCAATACGGCAAGTATAACTACTGTTTTTGTTGGATCCTAAAAGTTAAGCAGTATCGAGCGAGGTCAGTGCTTAAATGAGTGACCGCTTGGAATAAAAAGAAAGTATTTACTATATGAGTCCGAAAAGGTGTTGCAGTATACATTTTGGTGATTTGTATATATTCTGAGGACGAACAAAAGGAGTCCGAAGTTAGATGAGCTTAGGGAATTTGATGTGGTGAGGAAAAGTTCTGAGGTACCCCGTACCCTATTTTTTCTTTGTTTTATTGAAACCTAGGGTATAGGAAAATACTTATGTTTATCTTCAGAAGGTGTATAATGTGAAGTTTATTGACTAGTTCACTCCTTTAGGGAGTAAAAAGTAACTTTCCCTCCCTTAGGAGTAAAGTGTTTTCTACAATTGGGGTTTAGAGCCCATAAATGTCAATAGGAGGGGGTATTTTTTTCATTTAAAAAAAAGAATCGTTAAAAAAAATAGGATCGCGTTATCCTTTAAATTTATAACGGGATCAATCACTTTTTTAACACTCCGGGTGGTGCCCCCCCACCAATTTATTAGGTGGACATAATCAAAAGAAGCTTTTTGATTTAAAATTCGTTTCATACTAAAAAAAGTTGTTAGGGACAAAAAAGCATTCTGATTTTTTGGGGGGTTGCATCCCTAATATTTCTAGGGTGAATAAAACAAATAAATATTGGCTCAAATTCCGTTTCAATCAAAAGAAGTTGTTTGACCCAATAAAAAAAATAATATGATTTTGGGCAGAACCCCGTTAATTTATGAGGCGGATGTCCGACCCAAAAAAATTGAAATAAATTACAACACAACGTAAATAAAAATAAAAATATTATAACTATTAAATGATGTAAAAATCTGGGAGTAAAAGTTTGTACTGTGTTTTTCCTCCCATTGATTCCTACCTCGGCTACGCCTCGGGAGTTAAATACATAAAATGTTTCGGTTTCGCCTCGGGGTTTAAACGCTTTGGGTCGTTCGGCTTTTGTCTTTAGAACTAAATAATTACTACCTTGGTGCACTAATAATTATTATTCTCGCTAATTACTTATCTCCCTAAAATTCAGACTCGATATTATTGAACTACTCTAGTAGAAGACTACTACAGTAGTTTTTACTAATTGTGTATAAATACATACCATTCGCAGGGTTTATTTATAACATTTCTGTTTACTTCAGAAAACGATTGTTTTGGTATTAAAACTCTTATCAGGCCCAATGTTCAAGGCCCCTGAAACATTAAAAACTTTTTCACTCAAGATTTAGACATTTTCTCGATTGCGTGAAAATGAAAAGCAAAGAAAAGTTAAAGTTCTCTCCGTAATTTTGACCCATATTGTTGTTAATGACATAGCTAGTCACTGATAAGAAAGACTTAATTACTTAGTATACTTTAATATAGTTTTTTCTAAAGAATATTGATTCAAAGGGCTTTATATGGCCCTTATCTGATACTTGTAACCCCTTGGAGGCGACATTAACATTTTAACTTGACGTTTTACTAAAACTGCCAAGTTTTTCTTTATCTTAATTTATTTATTATTTGAGTTATTTATTTATACATTTAATTGGTTGATCTGAATTATTTTCAAATTGTGTGTTTATTTATTTTCTTGTATACAAAATTTATAGTTACGATTAAACTCATTAAGTTTTTAAAACTATGGCTGGAGATAAATTCATATACTTAAGCCATAATGCATCCATTAGGTGTTTGTTAGACATAATTTGATTTTTATTACTCTAAATACATTGATAAGTACATACTCCTACTCTTTATTATTCCACGAAATTTAAGATTGACCTTGCCAGTTAGTAAATTTTTACTATGCTACTAAGTTTGGTTGAGCTTGCCAGTTTGTCAATTTTTACTATACTGTTTAACTTAGGTTGTGCTTAACAAGTTGTCAATTTTTACTGTACCTTTCTATCTTAGTTTGTGCTGACAAGTTGACCTCTATCTTAGTTTGTGCTTGACAAGTTGTCAATTTTTATTACTTTTAACTTAGGTTGTGCTTGACAAGTTGGGTTGTGCTTTGACAAGTTGTCAATTTTTACTATACTTTTTTAACTTAGGTTGTGCTTGACAACAATTTTATATACTTCTAACTTAGGTTGTCCTTGACAAGTGTCAATTTGACGATACTTCTAATTTAGGTTGTCCTTGACAAGTTGTCAATTTTGACGATACTTCTAACCTTAGGTGTGTTTGACAAGTTGTCAATTTTGACGATACTTTCTAACTTAGGTTGTGTTTGACAGTTGTCAATTTTATTATACTTCTAACTTAGGTTGTGCTTGACAAGTTGGGTTGTGCTTGACAAGTTGTCAATTTTTACTATACTTTTTAACTTAGGTTGTGCTTGACAAGTAATCAATTTTTACTATTCTTCTAACTTAGGTTGTCCTTGACAAGTTGTCAATTTTGACAATACTTCTAACTTAGGTTGTGCTTGACAAGTATCAATTTTTACTATACTGCTACTTTAGCATGCCAGTTTGTCAATTTTTACTTAACTTCTAAATTGAGATTGAACATGCCATTTAATAATGCTACTACATAATTGTAATAATGCCTGTTTAAAATCTTGTTGAACATCAGGGATAACCCCATGCGGGAACAACCTAAATTAATAGTGGCAAACGTTGCGATCTAGGTGTATTATATAAGAATTTAACAATATTTAATTGTTAAAATAAATTAATATAAACTGAGAGCGTTACCTGCGATGCGAACCCCTTCCTTAGTGGCAAAATCAGTTTAAATACTGACGCTTTAAAAACCTACCACGTTGGTGGCTATATTTACGACTATTGCTAATATTATGTCTACTTGAAAATTTAAATTAAACTCACTGAGTTCAGTTTTGTAGAGCATTGTGTTTCTTTTCATAATTTCCTATATCCCTGAAGATGCCTCCCACAGTGGAAGCGATTCTTCATCTAAATTAACGCGGTCACCACCGGAAGACCTAAATTTTTATGACAATAACCGCGGAAGCCTACGCAGTTTAGTATGTATACTTTTCTTTTATGCTGCATATCCACCAACAAAACTTAGCAGTTTTCAGTCAGCATATAATGTTATATATTCTTACTGTTTTTAAGGGGGAAGATAAATTTAAACAAGTTGCTAGATTCTGATAAATGAAACTCTCTTTTAAGTTAAAATACTATATAAAACACAGAAAGCAACAGGAGCCACTTTTTAAACCTTACGTACCTAGATAACTGTGCCAGATACTAATGTGGGAACAATGTCTTGTTATACCTACTATTGTCATTAGAAATAATTTTATGATCAAATTTTGTTTATAAAAATTTGAAAATTTAAAATATCTTTTAAAAAATGCCATGTTTAATTTTACCCAAAATATAAACCCCATTGTAAATAAAACTCAATATCTCGAGAATTGTAAAAGTCGCTGACGTGGTTAAGTAAGGTCTGGAACATTTTTAACATGTCCTTAAAATATTTATTAAAAAATTAATTAGGTATTAGTAATTAGTTATTAAAAAAGTTATATATTATTATTATTATTATATAAGTATTAGGAAAGTGGAGTGACGCATGTTTTAATAACAGAATAATTACGATTATTTTCTCATCAACTTACATTGTTTTAATTGCTTTCCATAAGAAGCATATTTGCTATATGCTTCTTCTTGCACGTTCAAGAATGAAATGCTGTCTTGATGAAGTCTAAATATACTTTGGTTTTATGGACTATATTTTCTTAAAACATTCGCTAAAATGCTGAAAAATGGGGTTAGAATAAGTGAAATTGTCTGTAGTAATTCGATAACATATGCTACATGTGTATTATAAAATATTTTTATCTTGTCATTTTTTCATGACGATATTCTGAACGTGTTGAAAAATCCCTGAATAAAACATGTTATTGTCAATAACAGATGAAAAACCTTTGCCAAATTTAACACCAAAAATATTGTACTCCGAATTTCATAAATTATCCTTTTACGAACTTTTCGTATTTAATGTAGGGTGGCCTAAAATGGTGGGCGTTCCGACCCCCTCTTGAGGGGGCTCGTTAGCTCGGGGGATTCTGGAACCCCAGTCTGTGATCCGATGTATCGGGAGTAACAACTAAGAACTCCTTACTCAAATTTCGACTCCAACCTCATAAAATTACGTAAATTCCCATCGCCACTGATCACATTAAAAATGTCTTAAATAAAGAATTTAAAAATAAATTGATATTGAGGTAAATTGTTATTAAGATTCCATTATCTAATTTAAAATATAAAGAAATACAATCATTCTAAAATCATATTTCATAATATCATTCTATTATTGTATTTTTGTGAGGAAATTTTAATTATTATTTACACCAGTATTTCAAAGCATTAATTAAGGTTATTTCACTGTGTAAGACTTTAACGTAATGTAATTAGCCTAGGACCCTAGGAATAAGTCTAATTAAATTTCAAGTTTTGTTCCTAGACACAATCCTTATACTTTTTTTGAAGAGTTATTAATGAAATAAATATTTTTATTGACTTAAAAGTAATTTACTACCCCAACTTTTGACAACATTAAAAGATATTTTTTAAATTAATTTTTAATGCTTTACCAATTCATATAACTATTAATATTGTTTATATTTGCTTCCATTGGCTAAATTTGATTTCTTTTCTTGGACACTTAAAACTATATCTGTGCCAATAGTTTGGAAGCAGCTGTCACCATGAACATAGTTTTGAAATATCGAAATCTAAAAGTTTGCAATTATAATTGTAATCTTATAGGCTAATTAAAATTGTTTTTAAGGTTGATCTAATTCTTTTGACTGTTCTTATTAAAAATAAGCTAAGTTTGTTTCTTTAAATTTACTTTTTAAAGAACCAAAATTCAAAATCTTAAATTTTAAGTGGAAATAAGTATTTTTTTAAATAGCTGCTTTTACCCAAGTACAAATTATTTATTTTTGTTATATGTCGTTTATAAATATAAAGTTTATTTTAATTACATAACTGGACGTTAAAAGCTAGTTTGTAGGAGAGGGTGTGTCTTATCAGATACTCAGGGGTAACGATAGCCCGACTCAAAAATAACCCCGCAATCAACTGGAAAAATCAGTTAATTTTTAAATCTTTTTCTTCTGTATATAGCATTTTTTATGCACTCTGGGGTTCTAAAGATGAACCAGTCTATTGCATATTGAAGGAGGCTGATGCTTATGTTTTCCAAAGAATTAATAGATCAGAATAATATTTGGCAACGACATTATCTGACTATTAACATTTATAACCCTGTAATTAGTTCTACTGTAGTTATATTTTGAAGATCAATTCCCTCTAATGTACCTAATTAGTTCAGAAATTATGGATCGCTTTAAAATAGGGTACTGGATAATCGTATTTTAGCTATATATATTTCAGTACAAAATTAGAGGTTATTTACTGGGACTATTAGTGCGAAACATGTTATCTCGTATATTTTAACAAATAAACGGTTAAACGCATTTAGTCGAAGAATAATTGTGTGTCATCAGTTGTTCTTTTTTCAGCGATTTTGTGAAAGATTGCTGATCATACACATACTGATTTTATCAGGTTGTAAAAAAAGGGGTTTGGAGATATAGCTGCTCCAAAAATGGTACAGATATTTTGTTATTGTTGATAATGATATTTTGTTGCTCTGTATGCGTTATAATTGTTTAAAATTTGGTCCCTGGTAGGTATTATATGAGATTTTCAAAGATTAATAAATTATAGCCATAATAATAGCTGTAAAATTTTTCTTTTTGCAAAAGAGAACATTTTTAAAGCTGATAAAATTTTGGAGCTTTCATTCATCAAATTTGGATAACCTAATGTGGCATTGGCAAAACCATGGAATTGAAGTCAACGAATTTATTTCAAACAATTTCTTAGTTCTTTTTAAACTTAGCAAAATCGGATAACTATCAACCAACAATATAATTTTGGCAAAACCACCAAATAAATTGATAATTTTTGTAAAGACAGCTATCTATTTCATAAAATGTCTTTGTTTTTTTTTTTTTTTAATTTATGAAGTATAACTTTGCGTAATCGGGTAACTACAACCAGCAATATGGCATTGACAGAACAACCAAATGAATCGATAATTTTTGCAAAGTCAGCGACTTTATTTTAAAAAATTTCTTTGTTATGTGCGTTTTTAAAAAAGTTTGTAAAATCGGATAGCTATCAACCAGCAATATGGTATTGGCAAAACCACCTAATAAATTGATAATTTTTGTAAAGTCAACGAAATTATTTCAAAAAATGTCTTTGTTTTGTGCATTTAATGTATTTTTTTCTTCGCCTAGCTTAGTTTGCATTACAGTTTAATCGCTTTTTTTTAAATTTGACAGAGAAATTAATCTCCTTAATAAATATATAAATATATTATTTCCATCACGATGCTCTTTCTACTTTAAAAGATCAGAAAAGTTAAATTTAAAAATACTCTATAATAATTGCACAATTAAAGAGTTAAAAATTACTTGTTTGAAGACACCATGTTGGATGCAATCCAAAATTGTATCCGATCTTACTCTTAAGGGCCTTTAATCTAAAATAATAATTCTATCTGTTATTAAAAATAAAAATGGATTATTTTTTATAAACTTCAAAGATATTTTATAAAAAAGAATTATTCTTTATTTTAGTACAAATTAAAGTTAAAAATAAATAAATATTACTATAAATTACTAAAATCATATACAACTCTTACAATTTCATAATACGACATCGTCACAATTTTGTATACTCTTAACGAAATACTTAACGAATAAAACGTTACTTTTAACGAATTAAATAATTCGTTAAATATGTTTTAAAGTAAACCTAAAGTATTCAATTCATTTTTTAAATATTTATTTAACATAAAATCAAATTTTTGTGTAATTTTAATAAAAGTTTTGAGAAAATTTTAATAAATGGGCATTGTTATTTTAACTGTTAAGCTTTTGAAATATTACTAATTTCTTTATAAATGGTATTTATATTCAAATAATTAAAAATTATCTTAAATTTTTAATTAAATAGTTAAACATTCTCTTGAATATTAAATTAGGTTTATTAATAAAATTATTTTATTAAAAATTAAGTTAACTTATTTTAAGTTTATTGAAAATAAATCTTCAACTATTCTAATCATATATATTTTTTAAAGACAATCTACAGGTACTCAATACTTACTATACGGAACCTGAATTAGTTTAATTTTATAATATTATTTTGAATAGTTTTATATTATTTTATAATATTATATATAATTTATTTTGATTTATGAATACAAATGTGCTGTACTTATATATGCTTTACTTTTCATGTATTATATCTTCTACATTTTCACATCTATTACTGTATATAGGTATTAGGGTTAGGACTACTTTATTAGACCAAAATACTTTAATTTAAATGTTTACCTGAATTGTGCTGTTGGGTGTTATAGACCCTTAATGGTTAAATGAGTTAGGTGTTACTATATTCTTTCTGTATATGTTGGTCTGTACCTTCTTTGTTTTGTATTATGAAACTTGTGGCAACCATGTTATAACCAGTTACAAATGGCTACCATGATAAATTTAAAAAAAAGTGTTTGGAGTTTAAAAGACATTATACTCATATGCAGCAAGCATATTTTTGACGTATTTAATTTTAAAATTTGAGACATGAGCAACCCGTGTTTTTATGATTCTTTATCATTTGAGATAGGATTATTAGTTCCATATTTGGCAGATTGTTTTAATGATTTTGCTTTGCTTTTTCATCATTATCGTCATGACTTACAGGCCAAAATAAACCCGTATCCACGAACCAAACCACGGTTTGGTGGTTTATATAAGGTGTATTCGTGAACCATTACAACGAATACACGCATGTGTATTCACATTCACATTGTTGTGATAAACGTTTGAATAAAAACAAGAGGCCTTCAGCCTCTTACCGCTCCGCGGGGTCAGCAATTCACGCCTCGGTGTCTAGTTGGACGATAAATTTATCCGTTTTCATGACATCAAATCTACATTTGTAAATCTGTATACAATTTTATTTTTTCTATTCTGATTTACTTTAATGTTGGTACATTAAAGCTTAGCGGGTCAAATTTCATTTTAGGAAGAAAATAAGAAACATTGTTACGATTATTCTTTAACCAGTCGGAGGGCTATAAAAAATAATACTTATGATTACGGAAGCCCGCTGTATTTTTGTAGACTTTACAGCTATAAGAAAGAAATAATTGGGTTTATTTGGTAATATTATGGCTTTAAGTTTTGGAAATTAGTTTTAGGAAGATGAATGTAAAGCTTAATTTTACAAAGCACGCATCTACTATGAAATTCCTATTCCGTTTTAAACATTGCTCCCTATTATTATCCCTCTAAATGACTGCAACCTAAAAATTCTGTGATAATATTCAGCCCTTTATTAATTTGTGGCTTCGAGTTATCTATTTTTAGATATCCTTAAGCAGAATAATTGTCCATTCAAACGTTTTATGTATCAGAAGACAATATATTCAAATCATATCGGAATAATGTTTTAAATACAATCACCTTTACGATGTATTTATATATATATATATATATATATATATATATCGAGTGGACTTATCGACACTCTTAATCTAAATATCCAAAAAACTTTCAGACGTATAATCAATCTTACTGCACTGATAATAGACTAGCAATGCGTTGCATCAAGAACTCTCGTTAGAAAATATACATCAAATAAAAATTCTAATTAACGAACTCGCTGGATAGAGTAAATAGGGAAACATTCGCAAGCTTGTATTCTAAATTATAAATGCAAAAAATTAAAAAAAATCTCGCTTCGCTCGCTAAATGCGTATATAATTTATTCAAAAAACAATTTAATAAGGCTCATTTTGCCCGCTAGATTTCATGCGTTAATATACGTAAAAAAATCAGGTACGGGGTATTTCGGAACGTTTCCTCATTATAACGGATTAGCTACGCTCATCCTCACTGCTTTGGACTCGCATCGCTCGTCTTCAGGTAGAAAATGCATCCGATGATGCACATCCGCGGATGTGCATCATCATCGTTATGATCAGATTGTTTCAACGACGCGTTGCTTTTATTATCTCGCCAACCGAAAATACTGGCTTTAATTTAGATTATGCATTGTAAAAGCCAAGACAATGGTCTACCATGGTCTGGAACTATTTTAGCATTTTGTTTTTATCTATAATGTCTTACATTCTTGATAATGCTGAAAACAGTTCAAGGAAACATCGAATCAAATAATCTTCAAAGCGCCGTCTTTGTATGAGAAATTTAATCTTGATTTTTTATCACAAGTCTTCATTATTTCATTAAATAATTCCTAAAAAAGTAAAAATGTCCACCCTGTGCCTTTAAAGACATCTCTTGTAATTTGATAAAGTTTAAAAGCATCTTCAGGAAAAACGGTTCATCGTAATTTTTTAAGAGGATGTAACATTTTAGCGTCTTTTTTTCTTTAAAAATGTTTCTATGTTATTTTTAATTTACTACTTTTTGGTTGACTTGATTCTATTAAAGATTAGAGTGTTATTTTATTTTAACACAGGTTTGTTCTGTCAACTGTAATAATTTAATAATTTTGTTAATCAATCTAGACAATAAAGCAAAAAACATTGATATAAAAAATATATAAATTGATTATTAACGATTATTATAATTATTAACGGTTTTCCCGGTAAAAATGATTTCCATGGCACTTGGACCTAAGAAAAGCTTGGGCTTTGAACCTAGGCTCCGTGATTGGGCGTGGAGAGTGAAATAATATTTTCAGTAAGATTTTAAATAATCCTTTTTTTATGGGGGCGTTACAATATTCATTTCGTTACAGACACGCAGCTTCGAATGTTCCAGCAGACTAGATAAATAAATATTAATAATTTAACAAGAAATAATAATGAAATACCAAACAAAAAATGTATTGGCTAGCAAGAAATTTGGCATTTCAAAGAAATTCGCCCGGCTCGCGGACATCCGAGTCTGAATTTTTTTTTAATAATTCTAATGCGAGAGATGGAATTAAAGATACGTAAGAGAAGAGAAAATTTGTTGGTAAATCTAAGTTTTCAACTCGAAAGTTTTTCATTGTGAAAATTAAAGTTTAAAATAAAGAAAAAGTTATTGTAGTAACAACAAACATAATTTTCTATTCTGTTTGAGATTAAAGAGGCAAAAGTTTAAAAATAAAACAAAATAAAGAAACAAGAAAGAAAGTTAAAATGGAATACAGACATTGATGGGAAAGATAAAAAGTTCTTAAAATATTACATTATAATATATGTGTTTATTATATTCAGATCAATTTAAAGGTATTTTTAAACATTTAATTCTAATTTTACTACCCATTTCAAGCGTTTTATGAGATCATGAGTGGTTATTACTGCGTTTTTTGTATGTATTTGCGCGTGTCTGTAATCATCACTGCTCTTAAAAAAGAACATTTTAATGTACATTAAAGCCCTTTTTTTACTGTATATTACTAATAACCGCAATGTTGCGAGCGAAGCGAGCCTTTATTCAATGCATAAATGAGCCATTCTGTTATGCATTATTATTACAACATACAATATAGCGAGCGATGCAAGCCCCTTTTTAATATGTTTTTTTTTTTTTTAAACAAGTTCTTTATTGGCAAAAGTAATACAATATTTATTTTGTGTATACCGGAGCCATATTATATTTATTGATTAGGGTAATTTGTGCCTCTTTATTTTTTTTATTAAAGCATATAAACTCGCAATCAAGCGAGCGAAGCGACCCCCTTTTTAATATGTAAAATTATAAACAGACTAAATTTAGCGAGCCCTATTTTTTATACAGAATTATTAGTGCACTCAATGCAGCGAGGGAAGCGAGACCTAATTTATTTATATCTTTAATATGCGCAATTTAGCGAGCAAAGCGAGCCCTTTTTACTATGTATTATCATAAGTGTGCACCATTTAGCGGGCGTAGTGAGCCTATTTTATTATTTATTATTATTCATAACGCAATTCAGCGAGCTAAGCGAGCCTATTTTTATTATTGTATCATAAATATACGCAATCTAGCGAACGAAGCGAGCCCATTTTACTATGTAATATCATTACATAGTAAAATGCCTTTTTCTTATTAATATAATTATACATTAACGCAATGTAGCGAGCGAAGCGAGCCCTTTTTTATTTGTTGCATTTATAATTTGGAATACCTGCGTGCGAATGTTTCCCTATTTAATCTATCTTGCGAGCGAAGCGAGGCGGTAATTAAATATTTGTATTTGATGCATTCATCTGAGTTCTTGATGCAACGCATACTAGTTTTAAGGCCATTATAAGTGTTACCAACGTTACAGATTTGAATAACAAATAGTTGTTAATTTATCTAAAAAACAATTCTCTTTTCAGGGAAAGTTTACAGGCTTTTCTGGAAGCGATGATTGCTTGTAGGTCATACTTATTTAATTTAATATAAATATACTTATTTAAATAGTGTTAACGTGGTGCCCGCGCTAATCCTCTCTTTTTGGACACAATGATTTTCTTTTCTAATTACCTTAGTAATTACCTAGTTTATCATTTTTTTTATTATGGGATTAATAATGTGCTCACTTCTTACTCATTTGAAAGTGAGTAAGAAGGTGCCATATGAAAGTGGCATCTCAGATCAGCTTGGCAATGTTATTAGATTGCGAAGCTATCTTTTATCTATTGAGCTGGCCATTAAGCTCCCATTTAATAACCATTAGCTAGTCTTAATCATTGTGATAATGAGATTACTGTTTGGCCTACTTCTTACTCAACTGGTGTCACATAGCACCCATTATGTTATTTCTGGTTTTATATATTTTTAGAAACACAAAAATTTATATCATGTGTTATATATATATATATATATATATATATTATATATTATATATATATATATATATATATATATATATATATATATATATATATATATATATATATATATATATATATTTATATATATATATATATATATATATATATATATATTATATATATATATATATATATATATATATATATAATATATATATATATATATATATATAATGTGTGTGTGTGTGTGTGTGCATTTATAGTTGTTACTTAGAAAATACGTAAAAACTAAATTAAATTTATTTACATTAAAAACAGATATTTATAAAATCTGTAGTCAATTAAAAATGTATTTTTCAAAACTTTTTTTATTTTATTTTTTTTATAAACGTGAAAAGAAAAGTTAAGGGTTTGTTTTAAAAATATGTACGACATGCTGTAAAGTTTCAATTTTTCCCTTTTATTACTATGGTAGGCCTGTAATGGATAATTTTTTTATCTGTTGATTTAGAATAACGACATGATAGAGGTTTTAAATTTACAAAGTCCACAGATGTGGAGGTAGAGGGGTAGTTGATACGAGGGAGGATGCAATGTAAAGTTATTGGTGTAGCTAAACGTGGGTTTTTATTCGAAATCATCTCTTGTATCTCTGTATTTACAACTATAT
The DNA here is from genome assembly GCA_018340805.1 of Microvelia longipes. Taxonomy (NCBI): domain Eukaryota; kingdom Metazoa; phylum Arthropoda; class Insecta; order Hemiptera; family Veliidae; genus Microvelia; species Microvelia longipes. Next base: position 29,304,046 of record JACMZG010000022.1, read on the forward strand.
CATGACTTTATCTCTTATCACTAGGCTTTATTATACTTTGTGGTTAGAGAGGGAGAAAATGTGAGTGGTTTTAATGTCCTCTTTTTTGCTACATGTTGGGGATTGGATGTGCGAAAAAGTTTATTGTAGTAGTCAAAGGTGTGGAACAATAGGTTGTTGTTCTACTTACTGTTAACACAAAGGGAGTAGTGATGAGAATTTAGATTTCACTGCCTTTTGTCACAAGATAGTTTGGCCAATTAAATGCGTCCAAATAAATATATGCCTTTAATTTTAGCGGCCAAGAGGCTGAAGCCCTCTTGCTTTAAATTGGCATAAGCTTAGCTTTATAAAAATACACACAATGTTATGTTGAGCCAACATTTAACTATAGTGCTAGAGTTGTCCAGCGTATATAAAGATAAAGTATTTCTCCAAAAATGCAGCAGGAATATATTACGTACAAGTCAGAGTGCTACTGTTAAAGATTATGAAGCAAAACAGGAAAATAAGTGATGCATGAAGTGTTCTATTCTGGCATGCATAAAGGGATAATATGCATAAACCTTTATGGAGATGCATAAAGTTTTTTATCTTGCTTGCAGATCTCTTCGCCAGTATTATTTTAAAGTGCTTAATAAACTATTAATCCTTAGTTTTTATCAAAGCTTTTTACTTTAAAATATAAACCTTTAAAATTAAATTTTATTTGTTAACTATGTGCTCATACTTGGCCTGGCAGCCGATACTAATGTTGGTGTTTATTTGGTTTATTTAGTTCGAATCACCCCATAAAAATAAATGATATCATAGTACAGATTTAATATCTGTTTTTCTTTGGGTCAAAATAAATTTTTTACTACCTAAGTATTTTATGAAAGTATAAACAAATTAAATATTTGAAACTTTAAACAAGGTTAATATTGATGCACCTTGAAATAGTTATTAAATCTTCTCTATTGTTATCCCGAGGCTTATTTATTATATTTTTATTTTCACCATTAAAATTAATCCGTATTATTGCTTCATCTAGAAATATAACCTTTATATTTAACTCCAGAATTATCATTAGTAATTACAGAGGTAAATGGGTCTATGGGCATTATAACTGTGTATTAGACCTTTAAACTGTTTCGTTTTAGTGGATATTGTATTATCCAACGTTATTGTTTGGTTTTTAAACGATACTATTTAAAACCCGATTTTCATTTTTAAAACCCTAATAAAGTACTTAAGGTAAAACATTTCAGTTGCGCAAGAGTTATTTTTTATGAAAAAGCTGACGTGTAAACCCTAGCAGTTCGAATCAAACTTATTTTAATCACTATGAGTCAAATTGGCCTACAAACACATTAATTATTATACCCAACTTTTTTTTTGAAAACTTAATTATTATAGTTTAAATTGTGTATAATAAATTTGCTCAAAGAATTCACTTGTACCGAATTTCAACTTAATTATATTATTTTTCGATTTTTACAATTTAAAAAAAACGTAAACAAGTCATTCGATTAAAATTGAATTAACGCTGGTAATAAGATGAAACTTATCACATATGTTAATCTTATACATGGCTACATGCTTTCAAAATCTCAAATTGATAGCAACATGTTTGTGGGTTTAATGATTTTTCGAAATTTTTGGTAAGTAATTTTTACGGGTCAGCAAAAATATTTTTAAATAAAATGATTTTTGTACGAAGTTTCAACTGTCTAGCATAAATACACTGAGAGGTAAGATGATGACAGACTCACATACTTACAGACAGATAAGTTTGTAAAAACTACTGTGGAGGCCTTAAAAACACCTGGAATCAAACGATTCTGGTGTCATCTCGTTTTCGGATTTTTTTTTTCAAACACAATACTTTTTTATATACCTTCGGCATAAATGAGGAAAAGTAATAATAAAACAACAAATAATACGTAATAACTATCAATTCGCAAGGTAATCTAAGTGGGCTGATGCCATGAAGCGGCCAGGGGAAGAATACTTATGCACGAAAAGTACTCACTTTCCGAAACAATTAGAAAATGAACCACTGGTTACGCACGGAATCAAATATTTCATTTCGAAATCCTTAATTAACTTTTATGTCATTAAATCCTTTTGTTTGGGGATGCCGGAAGTTTTGACGATGTTTGTAATAACAAAAGGAAAGAGGACCTGAAGTAAGGTAGAAGGACTCTATAGCATGTAGAGCCCTGAGGAGGCATATTGAGAGCCCTGGGTTAAGCGAATCCTGTCCAAACCAGATGTTACTTGACTCCAGTGACAAATTATATTTGCCTCCCTTAAGTTGTACCTTACTCAAATTTCAATTCAAATCTGACGAAAGTTTAAACTGCCTAATAACTTTTTAAAATATTTCTTCGACGCTGTTTATTTATTTCGTCAACTTTTTATACTACGTTTTATAGTTAAACTTAAAATTGTAATTTACGTTTATTGTTTTTTATAACTGTATAATCTTTTATCCCAACAAAAACACATGCGTGTAGGAAAAGAGTCAAGTCTAGCTTAAAAAGTTGTGAGGTCATTAAATGAACCAAGTCGTTGGTTCCCAATATTGCTTGTAAATATATGAGGTCTTGGCGGTTTCACTTTGTAACTTGGCCATTACGCAGCTTCAGGTAGTGTGGTACTAAACATCTTGTATAGAGTGTTGACATACACTATAATAATATATTCAGCCTATTTAATAAGCTTATTATGCTTTTCTGCAAATGCAGAAATGGTGAAAAAAGCCTCAAGATGCTTCCTGTAAAGGATGGTAGACCAGTGACCGCTAGGTTTGGCGGGGCCACTGCCGTGCCCCCAGAAACCAAATCAAACCAAAAGTAGTTCTTATAATAAATAAATAATTTATTTATGACTGTGCTAAATAATTTTAATCAGTGGCTAAATTATAGCCACTAGCCTCGATACTACAAGTGATGGATACCACACGTGACGAAGTTATAACTCAATAAACGTTTCATTTAAATTTGGCTTGCATATCTACGGTTTTTCTGTTTTACTGGACAGCTAGGAGTAAAGCAGATGTTTTTACAATATGAGGAAGAAGGAAGCGAGTTCAAAGTATTAAATATGACCGTAGTAAATCAGATGTGATGAGGAAAAGGTTTAGGGTTCCCCGATTTTTTACTTTTTAGATATTAGGTCATGACCGTATACCTTTTACTTACTTTTAATAATTTTGATAAGTTTAAGTAAATCATTATAATTCCTAAAATTGTTAATGTATAGTACTGAACTTGGGCACCGGAGGTCCGGGGTTCACAGCCCGGGCTGTGCTCTAAGTTTTTTTTAATAGAATTTGTTGTCCAATAAAGATTTCGCCAACTTTAGCTTTACTTTGAGAATAGTAGATGTGACCCACCCGAGGTGGTTCCCGCAGGGCGAATGCCCTGAATGGCCGGAAGGCTTTAAACCTGGCAATATTATTATAATATGTTGTGTCTGTTAAGTTACCTCATCCATTGCATTAGTCCAAGTACGTAAAAATAATAATTTGTAGTTGCTTGTAATTATAAATGTATTCTTACTTAACTACATCTAAAAATTAAACAAGTAAAAACTTACAAAACTAAAGCTACTTCAATTTTTAACTAAAAATCCTGTAAGAAAAAAAGTTTAAATAGAATATTTTAGTATCTCATTGTTTACATTGTTCTGACTTTTCCAATGCATTTAAAGTGAAAAATCAACTTTCAAGCTCAAAAACTTTTCTTGTAAATAAACTTAAGTAAATAAAATACCAAATAAAACTCTAGCACATAAAAGCACGTAAATAAAGTATCTACTAAATTGGATATTCATTGTATGTGCCAAAATATCTATTTGGGTTTGCTTTGTTTATAGTAAATGTGTATTAAAAGCTATTGTATTGTGTATGTTAACTTTAGTTTATGTCGTGTATTTTACATATTTTTTGCGTTAAAAGTTTAGTATTGTTTTTATTTGTTTAGATAGATGATTCCTATATTTTTGTTTTTGTTTTAAACTTAAGAGTACAATAAAATATCGAAGACTAGACAAATTTTAGCTTGGACTTTTACAACAGTCTATTAAGCCGTTTTTAAGCGAATATTCACTATAAAATTACGTTCTTTTGTTTGTATATATTCCTGTCTGTTTGTGTGCTCATGTGAGTGTTAAGGTACGCTTCGTTGTCCTTCCAAGGCTCGAATGACCTCACATCGAGACGAAATTTTGCTAAAAATCAAGCTCATTGACAACTTGAGCTCATTGAAGTGTCAATAGTCACTAAGCTCGGAGGGATAAACAGTAGGTTCCGTAAAGAACGTGTAATTAACGCGTACGATGTCATTAACCTACATTGTTACGTCAACAAACTATTCCCTACAATCCATCCATTGTGGCAAATACTTTTGACCAAAATCTAGTTAGATCGGTTTCAGCTTATTAGTTAATAAATAAGTAACTCTAAAATAAACTTAATAAAAATTAAATTTAACTTAAATAAACTTAAGTTTATTTATTTAAATGTAATATTTAATTAAACTATTTTATGTTAAATGTCTAGGGCCCTGATCAGGTTTGTTAAGTAATAAATAAATTGAGCTATGGAGTCAATCAATAAAAGAAATTTGAGAAGAAACTGTCTCTCCACTGATTTAAATGATAATATATTGACATATCCAGCTTTCAGGTTTAAGAACCATCGTCAGTGCCTAATTAACAAAGTACAACCAAATATATTACAAAAAATCAAAAGCAATCGCTACTACAAAATAATAATAAACAACAACTACTCTAAAAGTACAAAATACAAATAAATATAAAATAATAATAATAACAAAAATAATGTGTTGTATATGTGGCTTTTATAATATATATATATATATATATATATATATATATATATATATATATATATATATATATATATATATATATATATATATATATATATATATATATATATATAATATATATATATATATATATATATTATATATATATATATATATATGTGTGTGTGTGTGTGTGTGTGTGTGTGTGTGTGTGTGTGTGTGAGTGTGTATGTGTGTGTGTGTGTAACAGTTCAAAAATGAGTTATTCGATTAATATAAATGTATAAAAATGAATATAAAATATAATTATACTAATATTTAATATAATTAATTATATTAATATAATTATAATTAAAATGAAAATTATTAGAATTATAGTAATGAACAAAATAAAATGTGTGTGAAGAATTTATTTTTAATTTTTGTATTTTTTCTTTATGTTTATTTTTATCTGAGAGGCCCAAAGAGGTCTGCCGCTCTCGCCGTCACTGGCCAGTCCGGCCCTGGTCATAAGCCTCATTTTTATGATGAAAATTTGCTAAAACAAACGCATACGGATTTTTCTTTCCTAGTGTTATTCTATTGGCCTTCACTCAAATAGTGCGCGTTATTTTTGTATGAATGCTATCAACTTATTTTTATTTTATCACTTGCATAAATTAAATAGAATTTAAAATAATAAAAAACCCCTTTCCTATGTACGACCAAAGACTCTTAAATTTTTATTTTTGGGTTTTATTGTTTCGTTTTCTATTTTTATCACAAGCTTTTGAACTTTTTATTAAAACAATTTTTTTTTTAAAAAGTTAAAAATAAAACTTGATGTTTGTCAAATAATTAAAAAAATACTTGTTATATTTTTATAGAAATGTTTTCTTTCATTACATAGATCTAATGGGAAGCAAACATTTTTTTTTACATATTTTGAATCTTTGTTTGTTGCTCAAAAAATACCTACTTTACTCTTCATGTTTTCGTTTTGTAGTCTTAATGAGCAAAAATCATGTTTGATGTCCCTAATGAGCGCAAACTATGAAAAGATACGCAGAAGTATTTCAATAAAAAATGTAGTGAAATCATATTTTTCCTCGGTCTGTTTTAAGCTGGTATGAGATAAGACTAAAATATAGTAATATTACCTTTTTTATTTAAAAAAAAACATTTTTTTATCATTTCGATATGAATACACCACTATTGCTCGTGATACTCGTATTTTATGTATGTATTATGCAAAGAAAACAATTTTATTTTATATTATTTACATATGCAACAGATTTTTTTTGGTGGCAATTAATTCCATCGCAGTTCGGCCCGTAACATTATTCTAATACACGTCTCATAATTTATCAGATAATATTCTACAAAGGTGTATGCAAATAACCAGAATTAAACATTAAAATCGGGTACGAGGTGCCTCGGAACTTTTCCTCATTATATCAGATTCACTACGCTCATACTCCCTGCTTCTGACTCGCTTCGTTCGTCCTCAGATAGTAAATGAATCCGTATCATATTCTAAGCGGTCACCTATAAAGCACTTACCACGCTCAATTCTGCTTAATTTTTATGATCCAGCAAAAATCATGGATATACTTGATACAATAGTCGTATTGTAACAAAACTTAGTGAACTTATTTGTTAAACAAATATATACACATGTTCTAAATTTCTACTCGATTGAATCATTTTCTGATACTTTACAATTGTTTTAAAAAACGTACACGTCATTCGATAAAAATTAAACTAATGCATATATTAGCCTTATACATAGCCACAATTTATTTGATATCTCATGTATGATCGTTCAGTCTTTTAATATTGAACAGTTAACATATGATCAATATTATAGACTATTGATTCGCGTGATAAAATTAATTTCTATCACTTTTTTAAATTTTATAAATCAGTATTAGATTAGTTTATTGGTTGATTGTAAAACTGGCTCTCATTGCCATTAAACAGGCTATGAAGCATTTTGTTCCTTATTGAACTTATCTTTTAGCTCTCATCATTGAATAAAACCATCTATTTCTAGGACAAAGAAAAAACCTATAACTTACTATTTTCTTTGAAAAGAAACATTTTTATAGAAACGTTTCCATTTCCTTTCTGGCTGGGAAAATGATTGATGTAAGGCAAAGTATATATTTTTCGTGTCGACAAAAAAAGCTGTCAATTCTAACCGCACTTGTTTCTCATCAATAATCTTCACTTGTCGGCTTTTTGTGGAAAGCCGGGGCTTTTTTTGTGGAAAGTTGAAAGGCAATAACGAGGTATCCTGTTGGACCATCCTTAACACATCTTCTTTTAAGGAGGGAAAGCATTTTTTTACTTTTCTTCGAAATCTTATCGATACTTTTCTTTATAAAATCTTATCTCATAAATCAGAAGTTGACACCTTCCTGCGACAAGACTATGAAGTTTTCACAATTTCAATATTCTTCTTTTTCATTCAGCGCCAATACAAAATTGTTTTGCTTCTCCGATTCTTATTTACTTCTATAAATAAATAGGAAAATGTGGCTTTGTTAAAAAAGGTGCATAGTATTTTTTTTTAAAAAAATACAGATGATCCTTTTAATCTAAGTTCTGGGTTTTATTCTTAACTTGTCCTAAACCTAATTCAGTTTTATAACACTTTTATTTACTACATAAATTCTATTTGCATAAAAAAAATATATGTAATTACTACCCATGAGATAATTGGGAGAGGAGAAGATGAGAATTTTTCGAACGGATTGATATGAACTTAAATAAAATTTGGTACAAAATCAACCTGCAGGAAGTTGACAAATTGTTATCAACCTTACAGACTTTATTGAAATCCCGATAACCCGGTTTCGTGAATCAGCAAACATTTTAAAAAATTATTATAATTAATAATTTTTGTAAAATTGTTTGCCGGGTTAATAAATCGACCACTCTAAATGACCAAAAAGTCGTAAAAACCGAGATAAATAACCGGAAACCTAAATTACGGTCGTTAACAGTAGGATGTCTTGATCTATAATTTTTGAGCGCTGAATGTAACAAAACCGGTTCGAAGTCGATAAGACCTTGGTGGTAAACGGATTACCTAGTATACAGTCCATAAACAACAAATAATATGTCGAGTAGGGTGTCATTTTCTACTTTTTTTGGGTTATGAATCCTATAAAACCAGTCCTGAGTTGATAAGACTTATCTTAAAACTAGGGTTCTCTGGTTCGAATCTTAATACCAGCGCTAATTTTTTTTATCGTTCTATTATTTAAGTTTATAACTTCAGAATATATCTTGGACGAAGGTCCGCAATCCAATTTTTGATTAAGTTTTTCGGTACATATAATGAGTATTTAATGTTATTAAAGTAAGTAAATATATATAGTCTTATTAAAGTAAATATTTAAAGATATTAAATTAAGCAATACTTTGCATATACAAATAAAATAAAAGTTCTATTTGTTAAAATTTTCTCCCTTCTTGACGAAACATCTTGTAAATGCCACGGGAGAAAACAGTCATTACACCCCTTTTTAATTTCCTATCACGGCTACGCCTCGGGAGTGAACTTGCTGGTTCCCTCGGCTCCCTCCAGGACCAACAAAATCCGGAGTTTAATGTCTCTGTTTCCTCCCTTGGTACGTAAATAACTATTACACCTTGGGAGTAAAATGCTGTTTTTTCCCTATATTACCTATATCGGCTTTGCCTGGGGAGATAAGTGCTTTGGTTTCTTCGGCTTTCACCTTAGGAACCAACCAACTGCTTAGGGAAATAATAGCATTCTTTACATCTTGGTAAATAAATAACTATTGTATGTTCTTTTTTCGAAATAAGTTGCTTGTATTTTTGGTAAATAATTATTTTTTTATCAATATATACTCTTTAATAAAATTAAAAATAAAATCAGTTTTCATGTTGAAATGATTACCTAAATTTATATTTATTATTATTTATTCCTCTTAGTAAGTTCCTATTATGTTATACAGAATCTATTTTATGAACACCAAAAAAATGTTCCTTAATGTTAATAACATATTATTCTTATATATGATTAAAACAATAGATGTCCTGTTCCATCTAAAATGGATTAACAGTGTCACGTATATCCATGATTTCGTTTAATAGATCTACGGTTGCTGCATTTTTATTTCTACATTATGATTCGATTCGTATGTGCTGCAATGTAATCAATCGACAAATTAATTTCATATGTTTAGCTTTTACAAAGCTTTCCCTATGATGAGATAAAAAAGTTATCTTGAATATACATAGAAGCAAAAAATTTGTATAAAAATAAGTTTAAATAAAATTAAACTGGCAGAAAATTGAATTAAATTAGGATAAGGAAAGGAGAAAAATAATTCTCATGGATAATACAGAACCACTTTGCACAAGATAAGGCCTCTCTTATCTCAAATACTTGAAAATTGCACAACAACTCTCTATCTTTCCTAAATGGAATATTTTCTTCTTTTAAAAATATAAGACTTGGGATTTTTAAGGATTTAAGAAAGGGATCGGGGAATGGGATGAAATTGGAATTTAGCGGTGAATTCTTTGGATAAAGCCCACAATTATGTAACCATATCTTTGTCGGATTATTTCCCATGTGATAAACATATTTTGTTCTTCTTTTTCTACTCGTTCAAAATAAGACAGGATTTACATTTTATTTTTTCTTTATTTTTTCTCTTCCTTTTCTTACTTTTTTATATTTTGTTCTTCTAAAGGAACCTTCTTTGGTCCTATCTGTTTATTTTAATATATTTTACAAGTTAGTCTATTTGTATCATTTGATACTACCGAGTTTTGCAAAACATGAATAGTTGACACAATATAATTGTGCGAGAGACACCTAGAAAATGTAACAAGCAAAATGCAATGCTACATCTGGGAACTGTTCCATCATTCGACATTCGTCATCATTGATGGCTCGACATAATGTCATGTCCCACTCTGTTTCGTTACGTCTAACTTATCAGGGCGCCGACAGAGCCTGAACTCACTCTGACCTTTAATTAATTCCGAAGAATATAATGTGAAGTACTTACCAGAGACGAGCGGTGCTCTCTTACTGCCATCATGCATGGCAAGCAGTCATTAGTCTATTTGTCATTATTATTTATTTATGTTTTTCATTTAATTGGATTTACATAAAATTTTTGATTATTTAAATCTATTTATAATTTGCTGTTTAAATGTAATAATAAGAATATAAACTATGTTTACGTTTTGATTTTCTATTTCGTTATTTACTATTTTGCAAATTTTGAATTAGACATTAAAGTAAACATGTATCGTATATAAGCATTTACTGTTAAGGTTTTATCTTTTTTAAAAATAAATTAAAAATTTATTAAGATTAGAGTGGGAAAGCCTTTGGTTAGAATGTTCTCAATAAAGTTTCTCGAAAACCTCGATTAATCAGAACGTTTGAACTTTTAGAAAATTTTCCATTTTGGGTATCAGGGAAAAACTTTATTGTGTGACTTTTAACTAGAGATTTTGACTTTTAAAATTTTCGCATCTTATTGATTTTGTTTGAACTTCTAAATTAGATTTAAATGATAAAAATGTTCAACAAAATTCTTATTTTAGGTTGGATTTGTAGAATCATAAATGTTTGTATAAACAGTAATTTGTGATTCTTTATTTACTACAGGCGCACAAGTATTCTACTTCTGGTTTTTATTTATTTTACTTTGATAAAGTATAAATGTTCTTATTTATCCTGTTCGATATGATTTTAAATTTCCTGTTAAGTACAAATCTTAATGAATAGATAAATTTTCCTGTTAATAAAAATAATAATCACATTTAAAACTATACTATACACCTACATAGCAAAGCAAATAATTCCGAAATACTTTGTGCCCCGTTAACTTCGTAGCAAATTACCTTTTAAAAAACACTAGTGGAGTAGGTGGCAGGGCAGAAGTAGAAGTTAATAGCTTAGATATTTAGCTGCACCAATATTTAATCCCTTAAAATGGTCACTACCCATGTTCCGTGCGATTTTGAATGTATCACTTTTTTTATATTTTTTTTACTTTTTGTAACTTTAGGAAGTTAAAAGGCATAGGAAATTTTATTCCAATTTAACCATATTCTGGTTATTTTTTCCCAAGCTATTGCTTTAGATTTATCATAGATTTTTGTTAAAATACACTACTTTGTAGTGGTTTTTAACATTAATAGATAATATAACAGTACCTTGATATAATATTAATATTAATAATATAAAATTACCGAAATTTAGTTGTTTCAGTATACAATTTTATATGATGTAATTTAAATTCTAAAACAGTTTATATTATGGTATGCTCTAATTTAACTTTTCAAAGTCTCTAAAAGCAGTAACAAAATTACCATCTTTGGTTAATAGTTGCAAATTTAAACTCACTCGAGTCAACTCATTCTGGATAGAGACTATTTCCTAACGTCCATAAAATATTTTTTGCTCATATTTATTATAATTTTATGTTGGTATACATCTAAAAGGTTCCACCCGGTATAACTGTGTTTTTTAAACGCACTGACACAGTAAAAGTTTATCACTATCATTACTTCTGTTTTAATTTATAAATTGTATAAATACAATTACTTCAAGTTTTACGTCTAATACATTTAGTGATTCGCTAATAATGTGGAAACTTTAGGAAAACTAACAAACAAATTCCCTCAGAACAACAATGTAGCCGCGAAGCGGCCTTTCCGACGTCGTGATGACGCCATGAAACCAAAGGGCTCTTTTGTATCCCCTTCATTACCTCTATATATAACAGACATTTACCAGCCCGGACTAAAGTTGTTATTAAATGAATCAATTGAAATAAAACGCATGAAGTGCAAATTATAAATTATTATATTATGAAATGTTTTTCACTTCACACCTATTTAATTTCGTAGAAATTAAATAGGAAATTTTAAGTATAAACCCAGTAAATTTATGTTATGTTTAGTTTCTAAATGTAAGAAAATTAATTAACTAAACTTTATTTTTATTTGATTTCATTAAAAAAACTGCTCTGGTGTTAAAGAACACTCAACATTTAATTAAATATTTTAAGGAGATTTTTTTAATTTTACTTTTCATTTACTTCACTAAGATGACCATTAGTTACAAAAGTGTAAGTTATTTCATTAAACCTTGCTTAAAATTTGTTTAAATTATTTAATAAGAATATTTTTAAGACTTATTACTCCTGTGTAACTGTATACTTACAAACAAATGCCATTTGAGGCAACTGCGCTAATTAGCTATTTTTTTACCCGTTTTTGTTTGATGCAATGTTAAAAGTTTCATTTTTGTTTAGAATGAAATGTATGTAAGTTGAATAATTCTCAAATTTTGTAGTATTTGTTTTGGTAGTAATAGTCTGTGGGCCATTAAACTCAAATTACTCCGATGAATGTATTTTTATTATTAATTATTTTAATTATTTAAATGATTCATTATATTAATTAATTATATTATTATTATGCATTTATACTCACATTGTATTTTTTCACAGCTGTAAGTTCTTTGAGTATCTCTGAAATTTAGTTAGTTCTCTTTTGTTCCGTGTAGGGATGATTGTCTTGATACTCTTTTATAATGCTCTATAGTCTAAAAAATTCCTAGTCCTCATGCTGGGTGAATTTTATTTGGAATGCGTGTTTCCGTGCTCAACAATTCATTTCTTGCTTAAGGTTCCGGTTTATGCTTTGTAACTTGAGCAGTTACTCAATTATTAACCAATACTCGTTACTATTGTTTCTGTATTTTAAAAAGAAATGCGCATAGTTAATTATACTGTTATAGTTACACAATACTATGCCTTAAAAATAGCAGTACGCACTATTATTTGCACTAGTTTAAAGTTCAGTTAGAGTTTCTCAGTTCAGTAGGGTTTTAGCGCATTCGAGAACGCAATTAAAAGTAGTATCTATCTTAAACCGCTATCATTTTCTAAGCTTTAATTCTCTTCTTAGCTTTAACGCTCTGTCGAGCGTAGCCAGACCAATGTAATACCATCTTAAGCTTCGGGTAATCATGGAATTCTGAGACTTTAAATTACCATTTTATTCTGTGGTAAAAAAAATATTATTCTGTCATTAGTTTTTAGAATAAATAATCTAGTGTCATAAATAGTGCATGTGCTTATTTTTCTCTTAATCTTAACTACTGAACCTAATAGATACATGTACAGGGTGGAAGGGATATATTAGACATTTAAGGCTATTCTAGATATTATTTGTAACACATCTTAGTACCCCCCACCTCCTCTCCGAGGTGAGGAGGTGTTTAGAATTAATATTTCTTACCGTCGAGTTATGTACATTGTACATACATATAATATATATATATATATATATATATATATATATTATATATATTATATAATATATATATATATATGTATATATGTATGTATGTATGTATGTATGTATGTATGTGTGTGCATAATATATTGCATAATACTTTATTATTAAACTACACAGATTACTTATTTATTAAAGCTTGTGCATAGTTATTCAAATAACTCTGTTACTTATTTTCCTATTACCCCAGCATAGCAATTCCTAAGAAAATCAGGAAATTGTTGGCGAAAAGTTTTTACCGAAAGACAAAACTAATTCCACAGATAAGAAAATATCTCAAAGTTTTGGTATCCTTTACTTTTCTTTGGATCCTAAACTGAAAAGTAATATCCAATGAATTGAACAGGTGATGAGAATTCCCAAAGATATTTTGGAAATTCTGATAAGGAATTCGAAAGAGGAGAAAAGTTCGTTCCAATTGAACTTCGAACCGTCTAAGAAAGTTTTTAGATATCAAAAACCAAAAACTTAAAATATTTAATTTCTCCTTTTACATGCGTGTTTGGTTCTATTATAAATTTAATTAAGAAATTATACAAGTACTTAAAATTATTTAATTTTTAACTTCCAAGTTAAAAATGTTATAATTTGCTAGGCAAATATATTTCGTTGCGTGGGTCTTAAATTCAAAACAGTTAAGTGTTTGTATTTACTGCATTTTACATTAATCTGAATGAGATCTGTTATGAACATTAACTATCTTAGGAAAAAAAGAAAAAAAATGCTTATTGCTTAAAAACACTTGCGATATCCAGACAACCATAAGCGTCATTCTTTCTGATAAAAATTCTCCAAAAACTTTGACTCCGGGATTTAGAAGTAGCTAAAAAAGAAGAGTTCCTTCCCTTGTGTATGACGATACACAAGGGAGGCACGATAACTCTTTAAGGATGTTTCAAATCGGAACTACACTCGGCATATGGCGAGATGTTAGGATGATACGTATAGCCTATTGATGATAATTTTAACTTTTCCTCATTTATACCGTAGGTATATAGGAAATGTATATTTTTAAGTTTTAATTGGAAGTTATTTTTCATCAGTTCTTTGTTAAGGATTAGAAAACGATGTTAATTTCTATAGGGAATATCATGAGGATAACGAAGCCTTACATTTCTAAGAACGACTTGACGTTGTATATTATTCTTTTTAAATAATTATTCCTGGAATTAATTAATATTTTTGAATATAATTAATTTTGATAATTTTTACTTTTCCTCATTTATACGGTATATAGGAAAAGTATTGTGTTTGCAAAAAAATCCGAAACCGGGATGTCACTGGAATTATCCGTTTCAGGTGTATTTAAGGCCTGCTAAGTGGATTTGCAAAGTTGTGTGTGTGTATCTATTATCTTAGCAGCGCCCAGTGTATTCATGCTTGAGAGTTGAAACTTGTACGAAAATCAGTCTACCGCTTTAGTTGTGCTATTCGGAAAATATTTTTTTATAACGTCGTTAAACCGCAATAATGACTCGGCAAAAATGTCGAAAAATCATAAAACGCAGAAAGATTATGCGATCAGATTGAGATTTTGCACGCATGTAGCCATGTATAAGACCAACAAATGTGCCAAGTTGCATCTAATTATCAGCATTAGTTCAAATTTGATCAAATTACTTTTTTAAAAAAATAAATAATTAAGTTTTTTTAAAAAATCGGAAAATAATTTAATTAAAATTAGGTTTGTTACAAATGTATACCATTACGTAATACATAAGTACACCAAGTTTCGTTTTAATAAAATATAAGCAGCATTGAGCGTGGTCAGTGCTGTATGGGTGACCGCTGAGGATGAAACAAATGTATTTAATACCTGAGGACGAACGAAGCGAGTCCGAAGTAGAGAGGAGGAGCGTAGCGAATCCTAAATAATGAGGAAAAGTTCCGAGGTACCCCGTACCCGATGTTTTTTTATAGTTATCAACCCAAGTTATGGACTCCACCCTAATATATTTTTGAAACTCTAAATTAGCCTCATGTGAGTTGCTACCACATGAGCCGAATGTGATAGGAAAAGAATATTCAATACATATACTGCCCAATACCAAATAATAACAATAGTAGCAGCATTAATAAAACAAATAATAGCACAAAACAACACGCAATACACACCAGGGACTTGTTCTGAGCGGCCGAAGCCCTGGCTGTGGAACAGAAGTTTTAGCAATAGAATTATTTTGCTAAGCGACTAATTTCTTCGTTTCCTTTCGAATCTGTTCTGACTAAGGTTTTAGTTAACTATTTAAAATCTCAAATTATTTACTTCTCCCTTCTATTGTTTAGTTCGTTCTAGTAAAACAGGCTTCCTCTGTTTCAGATGGGTGTTTAGTCCGGACGGATCAGCTGGTTAGTAAGTAAATATTTTATTATTTTTATTACCTAGTTGCAAAATAACGTAACCCTTCACGGTTTAAAATTATTGATTTAGTAGAGGTTTACCTGCATTAGTTAAAAGTTCTAATTCTAGTTCTAATCTTTTTAGAACAATAACTTATAGATGTCTTTTAAATAGCATTATTACCCTTAGGTGATACAATTATATTATTTGTCTTCATTTATACCGTAGGTAAATGAAACTTTGCGTTCTAAGAATAAGCATAGCAAGTCTGAATATTTAGTGCACTATAAAGTGTAAATTTAATGCTGAAATTCTAATCTGGGAATTCTGGCTTGTGCGCTCGATACCGGACTAGTTTTATTCTACTCAGATCACCAATCTTTCTTGTTTGTATAGTATACCTGTCATAATTTAAACTTTTCTGGTATTCCCTTGTTAGGGTTTCGAAGATAATCTTCAAAACCCTTATACTTTTTGTGGAGCGTCTGTGTCTGTCCGATTTCACATCTTCGGATCTACGATAGCTAGAAAGTTGAAAAGTAGTACACATGTGAAACTATTTTATTCAACAACAGAAAAAATATAGCCAACTATCTGGCACGCGCATTTGCCGATTTATGAGCGAATGCTCATATTCACAAAAAATAAATATTTTTTGAAAAAATCATTTGGGGTATCTAATTGTAGATATTGATCAGTAGAACACAAGTATGCATCGCTTTTTCAAAATGGCGACCATTACAACCGCCAAAAATATCAAAAACCATTAAAAAATTGTTGTCCCCCCCTGAACTAACCCATCAGCAGCCTAAAAATCTGAAAAAATGCTCAATTAAAGCCCTATAAGGACCATTATTTTTTTAATAAATTATGTGGGGTATTAAATAGTAGGTATTGATGGGAAGAACACAAATATGCAGCGCTTTTTCAAAATGGCGGCCATTATAAAATATAAATGAAATCATGTGGAAATATGAAAAAAATCATGTGGGGTATAAATTGTTTTCAACATACAATTGTTACAATATATATTTTACAAGGTATATTGTTTACATTGAGTTTGAGTAGTCGTATTAGCGCCTCAAAAAACATAAATAATGACCTTTTTCCCAGCGATAAATTCAATCCTTACCTTTTATAATTTTCTAATAAAAAATCAACTCAGCAAACCGAGTTATTGACGTCACAAAAATATGATTTTCAATATAGGGCTCGTGTTTTTTTTAAGGCCTTCTAGTTTTTACAATGTTGTCTGTCTGTAAATGTGTGTGTGTCTGTTAGCATAGCAGCTTCTAGTAATTTTATACTAGAGAATTGAAACTTTCCACAAAAATCAGTCTACCGCTGTACTTGTGCTATTTAGATTTTTTTTATGACGTCATTAACTTGCAAAATGACTCAGCAAACATTTCGAATAATCATAAAATGCGGAAAAATAATGCGATCGAATTGAAACTTGGCACGCATGTGACCAAATATAATACTAACATATTTGTTAAGTTTCACCTAATTTTTAGCATAAGTTCAATTTTATCAAATGACTTAAAACTAAATGACTAAGAAATTGTAAAACATCGGAAAATAATGTAATTGAGTTGAAATTCATTACAAGTGTATACTATTACGTAATAAATAAGTACATTAAGTTTCGTTTTAATACAACAAGTGTATTTATGAACTCCTCATTATGAATGGATGAACTCCTCTAGCGCTGCCGTTTTGAATGAAGTGTATTTATGATTTTTGTTGTGTCATAAAAGTTAAGCAGCATTGAGCGCGGTCAGAATCGGATGCATTTTCTATCAGTGGATGAGCGAAGTGAGTCCGAAGTAGAGAGGATGAGCGTACCAAATCCGATGTGACGAGGAAAAGTTCCGAGGTAAACCCTACCCGATTTTTTTAGCGAATAAATTTCGCTATAAAATTTATTTAGTATCATCTTCTTTTTTCCTTAATGCATTTACAATATCAATACAGCTTCCCGGAAAATAGTACAGGATGGGTAAATATTTATTAAAATATAGCTATTTGATTGAAAATTGTTTTCGTTCCATATCTTAGTTGTAAATTAAGTTTCAACTTTAACACACGCTTACAAACTGAATACAATAAGAATATCCATTATAGTCCATTATTCATTTTGGACTTCTTCGGTAGATTCTGACGTTTTATTTTTATTACTATGCCTGCTATTTATCGGTTACAATGTTACCATGGTCTGAAAAGGAATGTAATTGTAATTTAAAAAAAATACATTTCTAACTTGGTTGCGTTTTTCTAATCACATTGTCTCATTTCATTACGTAAATTTTATCATTTTAATTAAATTCCTTTTTAAATTTATTATTGTGGTAAAACTTTAAACTACCTTTTGGTGACCACTGTTAATCATGGTTATACTTAACAAGAAAATAAGGTTTAGCTGCTTTTACTATCTACAATTTGTAGTAGCTGAAAATTGTCTTAATTTAGTCTGTTGAATAAACGGATTTCCTGAAGTAGAAAGATTTAATACATTTTTCCTATCCCAAGGTGTGGAACACTTTTAAAAATTATTTTCGAAGTGTTAATTTTTAATTAAAAATGCATACTTTGATTTCTTTATGATTTTATTTTATTATAAGACATACATATTTTTTTATAAGGCATACTACTTTTACAATTAAAGTTATTAACTTTGTTACTTAAGACGGTTCTTGAAACTTGAAATGTCACAAGCACTAGACACTTTGTTTGTGGTTTTCCATTTTCTTTTCAGTTTCTTAGTTAAAAAGTTTAAAGAATTGTACTATCCTAATAAATTTTGGGTTAAAGTATATTTTATAAGTTTTGAGTGAAATTCAATTTTGAGTTGTAAAGTTTTTTTTAAAAAATTGTCAAGTTTGAATAAGAGGAACTCTTTGTGGAAGGAATAAATCTATAAATAAATTATACGAAATTTAGGTTGTTGATGGTTAAATAAAAGACAGGTTTTTCATTATAGTATCGCTGTATTTATGTATTATATATATATATATATATCATATATATATATATATATATATATATATATATATATATATATATATAATATATATATATATATATATATATCTATATATATATATATATATATATTATACTATTATATATATATATATATATATATAATATTATATATATATATATATTATATTATATAATCAATTTTCAGGAGATAAAACTAAGAGATTTAGAGGGATTTTGAGATTTCTTAATTTCCTTTTAGCGGCTATTGTACTTTTCAACAAATTTTTGATGTATTTAAAATTTTTCTTTGAATTAATACTTAAAACTAGTATTTCTAAATATGATTACAATTTAACTTTTTTGAGGAAAGTATTATAGAATGTAAGTTTAGGTGAGACTTATACCTATTTTACGAACTCATTCGTCAGTCTATCTTTAACTTATGTAAATGTTCTGGAATTCTATTTTAAGTTTCTCATAGAAATTAAAAGGCTTATGATCATATTTTGCTCCCAGTCTTTAATTTCTATATTTTTTTTATTATTTAGCGTGGCCTATTGAATATAAATTACTTAAATTCAATAATAACTCTTCTAGGCCATTATTTTTTATCATATAAAAATATTATAAAACATTAAACTTCTGATTTTTATTTAGATACTGACCTGTGTAAAGCCATTTGTGAAATACTGGATTAATGAATACAGCTTATAATTTCCAAATCCTTACAATACGAACGAAACATCAAAATTCCTATCACACTCTATAATATAGAGAGGAAATTTTTCCACTCTATATTTTGGACAGTAATAACATTTATTGGTGGTTATTTTTATTGTATTTTTTTCTGAGGGTCCTTCCCATTCATGTTGTGATTTATACAATATACTGCTATTGTTATACAGTACGTTATAGAGAAATAAATATAACTTTATGATATTTTATTAAGTATTATATGACAGAAATAATAATAAAGAGGATTCATGGAGTTTGTTTGAAGGATAGTTTTAGTAAGTTGTTATGACGTCATTGGTCGCTAAAATAATGATTCGGGGTACTTGCATTTTGTAGCAAGGTTTAGTAAAAAGTTTTTACTTGCAGACAATCCAATTTGTATATGTTTTAGGCGCATATTTTATAAAACCTTTCGAGAACAAAATAATTTGAATGATAAAATTCTCTAATTCCACCTCATCGTATTTGCTACGCATATCCTCTCCACTTCGGACTCGCTTCGCTTGTTCTCATATTTTGGAAATTACCTTATTTATATTGTAGTCCCTCATTGGACTCGCTTCTCTCGTCCTACTGTTATAGCGGTCACCCATCTAGGTACTGACGATAATTTATCTAAACAATAATTTTCTATAAACTGAGAGCGTAACCTGGGATGCGAACCCCAGACCTCCGTGGTTTCACAGGTCAGTGTAAAGACTAACGACCTCGGTAGATAATATACTCGGCATATTTAAATAAAACTTTGTATATACTTGTTTATTGAGTAAAAAAAATACTCTCGTAGTTCCAAATTTCGACTTTATGAGATAATTTTCGGATTTTTAAAGATTTTTC
The DNA here is from genome assembly GCA_018340805.1 of Microvelia longipes. NCBI lineage: Eukaryota > Metazoa > Arthropoda > Insecta > Hemiptera > Veliidae > Microvelia > Microvelia longipes. The sequence goes on from JACMZG010000022.1 coordinate 29,324,095, forward strand.
AAAACACACTATTAGATAAAAGTTTCACTAATGCTGTTAAGTGATTGTAATTTATTTTTTGCTATTATACATGATTACATGCGTGCCAAATTTGATTATTTATCCAAGATTTTCTCTGCGTTTTATAAAGTGTTGTGCTATCCGGAAAAAAATTATTTTCCATATCCCAACTAGACCTAAGTATAGATTTTCGTACCAAGTTTCGAATTAGTTATCATGGTGTAAGTTGGGTGGGTGTCATTTAAAATATGAAACCGTGGTAAATAACCAGAAATTTAAAATACAAAGATACAAAATACATATTTTGAGTATAGTGTCGTGTTGGATATTATTTGGCTCCGAGTAGAAAGAAACTAGTCCGGAATTGAGTGATCAAGCCAGAGTTCCCTAGTCCGAATTTTGGTTTTAGCATTAATTCTTTATTGTTAAATTTATACTTGACATTGCACTACATCTTCAGACTTGCTGTGCTTATTCTCAGACCGAGAGTCGATTTAAGTACTCAAAGTATTGAACCCAGGGGCCCTGGTTCGAGTTTTGCTTCCAGAGATAATTCTTTTACGTAATATTTAAACTTTATAAAGTTGTAGCCATTCAAAATAGTTCTGTAGGTCCGCAAGCCGAACTAATTTTAACTTTTTTAACTTAATTTTCTGATTTTTACAAAGGAAATGCGCTAAAATCTTTCAAAGATGAGCATGAACTCAGCTATAAATTGGTGCAAATAATGGTGTGCTATTGGAAGGTTGAGGATTGTATAATTGTATAACTAATAGGATTTCCTTTAAACCCCCTAGCAATAAATCGAGTAAAGCGTAGGAATGATACTGTTTAAGTTTTTAAAGCATAAATTAGAAGTTTAGGCAAGAATTGGATTATTATTCTGGGAAACATTCATTCCAAAGAAATTCGCCCGGCAAGCGGACCTTTGTGTCAGAATTATTTGTGATCTCCACTCACATACGGTAATTTTAAAATAAAGGATATTTCGGAGTACTCTGTGGAGCGGCCTTTTGTTACTTTTCCACAAATATGCCGTAGGTATGCAGGAAAGTATTGTATTTACAAAAAAAAATTTGAAACCGGGTTGTCATCGGAATTATTCGTTTCAGGTGTTTTTAAAATATCCTGAGTAGTTTTCAGAAAGTTGACTGTGAAAATGTATTTTGAAAAGTTAAAACTTTGTACAAATCAGTCTATAGGTGTAGTTGTGCTATCCAAAAATCATTTTATTCTGCCGTCATTAACCTGTAATAATGACTAATAATTTCGAAAAATCATAAAAAGCGGAAAAATGTTGCGATCGGGTTGACATCTAACATGCATGTAGCCATGCGTTAAGACTAAAATAAGTGGTAAGTTTTATTTCATTATCAGCATTAGTTCAATTTTTATGAAATGACTTGTGTACGTTTCTTGAAAAATTGGATAATAACCCAATTGAGTTAAAATTTGGTACTAGAATATACGTAATAATGTATTACGTTATTACATATATTACAAGAACAAGTTAGTGTTCTTACAAGAACACTAAGTTTTTTTTAATACAACAAGTATATCCATGATTTTTGTTGGATTATAAAAGTTCATGGACTCTTATGACCATCAAGTGTGGTCAGTGCCTGCATGGGTGACCACTGGGTAATCCATCCCAAGGGGGAAGGTTACTATCTGAAGACGAGTGAAGCGGGTCCGAAGACATGTTAAAGTGTATATTTAACGAATTTTATATTCTGAGGACGAGCGAAGCAAGTCCGATGATATGAGGAAAAGTTCCGAAATAGGCCGTACCCGATTTTTGTGTAGTTTAAATTATAATATAGTGAATCTAAAGTTTCTTTTTTGGAAGTTGGTTATAGACAGAATTATATTTTACATTGTTGTGCTTATTTAGGAATATAGCGTAAAATTGTATGATGCCTGGAAATAAATATTCTAAAATCTCTTTCTTTCTCTATCAATTCCTTTGCAGTTCCTGTGGGACCCATTTCCCCTATTTTTATTCTTCTTTTTTGAATAATAAGTTCATGATAAATTTTTATGTATGTTCATCTATAAGTGATAAAATAATCAATAATTAAATTTTATTACTAAAAATAACTTTTCTATTTGTTTTAAATACGATTAGCTTGAATTTATTATTAAATAAAATAATATTGTTTTATAGTACAATGCAAATCTACTGACAATATCTTTTAGTTTCTTTTAGTTGCATTTCTTTTTAACTGCATTCAACAAGTTTGGTTTCTTTATAAGGTCAGAAATAGTATTTTATGTCACCCGTTTATTTTAAACTGTTGCATTTTCTTTTATTATATAATTGTTTTTAAGAATAATAAGGAAAAATGAGTTGTGGAGTTTCAAGTAATCAAATAAAACAGAGTCTCTCCCACTTAATGATATTATATTTCGACATAGCCAGCTTTCAATCTTAACAGTCATCATCAGTCCTAACCACAAAGTAAAAAAATATATTACAAAAATACTCTTAAATAAAAAAATAAATTACTAAATAAAAGAAATCAAATATAATGAGATTGAATTAAATAAAATAGGGAACAAAATACAAAACATAGAACCAAATATAAACTAAATTAAATAAACGAAATAAATTAAAATTAAAATTAAAATAAATTTAAAAAATTCAATTAAATTTAATGTTTTATATTTTATTTATTTTCGGTTTCTTTATTTGTTTATATTTTGGTCTATGTTATTTACTTTATTTTGTTCCCTATTTTATAAACAATAGATATGTCCCGCATAGGGTTCGGGACATAATCAACGTTGATAATGTTTAAGCTTTTGTACCAAGCCTAATTTCGTTCCAAGAAAGCGTTTACGACGCAAACCTCGTATGCAATCATAATAATCTTTAATAATCAGACTTCAGTGTAGAATAATTCAAAATCTTGTATAATTAATAAAGTGTAATTAGTTCCATAAGATAACATAAACTAAAATTAATGAAACAAGCTCTAAATCATAACTTAATTACCCTAGTTCAACACTACCAAAGCTCTGTAATACCTTGTCCCTGTAATTACATGATAATCTATTCAAGTACCTATATATTATAGAGCTATATATAGAGCTAACCTGAATAGATCCGCTCTTTAATTACCTACAAACTTGGATTATATTAGAGCTTCTTAGTCGTTACGTAGTTGAGTATACATAGTAGGTATATATAAATGAGTGTTTCCATGTCTGCAAATTTTATATCCTTTGTTTTTATTTAATTATATTATAGTAGTATGTATATTTTTATTTTATAAATATTTTGTTACATTTTATTATGTTATAAAAGATGTATGCAAATGTATTTGTGTTTGATAGCAAAATTTTATGGTTTGTACAATGCAATTGTGTTTTGCAAAACTCGGTAGTATCAAATGATGTATTTTATGGTTTGTTTTATTTTATTATCTGCAGAGTAGAGAGTCTTGTTTTTTTCTTTTTTTACGCTTAAACCCGTAGGGTCATGAGAGTCTTGTTATTTTTAAAACTATGATTGTATGTTACGGTTAAATACCAATGTTTGGTGATTCCGTTGGCTCTGTGTACTTATTTAAAATTAAAATACTCCAGGTTTGATGATTGTTTTGTTATTATGAATATATCTTTTGCCTCTGCGCAGAACAACTCAACTTCTAGGATTCCCCGGTGTAATCTATAAAACACCAGGGAATATACAGCGTTTTATTTGCCGTTGTGCTGTATAAGACAGAAAGCGTTGTTACTTTGATAGCAACCCTATTTCTTACGGTTTTAAAAGAATTTTAAGTTATTTTTTCAGGCTGGGTTTTGTTTTGAACTATTATTTTTATTAATTATTAAAGAAAAATGGTACTTTACGATAGATAGTTTAGTGAATAAAGAAGTGTTTTTGGGAAAATTAAACGATGTTTCCGGTAAGAGTGATAACAAATAAGAGTGCTATTCTTTCTTTAACACAGAAAAAAATTATAAAATAACAATTAACGAAGTAAAGATAGCTAAAAATTAAAAATAATTAAAAAATGCATTCATTAACATATACTTCAATATAAAAGATTTTTAAGCTTTTTAAATGTTGTTTCATTTATTATCCTTATAAAATACGTATAATACTAAATTAAATATAATTGGCGGATCTAGATTACACTGGTGAATTCTAAAAAATTGCGTTCTGTGCAGACAGACTCGAAATGCATTGTGAGTAAAATTATTTGGACGTAATCCATTGTCAGTACTACGATGGGGCCTTCCCCATCGTAGACAAGGTTTCAAAGTGCATAACAAAGTCGTTGATACCTGCCTACGAAGTTAGGTTAAAGTCCTAACACCCAACATTTGACTCACACACCGTCTTTCTCAAGACGAACCTGATGATGGGAGAAGTACCTGCTCCCGAAACGTCGTTAATTGTAAATAGTACTGACAATGGATTACGTCCAACTAATTTTACTCATAATTCACCATTGTCACAAACTTTCACGTCGAAATGCATTGTCAGTTATCACTAAACATTATGGTAATTTTTGGATTTCACCGGAGCATTTTGATTTTAAACGTATGTCTTTTGGGTTTACACAGTCGGTGACTTGTAGAAAACAAGTCACTTAAGATTGGAATTGCATGGTAGCATATACCCATGTAGCTATTTTATGAGTAATAAGTAATAGTCGATTTATGACAGGGTAGCCAACCCGGTTTTCTGATTGTTGTCTATTTGGTTGTCTCTGAACGAAACAATTTTAATAAATTATTAGTGTAATATATATTATTATATGCATCTGTATAGAGTAACTATTACTCTAGCCTTTCTCAAGTCCCCCCTTTCTCTATTATTTTTAAAGGAAATTATTGTATTATTTTAGGTTACAGGCATAATAGATAGATATATATAAGTAGATATATAGGTAGATATATATATAAGTCCTAGGTGAAGATCTCCTTTTTTGCGTTTTCGTAAGTCTTTAGTTGTTATTATTTTCATTACTTTTCAGACTTCTAATTTCCTGTTTAGAATTTATTTTACTTTTAAGAGGAAATTAGTGAAATGATTAATTTGTGCGTCGAAAGTTAGAAAGAGATGACTGCTTTTAAATATTTTCCATTAAGGCTTCGATAAGTACTTTCTCAGCTACTCTATCTAATGTGTGACCAAGCACAAAATCAATTAAGGTTTAACCAAAATAGTATTAACGTCAGTAGATGATTGAAATAAGATGCTTAAGCCTAGAAACCGGTTACAACGGTTATGTTATCCGTTTTAAAGTGATACCTTAATAGAAGGAGTGAAAATAAAAAGGAAAATAAATACAAGGAGACCATAAACACCAAGTATTTTTATAAAGAGGAGAACGCGTTAAGTAGATTTGTCACACAATAAATGACTCAGTAAAGCATAAAAAAAATCTATCGCAAAATATTGGTCAAAAACAAATTTCACATGCTTGTTACAAACAAAAATAATTAAAAAACTACGTAATTACAAATATAAACATAAAAATAAAAATTTAAGGGAGCCAAAAAAAAATTTGGCACTGGTGATGATCGTTAGATCGTAAGCCGGCTTTGGTTTTATTAAAGGTTTTGTGGAAAGATTTTGGTGTTGTTATTGGTTATCCTTTAAGTTATTCATCATTAAATAATTATGTTTAATTAATAAATCAATATAATATTTATGAATAAGATTAATTAAATTCCTAAAAATTATATAAAATCAACATCTCTTCATTAGAACCTTAAATAAGAAGCATCGCCTTCTTTTATCAATGTTATCAGCAAACAATGTTATTTGATTTATGAATAAATAGGACTTTAATGTCCTAGTAGTTGTTTATTTGTTTATAGTGGTTTAATTTAATATATGCTGTACAAACCTCGAGCAAAATTGTTTAGTTTTATTGTTTCTTAACATTTTTATTTTCTTTTTCTGTCTTTGACTTTATTAAGTCTTGACGTTTATCCAACAAACCATTTCTAACATCTGTTTAGTAACCTTGAACCGTTAGGAATTTCCCAAGCTAGATACTTATTTTTCTAAAAACTTAATTAAAATTTAGGCCTTAAGCCTTAAACGTTTAGAGTATTTATAGTAAGACGGCGCTTAAAATAAACATGGTTCTTAATTACTTCTCAGATCTTGTCTGAAAGGAATGAAATAATGATGTTTTACTGAGGCTCTTAACAGATAATGACTTTGACTAGTCGTGCCAAGGACGTTTTTCTGAAGTTATCTATGAATATATGTGTAAAGTAGAATTAGTAAGTTTTTATTGTAATATTTATAATTATACATCATGGAATGCTACTTCATCAGCAAAATTTTCAAAAAATCGGCAAAAGTCTAGGTTATTATTTTTTGCCACGACTGCCACGAAAAAGGTCCTTATTTATGCGTTGAATTGAATGAAACTAGTCTGAAATTGATACCACCACTCTAAGTTACCAAAAAGGCAAAAAATACTACAATATATTACCGGAAACGAAAATTACGGTCGATGAAAACTAAATTAATTATTGAGCTATTAATTTCTCAAAGAAAATGTGCGTAATTATGCTGTTGGTTATTCAAAGCTATGTCTCTAAAATTGGCAGTGCACACCATTATTTTCACTAGTTTAAAGCTCAGTTAGTGTTTTTCTTTAACGGTTTTTTCCCTTGAAAAATACAGAAAAAAATGAGTTGTGAGTAGTGCTTGATTGATAATTATGTAACTACTTAAGTTATAAAGCATAAATCGGGACCTTAAGCAAGAAATGGATTGTTAATCTCGGAAACATGCATTCCAAAGAATAATCGCACAAATTGCAGACAACCGCTCGTCCTCAATCCACCGCAGTACATATAGTGATAAAAATCACTACATGTACTGCAGCTGCCTTGCTGTTTTCGGACTCGCTCCGTTAGTCCTCAGGTCATCCTCAAGCAATAAAGAAGTATACTTGTACAAAATTTTAATTAAATTGGGTTATTTTTCTCGAAAATAACTATCATTAAAATTTTTTTTAATAATCTTTCAGGAATTAACTTAAATTAAACATGGGTATGATTCTAAACTGTGTATGATCTACCTAATGTTTTATATGATATTACAAAATAGGTTTCTAGGATAAACGATGTAGTATATGGAGTAATGTAGCACGTAATGCCAGTATAGGGACAGTCATATTAGGTAATAACGTGAATGAACTGTTTTGATAGCTACCATCCTTGAATGTCTCTTAACCAAGGAGCGAGGGTCAAGGCCTTAGTTTGCAAGACAAATCTTGATTCCATTTTCATCAGATGAAATTAATATCAACTTAAAATAGTAAAGATTTTGTCTTAGAGGCTGGCGTAATGAGTGTATTTGTGTCGTCATCGTATCTTCCGTAAAACTTTTGCTTCAAAGGCTGGCGAATTTCCTTTGGATGCGTGCTCCTTTGCTCAACAATCCAATGCTTGCTTTGTTATTAGAAATATTCATTACAATTCGGTGTATGCAACAAAACCAGAGCTGTAGCATCACTACTTGTCACTTATGTTTTCCGAATGGTGGAAAAAATAGAAATGCGCCTATTTATCCTATAGGTTATACAAAACTATAGTCATCATTTAAAAATCAGCTCTGCCAACATAAGTCGCACTAATTTAAACCTCAGTTATGCTGATTGTATAAATGTTTTTGCGCGAAGTAGTAAGCAGTAGTATTGAAACTTTTCATATTATGATGAGCCGAAAGCTTAGGAAGAAATTGATTGTTGAGGAAGGAAGTACGAATTTAAAAGGAAATTCGCTGTAGTCTCAGAATTGAATTGACTAATGCCGAGACTACTTTTTGAGACCATATCCCTGCAAATCTAGCCTACTAGGAAAAAAAGTTCTTGCCCTACTCAAGCAACGCTGACTACTTAGTGTATATTCTTGTAAACAATTATAAAACAGAAAGTTAAATTGCAGTAGGTCCTTTCTGGAGCATAAATCCTTGTACAATCCTCCTGAGTTAATTATCTCCACACAACAAGGAAAACAAAAAGTAATAATAAACATGATAAATTACAAATTTCTTAGCCTCATTACAAAACTTTTTCATTTTACTAACAAAGGAAAAGATAAAGAGTTGAGATATATGTAGGAGGTAAACAGGAAACCACTTTCTTTTCCCAGCTTCCTTAGGATTAATAAAAACAGAATAAAACTCCCTTTAATACATTAATTTCAATTTTCTTTTGTCTTTTTATAACACGAGAGTTATACAATTTGCATTTTCTTTTCTCTCATTTTTTGTTAACTCGCTACCTATATAACATTAGTAATAATTTCTTATTGTGGAAATGAAATGCTTTTTTTGATGAAAGATAATTGTTTCTCATAACTGAACCAAAAACCAAAACAAGATTTTGGAGCGAAATTTTACAAGGATATAAATTCAAATTCTAATTTTTGTTCTTGTTCGTGTTTATCAAATGTTACGTATTAATTAATGTTGAATACAATACCACTATAGTTTTAGGATAACAACGACATAGTTGTTGCTTTATTCAAAAACAGTAGTTGGGCGTGATCTGTTTTACACGCACAATTAAATTTCTACAATTCAAAAATGAGAAATCTTATTATATTTCATCCTAGCAATAAATTTTATTGCTAAATTATAGTAGGTGATTATTTTATTTTAATACAAACTATTGGTGTTAAGTAAGGAGTAATGTAAAGTTATAGTAGGAATGAATGTTTAGAGCTTTGTGGGGATAACCCTTCCGGGAACCAACTAAAGTGGTTGCGACAACCGTTACGCTCAAAGAGCTTAATGTTGGCTCATTTTGTTTCTTAAAAATAATCTTATATAAACCAAGAGCCTTACCTCTGACGGAGGACTTCCCTCCCCTGACGGAGGTCAGGGGTGGGAACCCCTGACCTCCGTGGTGTTTAGGTTAAGGGTCCTTGGCCACGGAGGCGATTAATGTAGAACACATTCAAAATATTTTTTGAGAACGTTTATAAAAGTTAAAGAAACATAAAACCGAAAGTAAGTAAAATCTACGTCTAAAGTTTGAGACATGTTAATAACAAACGTCAACATAACTTAACGCAAAACTTTTAAATCTCTTCCGCAAAAATAATATCTTTTTTTTTGTTTTTTGTGACCTGGTTTCCAACCTGACCTCGTTTTCACTATTTGAATTTGCGTTTTATGTGTCAGTGGGTAATATCCCAAAAAGAGATAAACCGGAAGAAGATGTTTAGAAAAACATGTCGGAATGTAATTAGAAGCAAGGAATGTTTTTCAGAAAATGAAACTTTTCAGGATTAGAATGGGAAAAAGATTATGTTTTCCAAATAAGTGTTTTTCGGCCTGATGAATTTTCCCCTCTTTGCTATTTAGTATTAAAGTCCCCTTATTAGATTATGAATGTTTTTTCTAGAGCCATTAATATTACTTAACATAGTTTGTTTAAAAAAATAAATAGAGGCCTAAAAAATAGGGTTTAAATTAAAAATAGAGGCCTCCGGTCACAGACTGCTTCGCAAGCCCGCTCAGAAGGAGTCTCTAGTGTATTGGTTGTAGTTTTGTATTATTTCCCGTTCTATTCAAATTTTTTATTACATGACATTTTGCCACGCATTTAGCAAATGTTTATTAACACGCCTCACATGCCCGTGAGGCTTGATATGGGTTTAAAATCAACAAATAGTTTGTCTTCACTTTCGTCGTACGAATAATATCATAAGCGTTATTTTCTGATGAAAATTCGTTTAATCATAAGTCCAGTTTGTTAATTTAAATTGTCAATCAGCTGATCTACTATACCTGAACGATCTGCCTTAATTATTAAACCATAATGCCTAATCCATCTTAGAGGTGCTTTATTGCAGCGTAGCTATCATTTGTAGAAAGCTTATCCATTTTGTTACTATTACAGCTAACAGATTTAATGACCCACTTGTTTAGTTAACAACAAATTTAAAATTTGTGAACGGTGGATAGTAGGTATAAGACAATTAATTATAATCGTATCAACATACAAATTTATATTAGAATTGGCGAAATTTCTAAAGAGAAGAATAGGTTTGGAAATTTTGTACCTTGGAGGTGGTGAGCTGGGTTTTCAAAAAGGGTTGACCGCGTGCTCTATAAAATGTATTTAGATTTGCAGTTTATTTAATTTACGTATTTGCCTAGAAAGTTTATTGTTCTTAAGCCGGGAAAGATGGCTTCATAAAACTTGTTAGCTTTTGTAAAGGCCTGATTATTAAAGGCCTGAGAGCTATAAAAATAGACAAATTTCAAGCAGCCCCATAAGCCATGATTCCCTAATTGTTTTTCTGTTACCATCACGCTTTTTAGTAAATTGTTAAAATAATTCCTCCTCAAAAGCTTGAATAATTAAAATAATTCCCTAATTTGATTTAAAAATTATAAAAAAAGATGTGAAACATTTTTGTACAAAAATATTTTTACTGAAATATTTAGTAAAATTCTTTTCTGTTAATGAAAACGAACTGGAAAACATAAAGGGCTCAGCTGATAAAGGGAAATGTGATAATGAAAAAAGGGAAAACATTTCCCGCTTTGTAATTTATATACAAGAAAGAGTTAACTTAAAACACACAATAGTTACGAGGGTGGAGGATGTTTTAACTTGAATATTAATTTGTATGAGTGTTATGTATGGGTTTGAATTATTTCTGGAAGCATAAGTAAAACCAAACAAAGTAATGTAAAGTCTGTAAATGATATTGAATCAAGTGAAATAAAAGGTTAAAGTATTGCCGTTACATAATGGAAATGTTAATAAGATTACGTTAATGGAACTTATTAATAACGTTAAGTGTTAAAAGTAAAAAAATTGCGTGAAAATATATTGATTGCTCGTAAGATTTTTATTCTCACTTCTTTAAAAACGTTTATGACTTAATTTTTTATAAGAAAGAAAAATTAATTTTTAATTAAATTATATTTTATATATATATATATAATTTATATATAGTATATATATATATATATATATATATGTTTATATATATATATATATATTATATTATATATATATATATATATATATATATAAGTATATATATATATATAATATATATATATATGTGTGTATCTGTTTGCGTGTGTGTGGAAACATAATTACTTTCAAGGAAAATGTTTTACTTGAATAACGACCAATGGGATGCCCATTAAACTAGGTGCCATTTTTTTTTTAAGTTTTAGGGAAAAAACATTAAATAGGTGCCTAGTTTATTACCATGGAGTGTTATGTGCTTTAGGAGGTTTAAAAAACTGAATATAGTGGCTCAAGACAAAACTTCTTACTGGGTGGACAAAACAAACGCAAAATGGGTCCATCTCAAGACATTTTTAGTAGAGTTAATATGAAGAGGGTCCTGGCTTTAATGGGCATCTTATTGGTTGTTATTAAAATAAATTATATTCCTTAAAATTACTTACAGGAGGTGAACCGAAGAGATTTAGAGGTGTTTTGAAAATTTTCGACTTATGTTTTCTTCGGTCAGGTTAGTTTGCGAAGTTCCGAGTGACTTCCATTAAACATTACATTGAACATTACATTATTATAGAAAATAAGTTAAATAGACTCACCCAGTCCAAAACGACATTTTGACGAGGGGGAAATTTATACTTTCTTCGTCTTTTTTCATGTATCATCTTTTTTTTAGTTTTCATATGTTATCATTTTTTCTTTTTTGTCTTTTTTTATCTTAAAAAAATATCGTTTTGTATCCGAAATTTTTAACTAGAGCGAGCTAAAGTTTGGTGTTAGCGGTGTTTGCGGCTGTATCGTTGGCTATTCTGGAACCATCATTTTCCGCTTCGTAATGACCAATATGCACGCATCGCTACGGCAGTAATGTGAGTGCACCTTCAATTAAAGTATTATTTTAAATTGAGTCAGTGGTTTTGTACCTCTTATGCTGTAAAAACAGCATAGAATTCAAATATCGGTTTTATTAATTATTTGGTATGTATGAGGCGCCTAATTTTTCCAGACGAAGTATAGTTTGTGAGAAAAATGTCTGTAGATTTAATAATAGAGGGAATAGATATACTTTTTCTCCTTATATTTGATAACTACCCCTCTCAAAATATTAAACTTAGTTTAGAAAAGATCTAACCTTTTCCATGTACCTTTTTAGTTTTCAAACGTTAACAATGTTTAGGTTTTAACAAATTGAGTCTTAATATTTATTTACAATTAATTTACAGCTCGAAGGGTTTTATTAAGTCAGTGATGCATGTATTCTGAAATCCAACTTAGTCAAAACATTTAAAATAAATAAACCGAAGTCTTTTAATTAATTAATTCATATATAGGATGTATGAAATAGGATAAACCTTTTTAATCCTTTATTGTTAAAGCATTCAAATTTATTTAATTCGAAATTAGAGACAATTTTATTTTATTTGAAACAAGAGACAACTTTGAAGAGGAGATAATTTGAACTCGATTGAAATTTATTTTAACTTAATGACTTTGGTTCTATGAATAACAAAACAAAACGTTTACAAGTTATAACAGTGCTGACATTTAACCTATAGCAGGTGTGGACCAAACTAAGCACTATAAATTGTCATCAAAGCTAACAAAAGAAATTATTTTGTTTTAGAGACAAAAGGAAAAATTATTCAATATTCATTTTTTAATTATTTATATAAAATTTTGCTTCCTTTTATTGAGAACCGAATATTTATTCATTTTAACCTACAAATTTTATTTCTGCCCTTTTATTCGTATTCCCTTAAGGCACTTGTGCTAAAAAGATTGGAAAAAACTATAATAGAGAGATCTCCTGTTTTTCGCTGAATATTTATAACTCAATGGACGTATGTATAATCGACGCTCTGTAAGCCTTACTTAAATGTAAGAGTAACGGTGCACTTGTTAAATAAAAATGCTGAATGCGATAAAGAAAATGTTAGTTAAAAATCCAGGAAGATTGTATTTGGAAAAAGTGGCGTCTTTGATTTTACTTTTCTGTCTTCTATAAGAGAATGGCACAGCATTTAAAATGGAAAAGTTGTGATGTCCATTTCTTTAAATGTTTCTCTTTCATCCCAAAAAGATACACGTTAACGCGTTATAGGTTAAAGTTTTTCAAGTTTTTTAAGCTTATCAAGTTTAAAGTACTTTCAGTAAAAATTGTAATTTACCAAAAAAAAAAATCAAAATGCAATACTTAATTATTATTTAAGGGCAAAGGGGCTTAATTAAGTTCACGTTTCTTACTGTATGATTTCTGAAGGTAGGTTGATAAGTTTTGAGTCTTACAAGACCAAAAGCACATATGTGCCTTGGATGGTTCTCGAGATGTTATAAAACTAGCCACGTAATTGCCTGTGATTTTTATGGTATTTATGGGAGGAAAGCTTAGTTCCATTTATAGCAACTTGTTTGATATTTTATTAAAATAAAAGTAAATTAGAAAATATGTCTATTTAAGCCCATTTTACTCCTATTTCTATCTCTATCTGGTTATTATGATAAATGAATATTTTTAACAAAGGAAAAGGAATTAATTTTTTTTGGTATCTTTCTAATCATATTTTATAAAGGGTTTTACAAAAGAAATCCTTTATTCTGCTTTATAAAGAAAATAGAGGTGTAACACTGCTGTTTTCTTAGCAAACATGCAAATGGTTTTTCTTGTAAGAATGAATAGAAAAATAATATATTGAGCTATTTATCAACCCTTAAGATAACAAAAAATACCTTATATATCTCGCTGGGTATTACATGATGATTTGGAGTAGAGCCAGAATATTGAAATCTTTAAAATATAGACTCGTTTTAGTATCTTCGAAACATATAAAGGCTTTTCTCTGGCTTATCAGAGATTATTCTCAAGTAATAATAAAAAAAAACTCATAAAGAACACCTCGAGCAGTGGAGGAGGGGCCTTACTAACTACTTGCTTTAGTGCATTCTTCATTCTTTCTCTATTACTATCACTTCATTTATGACAGAAACGTGAAGCTTTAGTTCCTTTAAAAGTTTGAATGTGTATAATTACATATATTTGATATTTTTCAAATCAATCCGTTGACGACTTGATTATTCTAATTCTCTTAAAAAATTCGTTTAAAATACTAATTTGTTTATTATTGTCTTGTGCTTTTTCTATATTTCACTTTCATTGTTATACTGTCTTCTAGCTAACGTGTACAAATAATAATTCTGGCGCGGTGGTCCGCAAGCCCGGCCTTCCCTTTAGAAATTTACTTTAATAATGCGGTTTTTTTAATGCTGTATAAAAAAGCGCATTTCCTTTAAATAATCTATGCAAATTGACTAACATGTAAAAGTCCTTCTGTTCCAACTAAAGCATTCTAGAGGAAATTCGCCAACCTTGCGGAGTATAAACATTTTTCTTCGTAACCAAGATTAGAACCCGGACCCCTAAGAGAATATTGAAAACGACACTACTCGACATTGTTCAGCTACCGGTTAATTACCGCCGTTTTTCGACGTTTTAGTAATTTTAAGTGGTCAACTCCGGATTGGAGTTTTTTTTAATTTTGCGCCCCAAAAAACGGCACCCTAATCGAAAATTATCTTTTACCGACTATTAATTTGGGTTCCTGTTATTTATAACGTTTTTTTTACTTTTTGAACACTGAGAAAGGTTGTATCGACTCCGGAATGCTATTATTCGATTTAACGCTCCTAAATATCATAATAAAAATATCACAAAGAAAAATTTAAACCTTGAATTTTACCGATTTTTTAAAGTCTTGCCGACTCCAGCAAGATAGTAAACCGGGATAATGACATCATAACAACCTGGTTTCCAATTGAGTTCGTATCTTCTACAAGGTTAATTTATGTACCAAGTTTGATTAAAACATATTTATATCCGTTTGAAAGGTAGCGTGTTTAATAGAAGAAAATAATAGTGTATAAATTAAATAATTATATATTATATATATATATATATAATATATATATATATAATATATATATATATATATATATATATATATCAAATATATTCAAAAATATTAATGAATTCCAGGAATAATTGTTTGAGAAGAACAATATACAATGAGTCGTTCTTAAAAATGTAAGGTTTCGTTATCTTCATTATATTTCCAATAAAAATTAACATCGTTTTCTAATCCTTAACAAAGAACTGAAGATGAAAAATAACTTCCAATTAAAACTTAAAAATATCCGTTCTAATTAAACACTTAAAAACCTGGTCTCAGTTTTGCCAACATAAATGTCCTTCCAAAAACCAGATAGAAATAAATTTACAACCCTGCTTTTTTGAAGGGTTCCCAAAGGGCCTCAAATTAATTATTCTTAGTGAGCATTACCGAAATAAGTTTTCTCTAAATCATAGGGTTTTGGTAAAAGAAAATAATTTTCGCCGAAAAAAGCTTTGGTGTTTTGAATAATCTCTTATTCTATCTGTCAGGAGGCTTAGCTTTCTTATACATTTTTGGAATAAATACAGTCTTATTATTCATATTATTAATTTATTGATTATCACTTTCTTTCCTTATTTTCCTCCTTCTATTTAGATAAAAGATTTAATAGATATCTTCTATTTAGGTAGAAGATAGAAAAGTCGAGAGATCAAATATTCTTATAATTGTTGTTAAAACTCTTAGAGATATTTAATATTAAGATTTTTTTAAAGCTTTGCTGTTAAAAATTTTCTCCTCTAATTAAGAACCCCACTAAGAGGGTTAGGGGGATGTAATGGTTAGTACGTGCGCCTGCCAACCCAATTCCATCCCGGTCGGGCCCTCTAGGATTTTTATAAGAGCGATGACAATCGCTCATCATGTGTCGTCCTTTGAAATTGACGTTAAGCAGGTAGTCCGAGCCTGTGCGATATCAAGTACTTGTAAAAGATCCCTAACCCTAAATAAACTTTGGTCAAGGCATCATTTAGGACCCTTACTAGTAGTTTATGTAAAATATATGTTCTGCCTTATGGTATCGAAGAGGAAGCTAAGTCTGGCAGTGAGGCACGTGTTGTTTCTTTGTTAAAGCTACAGAAACTTATAGTAAAGCCACGGCTCTTCTGCGGATTAGACGCAAAATACCTGCACAAGGAATCATAAGGCAGAACACTATCTTCTATCTAAGGGAGTCAGCAAAAAGGGCCCAACAACGCAGCCTACTTGCTGATAATTGGTGATCTCACCTCTCCCTAATTACTACCACTATCACTAGGATCACAATTTTAACGACCTTTCAATTTTAAACTAATAAATGCATTGAAATTTTACATAGACTATTTCATTGAAGCAATGTTTTTTTAAACTTTATTGATTATTGTCTACAATAAATGTATTTGACATAGTGCTAATGCTGGTTAAAGTGACTTGGCAGTCTTGATAGGAGGAATCACCCAGTGGTGTATATGCCATTGGCGTATATGCCATTTTAGGCTAGGATCACAATTTTAACGACCTTTCAATTTTAAACTAATAAATGCATTGAAATGTTACATAGACTATTTCATTGAAGCAATGGATGTATAAAAATATTTGACGTGAACGTGCTACATTTTAAACATTCAAGCATTATTTGGTTTATAATCCAATTTTATACTATTGGGTTTTCAGGAATGCTAACCCATTACATTTGAAGAGTTGTTAGACTATCTATAAAATCTCAACCTTAGACATGGTTAACCATAACCAAGTCTCGAGAAATGTTAGAAAACCAGTACGACTTATCTTTGATGTTCCTTCTCTGATGTTATTCATGTGTGATATTTAAGTTAGTTTAGTTTGCTACTAATTTTCATGTGAAGTAACATTACGTTGTATTAGTTTTTTTTGGATTATCGATTTAAACTTTTCTTTATTTGTATTGAAGGTAATATATAGAAATAGTAATGTGGAAACGGGATTAACGTTTCGGGTGTATTAATGCCTTCTGAGTAGTTCTCACCAACTTTCCTGTCTGTATATTGTGTGTAGTGCATGTGGTTAGAGGTGGTTAGGTTAATTTAATTCTGTTTGTAGTACATCTGAACAAAAAATAAATGATTTTTGTACCAAGTTTCAACTCTCTAGCATAAACAAACGGGTAGCTACGATTATATTATATTAACACACGAGAGACAGAAGTTTTATTTTAATACAACTATTATACCTAGGGGTTTATTTATCAATTGTCTTAAGCAGCATTGACCGAGGTTAGTGCTTGGCTGGGTGACCGAAAGAAAAAATCTGAACGTTCTTTGTTTTGAGGAAAAATAATAATAAAGACAGTAGTCCGAGTTTTTGTTAGTTTACTTTATTACATCAAAGCTTTCGCACAAGCGATGCTTGGCATCCTCAGTGAATCTAATAACAAGTAAACAAAACCATGAACCAATTACAAAAGAACAGAAATTAAAATATCCATACCAAACAAGGCGAAAAACATTTCAAAACAAATGCAAGTTAATATTAAAAAATCATAGCCCAAACTTACAATGAGTAATATAGTTTCACCACCACATATGTAAAAAACAGTTAAGAGCTTCAAACCAAAAGTTAATATTACAAAAGTAAGTTCTTTGTTTTAATGGAGCGAGTCCAAAGTGGTAAGGAGCGGAATAGATATGGATAGGAAATGTGCCGAGGCATCCCGTACTAAATTTGTATTTACTTATTTTAATGTTTGTTCATCAATTTATTCCCATTGAATATAAGATATTTCTTTAAGATATAAATTTCAACGTTAGATTATATGGTATACAAGAAATGTATCATAGGTTTCAACTAAAATTAAAGAGCTATTCAGTAGCTCTCAAACTAGACTCGTATAATGAAAATTGAAGGGTTCTAAAATATTACTCAAACGTGAACTCAAAGACTTTTAACAGATATTGAATGAAATAAAAATGTTTTCTTGTATAAAAATAATAATCAGGTTACAGTTCTTCAAAAAACTCAAACGAATTCATGAGATTAATCAAGACGGATAAACATGTTTACCAACTTTAAAAATTCAACAAACAAATTTCCATGAAAAAAGAGGAAATCCTAATTCTAGAAAATTTACACTCTTAATCTGAAACCCTCTGATGATTTAAATTAAAATAAATAAATAAGTGATTTTATTTGTCTTGTTTTTCTGTTAATATTCAAATCACGGCTTTTGAATAGTCATGATTTTTAGGTTTCAATAGCGAATTAGCTTTTTATTTTTGTTATGCGATGCTTTAAAATTACTACAAAGCAATATTTACAAGATTATTATTTCAAAGCAATTGTTACAAGACAAATATATTTTATTTAAGGCATTAAATAGGCACAAAAGTATTGTTAAAAATAGATAAAGTTTTTGTTTTATATATATATACACACACACACACACACACACACACACATATATATATATATTATATATATATTTTATATACATATATATTAGTATATATATATATATATATATATATATATATATATATATATATATATATATATATATATATATTATATATATATATATAATATATATATATATATAACTTGATCGTTAATAAATATTAATTTTAAAACCTTCTCAGCTCAGAGGAGCTGATGTGTTACAAATAATATCTAGAATAGCCTTAAATGTCTAATATATCGCCTTCTACCCTGTATATGTATCTATTAGGTTCAATAGTGCTAAAGGGTGGGTAGGTTGTATAGATGAGGGGCCCTTGCCTCTTGTATCGCCTTGGTTAGTCTACTGTCCCAGATAGACATGATAAAAATGGCTCCCACAAAAACACGGCAAGCTAAGCAGACCAGCAAAGTGGAAATACGAAGGAAATACCAGGTGGTAGGAAATACCTACCTTCTTATGTCGTAGGTATTTTGAAACGATTGCAACCGGCTTTAGCTTAATAAAACTATCCTTTGTTGCGCAACTGGCAAATAACTTAATTATGACATTATTACCAATGAGTAAAAAGAAGATTCCTTTTACAATACAGTGGGTGTAAAATAATTGTTTAAAGCTACATATATCTTGTTGTATATGTGTACACGTCTATATGGCTCGAAGTCGCCGTAGGCAACGGCCAAGAAATCGGAGGAAATTCGCCAGACTTGTGTAACTCTGCGTCAGAATTGTTGTTTTACTTATTTCACATCTTTAAAAATATTGTATTCTTTAATTTCCTAGAAATTTTTAATTCTTTTTAGCTCTTACAAACAATTTTTTTTTTCTTAGTGAAAGAGTAATAGGCAAGAATTTATAGATTCCTATCACTGCAATAAATCTAAGTGGCACTCCCTCCCCTATTTCTTATAAAACAAAAAGAAAAATTTAATTACAAGACAAATATCATGTCTTCACTGAATGAAAAAAAAATCTGGCGCAGTTGTTTGCATCTCGGGCGGATTTCATTTAGAATGCGTGAATACGAAAACTATTAACCCTAAATTCTACCGATTTAAAAAAAAATGTGACCACAATAACCTGGTTTTCAATACGGTACTTGTCCTTCCCCAAGGATGATTTTTGTACAAAGTTTGATTAAAAATATTAATTGCGTCTTCAGTAGAAAGTGTCTAGAAAAATAAACACACACACATATATATATATATATATATATATATATATATATATATATATATATATATATATATATATATATATATTATATATATATATATATATATTATATGTATATGTTATCTAGTCCGCCATGACGCCTATCCCATTATCGAATTTTTTTCCAAAGGAAATTCGCTTAAAAAATAATTAGAGAGGATAAATGAGGGTGATGAATTTTCTACTCCAGAAAATATATTTAAGGTATTTTGTCTAATTTATTTGTTCCATTTAGTTAATTGGTATCTATTTTATATTTTGTTCCGTTTTAGATTTTTTAATGTATTGATTCTTAGCTTGGATGTTAAAAATGAGACGGAAACACAAACAAGTATTTAGTGTTATACAAATGTAGATCTAGAAAAATCTTTTTTAAAAAATATTTACTATTTTGGAGCTATTTGTATTAATATATTCTTGTGT
Source organism: Microvelia longipes (assembly GCA_018340805.1). Lineage (NCBI taxonomy): Eukaryota > Metazoa > Arthropoda > Insecta > Hemiptera > Veliidae > Microvelia > Microvelia longipes. Next base: position 29,344,071 of record JACMZG010000022.1, read on the forward strand.
GGTTGTTCGGCCCATAAAGTTATGATAAATAAACATTAATTAATGATTAGAAAAACATTTGTATCTATTTAAAGTCTTTAACTGTTAGTGTACTGATAGATAACATGGAATTTTCGTTGGAGAATTCGCTAATGAGGTAGCTCGTTGTAGTAGAGGGGCTCCGAGACTTCAGAGGTCCCTGATGAAAAAATAGGTTTTGCTTTACTTTATATATATATATATATATAATATATATATATATATATATATATATATATATATATATATATATATATATATATATATATATATATATCGTACACCCTTCATATCGTTTATAAAAAAGATTTTCTGCCCGTGGGCATACCAAAAAGGGCATGTCCCGTATGCCACACATATTATGTATAACATGTATGCATGCACCGTTGAGTATGAGACTGCAAAACATTACAGCAGAAACTATTTTCATGAATATTTTTTGTTATTTTTTATGTTTAAGTTTATAGAGCCACACTTTGATACGCTTATGTATATCTAATCCAAGATTAAGTTCATCCTTCATCCAGTTAATTTTATGGAAGGGGGACCACTGATCAAGAATATACATATATATAAAAAAATGTGTGTATGTATGTGTGTACGAGATTTTTGTCCCTTGACGTTTCACGAGACACGACAATTTTTGGAACGCTTTCGAACGCTTTTTGGATCAAAGTGAGACTTGGTACAAAAATCAACCTCGTTCAAATCCCGAACCCTATTGTTTAACGGAGTATGTGTTGCCTCATTAACAATAATAAATATTTAAAAGAATCACAAATCTTCAAAAATTATTTAGATCGGGTTGATTTTTTACACCTGAACTACTTCGGATGGTCAAAAATATACATAGTTAAATTTTATTATGAGCATTATTTTTGGTTCTATTGATTTACATTTAAAACATAATGTAAACAAATCACGTATTGTCTCTAATACATTTGAACATTCTCTTATAGCGTGGTAGTATGGCACTTATATAAACTAGAAATATATGACAACAACCGCATAGCCGCGGATCGGCTACTTGGAAGCGCGGGGGCCCCCAGCACCGACGCGGTGTAGCAGAGGAGGCGTAAGGTTGCCGAGGCCGCGTAGGCCTCACCTAAGGCCTCTTGTGATTAAGGTATTAGATTTCTATGTGTAATTAAAACTACAGGGTCATTCCATATAAAATCAACACAGGTTTAAAATGTAATTATTTTTTGATTTTGACTCACTGATCATGTATATGTTTGTGTGGAAGTACGAGATTTTGTTCCTAGACGTTTCCATGGGACAAAATATGTTTAAATGGTTTCTTGGATCGAAATTAAAGTTGCTACGAAAACTAACCTTGTGAATGTCTCGGACACTATTGTTTATGAAATAACAATTTTATATGTGGGTTAATAATGAAATGTGTGACATTATTAACCCACAATAATGAATCAGAAAAAAATCAAAAAGTTTATGACGCGTTTTAGATCAGGCTAAAATTTTAAAAACATTTACTACTACGCATGGTGTACATATGTTCGAAGGTAAAGTTTATTGTCATCAGAATTAGTTCCGGTTTATCGATTGACATATGTGACACAATGTAAACAAATCAGGTTTTTTCACTATTTGAAAATTGTCTCATCATTGCAGTATGCCACTTATATATAATAGTAATATGACGAACTAATACAGGATAACAACCTTGTGATCGGGAAGCGGCTTCCAGCGCCGACCGCTTGGTGCGACCAAGAAGGGAAAGTTCTCTTGTTTTTACACTGACAAACCTAGACACACGTTATAAACTACTTTGTTCAATCCCATCGCGGCACTAAAATAATACTTTATTGATATTAAACAAACAAAAGAATGAAGTGGACAAACTAGGAGATTAATTATTTTTTGGCCCAATATGGTTAAAAATACGTACATATAACACTTAGAAACTCTTAAAAATGCTTCCTGAAGCAATGTGTCCAAAACATGAAGGTTATTTTCTTAATTCTATATTTTATCTTTTTTAAACTTAAATTTATTTTTCTTTATAAGTTTTAAAAAAATTACACCATAAGTGTAAACCATATTTTCCGTGTGATCTACCTCATAAGCGTAATTTTTTATAGAAAATTTGCTAAAATGCCAAGTTTAAAAACAAAGTTTGTCTTGTAGAATGAATTCCAGTGGAAAATATTCCACCTTTTTACCGTGTTTTTACTGTCGGAAGGAAACGTAGATAAAAAGTTTCAAAGGGCCTAAGTCTACAAAAAGGGTTTACTTTGTGGACATTGGTCTAAATCTAGTATGGGACTTAGGAAATTATATCTGGCGTAATGCCCACTGGAAAAATTTCCTACTTCCCTTTCTTTCAGTGCTAACAGCAAGGGGGTTTTCATACCATTTTGATATTAATCACTAAAAGAAAAGAGGAAAACCATTTAATTTTTTATTTTAATATTACCATCGACTTTATTTTGTATAAACTATTTAAAGCTCTTTATCTCTTTTAACAAAATATAAAACAAGAATTAAGAAAGCAATTAAGTTTATTTATAATAATATGCTATATATATATAACATACCGTTTACTTGTTCAACTCAGTCTGCCCGCTGGAGTAGGTTAACTTAATCTCTACTTAACTTCTAAAATAATTAATAAAAAAACTTTAATCAATAATTCGAAGAGTCGTCTAAACATCAAAATGAGCTCAGGTTCCTTTAAAATCTGTATTAGGTAATAAAAGAAATTGATCCAACACACTATCAAGCATTAATTAAGCATCAACTTTATGGCATAGATAACCTTACTGACTAAAACTCTAGAATAACCCAAGACTTTTTACACGCAAAGAAGTATTGAAACATCAAGTTAAATTATACAGAAAATTTTAATTAAAATTAGAGGATTATACACCTCAACAGTAAAGATAAGAAGATTCAGCATATCTGCAGCTAGTGTTAGGAGACCAGTATAGTACACTGTCTCAGTTGACAGCACGCCAGATAACGCAGTCTTTTAATTAGATAATTTAAGAATCAGCCTTAAAAAGGTGAAATACCCAGAACTGAAGATCTATTGAAAATCTTACAAACAGCTAGAACAATATCTAAGGGAAAAATAAAACAAAACTGTAAAAGCTGAGACCATACAAAGACACGCCTGAGCGACAGACAAATCAACATAAAGAAAGAAATGGTTCAATAAAAAATAGATATTAATGTATGAGATAGTAAAGACCAAAATCATCTGTCATTAAGGCGTGATAAATCTAGAATAGACAACGACCAAAGAAAAAAACCTGATAAAATTGGTTTATAGACAAAAAAATCAGGGCTGAATGGAAGTTTCCTGAAGTTTTGAAGGAAAATCCTAAAGGAATAAAACCGCTTAGAAAAAATATTTTTTAATAACCTAAGTGATCGTTGTCTACAATATTTATAGTTCTAAGTGTAAAAACAATGTTAAAGCTCTGTACTCTTTGCTTACACTGTATAAAGTGTAAGCACAGGTAACGTGCAATGGAGGACATAGGTTTTGGAGAACGGTTTAGAAAGATGAGCGAACGAAATCCTCGCCTGGGGGTTAAAGTTAGATGAACGCTCTTATGCTCTTTTTTCACTTTTATCCTCCAATTTCTGGACCATGGTATAAGGAAAGGATTTGTGTAGACTGATATAATATTTATGTCATCAGCAAAAGATAAAACTGATGTAGAGAGATGTTCTGGTTGGTCAGAGATGTAAAATATGTAAAGGAAAGGTGAAAGGATATCCTTGAGGGACTCCAGTTTATGTTATACATTTTTGTCAAATGATCCTTGTATTTAACTTGAAATAAAATGATTTGAGGATGAGAATGTTGGTCTAATAAGACCAAAAGAAATGTATGATAATCAATAGATAAAATAAAGCTCCGGCCTCATTAAATTCTTAAATCAAGTTGATCCTGACAGTAAGTCATATTTAAGTAGCCCTATAGCATTTATACAACGAAATTCCTAAAATTGGGTAAGCTACTATAATCATAACCACTCTCAGTCCTCCAACCATCGAAATTTCAATGAGGCAAAAATAGATACATACATGAAACCTAGTAAAACATAGTATTAACTTACCTCCAGACCTGGTTAGAACAAGATAAATTCATGATTTTTATCATGAAACGGCGAAATAATTTTATTACACATAATTTTGTTTTTTCTATTACTTTTATCGTAATAAGAGTATAATATATTAATTAATGCAAGATTTACAGTCATAGTTCATGGATAAAAGCTTGTCATAACATGACAAATAACAGGAAATAATCTGATACAAGTTAAAACCAGTTGACTCTGTTTTGTCTTGTGAAAACGGTGTATACGAATCAATAAAAATCCATATCACTAAAATATAATTAAAGTTGCAATTATTTTTTTGTTGTTTAATGTAATGGGAACAAAAGCTAAAAACAAATTAAAGAAATAAATATTTTAGTTTTAAAAAAAGAAATAAATATTAATTATTTCTGGTGACTTAATATACTTAAAATTATTTCAAATATTTTAATTATGATTACAATTTCGCTTTAACCAAAAATTAAATTCTAGATTTCTCAACAAACCCTGAGACGACTACTAGTTATCAAATTATAAATGTACGAATAAAATAATATTGACAATAGACATATCTACTCAGTTCTGTCATAAAGTTAAAAGTCAAATCGGTAACTTAAAGTTTGTCCTTTTTAAGATTGTGAATTGCCACCCTTTTAAAATTGGATAACTTAAATACCAGGTAAGCAAAAAACATTAAGAAATCAAGCTTAACGTGATTAAATATTAAAAATATACTTAACATTCCAAAAGAACATAAAATTAATCAAATAAATTAGATAGACTTTGCCAACTTGTAGACACAACTGTTTAATTAAGTAAAAAATCAAACCCCTCGTTCATGGGTCTTCAAAAATATGCTCTCTAAGTCTAGTTCAAACTAATAGTTTTAAAGCATACTCTGATGTAGAGATAGAATTTTGAGGCAAAGCTTAAGTCACGGTTGAAGTATTTGGCACTTCATAGAGGTGCATAGCAAAAAGCTATGCACCTCTATGTCGTAAAATTATACGATGTTTCATTGTTTAGATTTTCTTGGACCTACATTTACCAATAAAATTTGTACAATGAAAGGAAGAGATATTGAAAATAAAACAGACATTACAGAATCATTTCAAGAAGACTTGTGAAAGTAAAAAATTTAAATGCTGAAATACATGTGAAAAAAGACGAGTGTTCAAACGTTGTTTAAGCCCAGACCAGTCCCATTTGCGCTCTAAACAAAGGCTGAGCATGAATTAAAAACAATGCAATCTAACTACAATACTACAAAACAATCAAGATTTTTGTATAAACTTTCTACCATAAAACACTGCGGGCTAAAATTATTAAAGACTCACACATAGATAGGCATCTTGTTCAAAACTACTTAGACGGTTTTTAAAACATCTGAAACGGATAACTGGAATGAAATTCCTGTTTCGGACCTCTACTGGAAATACATTTCTTTTCCTATATACCTTCGGTCTAAATTAGAAAAATAAAAATTGTTTTATGGAAAACAAAATTCGTATTTGTAGTTATTATTTATAGTATTATATAGTGCTATAATATGTTTACTGTCTGTATCTTTGTTCTTTCTGTAGCATGGTCAAGGCTCTTCTAACTAAAACCTCTGAATAATTCAAACAATTTTTCCCCAAAAGAAACCCAAGTAAATAAACTTAATGTGTAGAGCCCGTTGTTAAAAGTATTTAGTTATGTATGTTAATAAATAATTCATCTAGATATACTTAAATTATATTATATTTTACACTAAGGAGTGTAAATATTTTAATTTGATTAACTGCTTCAAAAAATATATTAAGCTATATCTACAGTTAGTTTATATGGAAGCTTGAAACTAATTTACAAAACTTAATTTTAAAGTATAGAGCTTTTCTTAAGACTTAAAAATTATTATTCTTTTAAATAATTATGTTAGTCGATATTTCTCATGCTAATTACTTAACAGAAGGAAATATAGAATTTAGCATTAAAATTATCAGATTTTTCATTCAAATTTAGCATTCAAAAATTGTTAAAACTTTGTAAAATAATCGTATTATTATTATTTGTTGTTAAAAAATGAGATAAGCCGAGTTAGAATGTACTGCAACATAGAGCCCTTGGCTGTGAAGTCCAGTGTTAATAATTTCCATCCCTATCATTTTACTTTGTTCTTAAAAGGAATAAATTTGAAATAATTCTTGCTCGATAGTTGATTTTATTTTCTTCAACTCAAAAAGAAAATCGGGTGTGGGTACCTCGGTACTTTTCCTCAAAACTTTAAATTTTCTTCGCTCGTTCTTAGAATGTCATGATTACTCAAAGCTTAAGGTGGTATTACTTCAGTCTCGCTACGCCCGAGGTGAGAATAAGGTACTCTTTTACCTAGTTACCCACCCCCAAAACCACCTAAAAAACGTAATTTGGAGTGTTGGTTAGGGAAAATGAATTAAATAAAACGTTTTGTATTTGCAGCCCATTTTATTTTATTAAAAAACAATCTGACCTTATTATTCTGCCCTTTACCGCAAACTTATTTCTGTTCAAAGTTTGTGTCCTTGAACTCTCTCTTCCACAAATTTGTGTTCTATATCAAGATAAACTATTGATAGTTATGAAATCCTGGGATACCATAACTCATGGTCCTTGTATAGATCATAATTATTAATATAATTACAGTCATTATATAGCTTGGTAATTATCTACTGTACCATAATCCCTTTTATTAGTGGTTATTCTCTTCGTAATATAACTTTCTATTTTATTGGCTATGTTCTCGAAGACTTCCTAGTAGTCCTGGAAATACAAAGGGCCAACTGACTTTTTTTGGTATGAAAAGTTGGCAGCTTTTTTAACATTCGTTACTGTTGAAGTCTGTATTACCTGGAATCCGACTAAATAATGGTATCAATTCCTGTCTCCTTCAACCATTTTACCTCTGAGAGGATTTCATCAAACAAGACATTAGTAAGAATGTAATTTTCGTTACAAGTGGCTATAAATACTTAAATTGATAACTTAGAGGCAGCAAATGTGTACTTTTTTCCGTGTACTTTATTGTGTGATTTGTTTTGCTTCGCACTTTTTTCTTGTATTTTTCCGTGTTTTTTCCCATGAACGTTTTTCCTGTACTTTTTTTTTTCCTGTTTTCCCAATGTACTTTTTTCCGGACACCGCTCCTTCTTTATAAAGTATTATTCTAAGGGTACTATGTTTCTAATTATCAAAATAATGTTTTCTTCTGTCTAGAAGTTTTATTTATTTAATTTTTTGACAAATCTTAAGAGGAGAATCAAGAAAGACCTACAAATAGAAGTTAATAATTTAGCTCAGTAGAATTTTAAAAATTTAAACGCGCATTTCTTGTAATAACTCTCTTTGAACCACGGTAAAATATTAAATTAAAAGTTTTTCACTTTAACCTAATGATAGTATTTGTTTCTGACTTTCATCTAAAGAACTCAACTCATTTCTAACTTGTTAAATTCATTATTATATTTGTTATAAAATTCAAACAGGGCTTTGTAAGGAAAATATAATATGATATTTTCGAGAGAAATGTATTTTTCTTTTTCCTTTAATTAAATTCTATTATGTTTTTACGCTTTACTTTCTAAAAACAACAATATTTTTTTATAATTTTTACTTATTAAATTAGTATAAAAATGTCGCTTTTTAGCGAATTCCCTTGAAAATTCGCCTAATGGGATAGGCGTCATGGCGGAATTCGAACCTCGGACCACGACACAAATCCGTTTCTGAGGTCCCT